>VFLP01000044.1:0-375815 GCA_007182795.1 Xylaria flabelliformis
TTATTATTATTTAAGCTTTATTTTTTATAATTAATTAAAGCTTTTTTAGTTTATTATAATAATATAATAATAAAATTATAAATAACTTTAAGTTTAAACATTTAAAATTATTATAAATAAATAAAGCTTAAATTAAATATAATAATAGTTTTTATAATAAATTTAATATTTATTATAATTAAAAATATAATATAATAATTTTTATAATATATTTTATTTTATAAAGTTATACTTTTAAAAGTATTATAAAAGTATTTTATTATAATAATAAAATTAATCCTTATATATTTTAATTATGTTTTTATATATTATATATAAAGTTTTTTTTAACTTAATTACCTTTAAAAAGTTATTATAATAAATAAAAAGTAATGTTTTATAAGCTAATTATGCTTATTATTATTTTTATTTAACATAAAGTGTCTGCATTTCCTTTTTTACATGTTAATTAATACCTCCATTTTTTTCTTTAGGGCGCACTGTAATGGCTAGTTTCGACTTTTTTCATCCGATTATCCTGAACGACTCCGTCGGGTTCAGGTTAACAACGGAAGCCCTGACGTGGCTCTTCATAGGATTTGCGACCATTGCGGTTGCAACGCGGTTTTACCTCCGCCGGAAGTTCGTGAAGGTCTGGTCCCCGGATGTTTTGATCACGTTAGCTGCTCTGTTATTGCAGATCGTTTATTCACTCTGATTGCCAAGGCCTATGATGAAGGCTTGGGCATGACATTCGCCAATCTGAGTTTGGAGAGGTACAAGGGAATGTTAATGTGGACGTTCCTTGCTTTGCCATTTACGCACTCTGTCTTTTTCCTTGCCAGAATCTCCGTCACCACCATGTTCATCAAGGTCTTCGGCAAGTGGAAGCCATGATTCAAAAGATTCCTTGCCACCTACGCTTCTATACAGGATACTTTTCGCATAATCAGCATCATCCTAGCGGTTGCAAATATGTCACCGATCAAATCCCATTAGGACCCAACAATTACACGAACGAGGCTGCTTAACCCATCTATGTACCAGGCGATTGCAGAGACTTTACAATATAGTGCATGCATGGTGCTTATGCTAGTGAGATTTAAGATTACGAATCATCCATATCTAATAACTCTAATTTATCCTAATCAAGGAACTTTATCTCATCTGGATTAAGTCCATACTGTAATTATCATGTTTGCTTAAGTGTGCAACAATAGCAAACATGATATCTAATAATAGATTCGCCTTGTAGATTAAGCACAGAATATTGCCGACCAGACCCTGGTATACCGGTAGTTGTATTACACTGCCCAAGGCCGCTCCGTGTAACGTAGCCGAACAAACTCGCGAATTAATGCCGGAGTTTCGCGTTTAGTTATGTCGTATTATCAATGTGGCAGATAATATACAAAGATGGTAGAAACCCAGTGTAAAGTCTTGTACCCGTATACCCCACATACTACATATAAATAACCAGTCTTAGATTAAGGCTAAGTTTGTTGCCACTAAGACTATAACGTGAATCTAGGTATACGGGCTTATGCTTAAGCTCTCCTAGTGCATCCCTTTTTATTTGAAGGTGCTGATGGAGAAAAGGGTTTATTAGTGGTAGGCGTTAAATCCATAACACTTTATTACGTCGTCTAAAAATAGCCAATCCATTTTGATAATCGTATAACATTAACCTGCTCTTAATGTTCACTTGTCCTTGCTAGATACTAGACCGAAAGCTATTAAAGTCATATAGCAAGAGCATGTTTCCGTAGTTGAATCCTGCTGGACAGCCGGCTGTAAGTTTCATTTTCAAGTGTCACACAGCTCTGCCTGTGATCCTTTGGGGTAGAGGGCATCGCAGTCATTGGTCGGCGAGACTACAGGCTGTAAGGGAGAGGGAGTGGCTAAGAGACGAGGTCGTATCCCTTAACTAGGGGAGATATTCCTTGAAGTGCTGTCCATAATCAAATAAGTTTACCTAAAATATCCCTTGATTGCTTGTTAAACAGCAAGTACAATTTCCGCAATGGGTTACGCTTGTTAAACGAAGTCGGAACTTGAAATAATATATATAATCGGCTGTCTCCTTGAGAACCCCTACTTAAGTAAGAAACTTTATGATCACTCAGTCTTAAGAGCCCTTTTCACACGTTTTCGACATAGAATCTCGCCTCTTTTACATGAAAGTTCTTTAAATACCCAACACTCTCCACGAAGAAGCACGTACCGCTGGCAGAATGCCTTCTAACACAGATACATCGCGCAGCAATAACCACTCTGAATCAGCCACTAGCCAGCCCATCAATGGCGCGCCAGTTACAACATTTATACCTGGCCGTGGCATTAACCCATTAAGGCTAAGGGCTATGTTAGAAGATCGGTTTGGCAATAATTATTCAGTTCAAGTTAGTTACTGCACTATATTATGTTGAAGTTTTCTAATGAAAGTAGCTGCAACAGAATGATTACACAGTCAAGGCTCCACGGAAGCTTTCTCACGCCGAAATACGATGGTGTTATTAGGGCGGCTTTATGGCAGACTGCGAAATGGAGAAAGTACAGTTTTCTTAACTGACTGATAGCACAATGGCAACAAATCATATTAGATCACTTCTCATCAGGGCATACCATTACTGTTTAAAGGGAATGTAATGCTGAAAAGAACAAATAAAAGCAATATACTTCCATTTTAAGCCCTTAATAAGATGAACAATATGTATACTCCAGAGAACCTTCTTGTTTTAATTAACATTCTTTAATAGCAGTTCCTTTACACTGTTAAAAACAAGTCTTTTAAGGAGTGTGGCTAACAAAACGATGATAGTCATACTGATTAACTTATGCCGCTATTAAGTATAATATTCAATCTCATTTATAGAAATCCGAGGCAATTGCGAGCTGGATCTTGTTTTCCTGCTTTGTGGCCGTCCTTGCAGGCATCATCATCACCTTCTGAAACCGTCTCCTTAACCTCCACGTAGCTGATTCTATACTATAAGAACGCTCTTCCCCCTGTCAGTTTTAAAGAGTCTCATAAAATGTATTGATATCATCTTTCAACTACTTAGGCACGCTTTGATTTGACCGATCGCCATTCTATCGTAAGACTTCCAATGATTGTTGCAGAAGCGAGTGCAACTACTAAATACCATGTCTCTGTAATGCTTTTGTCAATCCCTTCAAGAACCTCATCTGCTATGGCACGTGGAACGCTCGTCACGATTTCGCTCAGGCCGTTGTTCTCGATCGTTGCCTGGCTCAGGTTGGGAACGATGCCACTGAGATTAGTCCAGAGTTGGTTTGTGAAAAGGACTTGTGCTATTGCGACTGCTACAGCGGGACCAAAGGATTGCGCAAATAACATGATAGATAATCCGAGCGGGATGTCATCCGCAGGTAGCACTGTCTGCACAGCATTTTGCGGCCCTGAGAAGCCGATACCATAGGCAAGACCTGACAAAGCGGTGTACAAGATGAGTTGCGCGAGGCTAGTATTGATTTTGAAGGTAGTTATAAGCCCTGAAGCAACAGGCATTACGATAGAGGCAACGAGCATGAATGGTGCGTAATAGCCGAAAGTACTTGTACCAGCGCCGTGAACCAATGAGCCGATAATAGCGCCGATGATGATAGGGAACATCAAATAGCCACTCTTAGCAGGGGAATAGCCACGCACGGTTTGGTAGTATGTAGGAAGATAGTATTCGAGCACGTTGCCGGTACTGTTCGCAAACATAATGAAGATAAAACCGGCGATGACGGTGCGGCGCTTGATGATGCGCGGAGGGAGGGCAGCGGCGTCGCCACGCCTGAATTGATTATAAACAAAAGCGGCAAGCAGAACGACAAAGGCAACAAGAGGGCCGATGACTCTGGCGCTATCCCAAGGATACTTTGTCCCGGCCCACGATAAGGCGAGAAACAGACTTGTTAACGCTGGGAGAAAAAGTAGATTACTCAATAGGTCCAGTTCCAGGGCTTTCTGTTTAAAAGTCATGCGGGAGATCTGACTAGATTTCGGCGTATCCGAGAAACAGCGAGCAGTCAAAAGCAGTGTGAGAATTCCAACGGGCGGACTGATATAAAAGCACCATCGCCACCCGAGAGTCTGTGTGAGGGCACCGCCGAGAAGAGGGGCAGCTATGGTAGCGACACCTTCGATGCCGCCCATCACGCTGAGGAATATCGGCCGTCGATGTAAAGGTACCGACTGCACAAGGATAACCAAGCACCCGGAAAAGGTTCCAGCGGAACCGACGCCTGTAACAGCCCTCCCGACCACGAGCATGGTAGATGTAGCGGCCGTCCCACAAAGAAGCGAGCCAACTATAGAAATAGTGTTCGCAAGCAAGAAGAGGCGCTTGACAGAAAAGAGTGTGTACGCCTTGCCGAATAGGAATTGGAAGGCGCAAACGCTGAGCCTGAAGGCAGACGAATACCAACCAACGTCGGCAACGGTGTGAAAGTGGTCTGTGATGCTGGGCACCGCAGTGGCGATGATGTTCATATCAACACTGGCAAGGATGAGAGCAGCTCCCATGGTGAGCATGACAAGCCAGAATTTGGCGCCAGTTGGATACTCGGGCTGTACGTTCAATTGTAACTCGGCGGGATCAGTTATCTGGTCGACAGTGACCTCCCGTGACGCCAGATCAGGGCTTATCACTGCAGGTGGATCTCCAGAGCCATCGTCGCCTGCATTGCTGGCAGCCTGGGTCACTGTATACGCTGTCATCCCTTCTACCTCTGTTGCGATGGGAGCGGTCATTGTTGCGATAAGAATGAGGAAAGGTTTGCATTAATCCTAGGTATGTAATGTAATAGGAGTACATACATAAGTTAGGTTAGTCACGCGTGCGGGATTCTTATGAACACTGTCTCTAACCTACCTTGGTAAGGTACAGGAGCTAGAGGGCTTCCATTCTAACTACTAAACCACTTTTAGGGAAGGTTATATTAATGCTGGAACATCGCAACTACTTTTCTGTTCTCGCCATCTTTTATTTCATCTTATGATTCTAAAGTGAAGAAAGCGCAGTTAAATGGTTGAGTCAGTCAGTATCGTTATATTTCAAAAAGTGGATAATCCGCAGCATCCTCCTTCAGAACCTCTCGCCTACTTGCACGGATAGAACATGTCTCCGTGATATAAGATCGGTGGTATCTCCTCTATCCTGTTTCCGCCCCCTCAACTGTGGTAAAAATAAGCAGCCCGCAACCCGTGTGACATCTTAGAGGAAACGATTGATGCAACGACCAAGCTCGGTTGGTCTCAGAGCGGTTTGTTGACAGCAGACAAGGCTAATTTATGCTCCTCGATCAAGGGCGTCGAGCGCCTGGATGCCGAAGTGCAGTAGCTCAAAGACCACACACACCCCCTCACGCAGGATTACAATGGCTACTACCTTCTCGAAGGGTGTTGTCCTAACAACATAGCTCTGCCTTTTGTGCATCAACTATCGAGCTCCCTACTCTTCCTTGCGCAACCTCTGGACAATTATCAGACATCTGTCAAAGACAGGATTAATACGCTTACCCATGTTGCTGTCAACAGTGAGTCATACTATATTTGCCAAATGAGCTGCTGGTGTGGATATTCGACTTCGCTCGGTTCCGCCATCTTCTCCCCGGCTACGGGCAGCTTAAATTCTTCTTACAACGTCGCTATGGTTCAAGGCACGCGACATTCAAAACATACGCCTCACATGCCACCGGTTCAACGTCACCAGCTCACATCTCCTTATTGGTTACCTCTATCTAAAGCTTCATACAAAGTCTCTTTCCCGCCTCCCGGATATTTCTCACCACCCAATTATTCACAGAAGTATTCGTGGAATTGGTTGCAAGCTCGCTACATATACCAAGCTCGAAACTCGCAGGGAATCCGCAAAAGTTTGCGTTGATGTTGGCCCGACAACACCGCCGACACCTACAACCCAGTGTCCGGAGGTGCGATTCGGCGGGTCGGACGTGACAGGACGTTGTTGATAATGGTGGCCATATCCTTGAGTCCGATCCTTATGCTAAAGCTCTCAAAACCTGTCAAAAGGAGCAATACACTTTTGATTGATCTTGGATAGAGATTTATATGTGGCGTACCCTGACTTATTAGGAAACAATCGTTAACGCAAAGCCAGAAGCGAAGATAGCGTTTAGAGCACCGTCAGCGGTACAAAGATTAACAATATATTCTTGAAAGTGAGAGGTTTGTCGAAGCTACCGTTGCCGCCTTGGCTCAAATACCTTCCGCCTGTCATCTGGAGTTCAAAGACGACTCAACGACGCTTTCCTACACTCGTCGCGAAACACTCCATGAATTACCCGACGGTCCTGTTAAGATAGGGAAGAAATCCATCAAACCCTCATCTGCATTAAAACACGGTATACTCGATTCATGCTGCAACTTGCCTAAAGACATTATTGGTATTCTTCTCGGAGCTTTACCTGACGCTGGTATTGGCTGAGATAATGCGAGGATAGATTCCGGCAGGACACCTTCCAACGCTGTATTAGTTCCCCAATTCAACAACTGATAGAAATACAAATCATCTAGCGGAAAGACTGGTTAGTTTCTAATAATGTACAGGCCTGAGGAGGTGTAAAAGACAGTTTTGACAGTAGTGGTGTAGGCATACATGATCATATTGTCAAAACCAGGTGGCTGGGATACATCCGATCCACAACGCAGTAAAAGTATATAATAGTAGGCTCTGCCTTATACTATAATATTAGAACTTAAACTTTTAAATAATCTAACAGAATTATTAAGTACTACTTTTAATAAGTTATAAGCCCGGATGCTTATTTTAACGCATTTTAATCTGTTAAAAATTTTATTATAATTATTAATAAATTCTTAATTAATCTTTAACCCTTATAATATGCGTATTAAAATTCCCTTAAATATACTTATTTTACGTAATTTAACGAATAAACTTTTCTTTAAAGATACGATAATTTAAGGGAGGGTGGTTAGAAAATTCATTAAAATACCACTTAAATTTTTAACTTTAACCTTTTCTTTTTAACGTTTTTTAGCCTTTTAAATTAAAAACACTAACTACTATTAAGCATTATAAGCATTAAAATGTTTATAAATACTTAATATTATTTTTAAAAGAAACGTAGAATTTTTATTCTTATTATTATTTGTTTTTTTAATATTAAAGTTTTTTTTTAGCTTATTAAAAAGCTATTTAATTTATTAAAACATTTAAGTATTAACTTAAGTAACAATTTAAGCTTTAATTATATTAATAATCTTTTTTTAAATAATCTACTATTTTTAATACTTTTAAAAGTTTTTACCTGCTTTTTATTATTAAATAATTATAATTTTTTTAATTATAAAGTTAAAACTTCTTTTTAATTTATTTTAAATAAACTTGCTTTAAACTTGTTTTTTTTATTAACTTTAAATATTATGTTTAATAATAATAGTTTAAAAAAAGCTTTTTTTAAGCTTTTTAAAGAACTATTTAAAGCTATAAATATAACATTTAATAACTAAAAATAAGCTTTAAACGTTAATATAAATATTAATTTAACCTTTTTTAAGTTTTTTAATTTATTATTAAGCCTTTTTTAGCACGCTTTTTTTATAATAATTTCTTTATTTAAAAAAACTAGTATTTATTTAAACTTTATTGAATTTTTAAGTAATAATATCGTTTAATAGCGCGTAAAAAAAGCTTAAAAAAGTAAAAGTTTTAAATATTTTAAATTATTAATTAAAATAGAGCTAAAATATAAAAGAAAAACTGTTAATATATAGTTTTAATTAACTTTTACTTAAAGGTTTTTAAACGGAAACTTTAATAATATAATAAAAAAAAAACGAAAAAAGCTTTTAAGCTAAAAAAAATAAATGGTTTAAAAAGCATAATATAATATATGTTATTATTTATATTAAGCTTTTATTAAATATTTATAAACAAGTTAATAATATTAAATTTAATATTTTAATATTAATATAAAATAAGTTATTTAAATAATATAAGCTTAAAAATAAAGCTTAATTTATTAAATATTATTAAAAATAAAAAAAAGTTAATATAAAAAGCTATAAAAAAATTATATAATATGTTATAATATTTTAATAAATATAAGCAGATATAATAAAACTTTATAAAAATTTTGCTTAATTATACTTATATATTATTTAAAAATTTATTAATAAATTTAACTTTAATTTTAACTTATTTTTTATTATTTAAAAGCTTAATATTATAAAAATATTAATATTTAATATTATTAACTTATTAATAGTTATATAAGTAATAGTTATTTTAAAAAAAGCTATAAATATTATTGTTTAATTTAAGTAAAAATAAAAAAAACAATTTGTTTAATTTGCTTTATTAATTATAAAAGCTAACTTTTTAGCTTTAATTAATAATAACTAATAAAGTAAAAATAATAAATAAAAGCTTTATAACTTTTATAATAAATTATATTTAAAGATTTACTTTAAAAAGCATTTTAAACTAAAGCTTTTTAAATAAAACAAAAAATAATGTTATAAATATATTAAGTAATATAAGTTTAAACTAAAGCAAATTTAAAAAAAATTTAACTTTAAAAATAATATAGCTATAAAAAAGAAAAAATATAACGTTATAACTTTTTTTATAGCTATATTAATTAAGGGATTACTTTAACTTGCTTTAAACTATATAATTTTTATAGCTTATATATTTATAAACTTTAAACTTTTTATTACTTTAATATAATTAAAACTAATGTTTTTTATATTTTAAAAATTTATTTAACTTATATTATAAATTATTAAACTATAAAATATAATAAATTAAAAAAACATTAGTTTTAAAGTAGTAAAAAAATTATTTAATAATATTTTTAAAAAAAGTTATTTTAAAAAAGTTATAAGTATATTTTTTATTATAATTATTAAAAATAAGGCTAAAAATTTAATAAATATTTTAAAAAAAGCTTTAATAATTAATAATAATATAAGCATATTAATATTTTTTAATTAAAACAGCTTTATTAACTTTTATAATACTTTATGCTTTATAATATTAAAAATTAATAAGTTAATATTATAAGCAACATAATATAATAACTATATATTTATTAATATAATTAATAAAAAACAAAAGAAAACTACTTTATAAAACGTTATATACTGCTTATTAATTAAAGCTAATTTTGTTTTTATTTTTTATTTAATAAAACTTAATGTTAAATTTTTTTTTTAAAATAATAAAGCATACGCTTTAAAAAATAACTAGATATTTTTAAAAAAAACTAAACATAATAGCTTATATTTAATTAATTAGCTTAAATTTAATATAAAAGTTATTATTATTATATTTACTGCTTACTTTTTTTTTAATTTTAAATTAGCTTTATAATATAAATAATTTAAACATATTAATAAATTATTAATTAAAAAATTAATTAAAGTAAAGTATATTAAGCCTTAAAAGCTTAATTATATATATAAATACTACGTTTAAATTAAAATAAAAGAAATATTATACTTAAAAACTTTTTAATGTAATATTTACCCTTTAAAATTATTATACGTAAATATAGCAAATATATTTAAAAATACTTTTAAAGGGTATAAAAAATTTAATTATTTTATTATTGTTTATTATAAATTTTTAAAAATGACTTAAGTATTATTGTTTAAAACTAAAAGAGAATTTATTAAGGCTTTTAAAGCGTTCTTAAAATATTATAAGCGTTTTAAACAAAAATACTATATATTTATTTTTAATAAAGCTAATAAAAATATTAATAAAAAGCTTAAATATTTTTATTAAAGTTAAAAAATTTAAATATTATTTATTATTATAAAATAATACTAATAAAGTAATATATATAAAAAAGCTATTAATGTTTATAAAATTATAATAATATTAATAATAAGCTAAGCTATAAATAATAATATATTATAAAAGTATTAACTTATAATTATTTAAATAATATATTATATAATAATTTAACAATTTAATAATTAATTAAATATGTTATTATATAAAAAATAATATAAATATATATTAATATATAACTATATAATAATAATAAGAACTATTAAGTAATACTTTAAACTAAACAAAAAAAAGTTAACGTTTAAAAAAAGAACGCTGCTTTATAAAATGTTAAAGTATTAATATTAAAGTTTTTATAACTACATAATTTTTTTAAAAAGTAAAAGGGTTATAAACGTAAATAATATAACTTTTTTTTAAAAAATATT
This sequence comes from Xylaria flabelliformis, assembly GCA_007182795.1. Lineage (NCBI taxonomy): Eukaryota > Fungi > Ascomycota > Sordariomycetes > Xylariales > Xylariaceae > Xylaria > Xylaria flabelliformis. The sequence continues at coordinate 10,208 of VFLP01000044.1, forward strand.
TTATGTACTATTAAACTAAGTTTTAAAAGTAACTAATAATAAAAAATAGGTTTAATAAAGCTTAAATAATAAAATAATAAATAATGCTTTAAAAAATGTTATTTTAAACTTATTTTTAAAAAGAACAATTAAATTTTTTTTTATTATTAATAATAAAAATAATAAGCTAACTTTAAAAAAATAAATAAAGTTATTTTTTTTATATAATATATTAATAAATAAAGCATATAATATATTTTATTTTAATATTATTAAAAAAAATAATAATAATATTTTATTTAAAAATAATAATTTAAAAAGTATTATTATTTTTTTTAAACTTAAGCTTTTTAAACTTAATAATTTAAAAAATAATAATTATATTTTTATACTTATATTAAACAATTTTAATAATAATATATTATTAAAAAATATTAAAAATAATTTTATTTTAATAGCTTTATTTAATAATACGTTATTAAAAAAAAGCAGTAATAATAATAATAATAAATTAAAAAATATTTATTTAAAAATATAAGTTTTAAGCTAATTAAAAAAACTTATATTATAATTTAAACATAATAATATTTATTTAATAAACTATAAATATTAACTAATTGTTTTTTATTTTATTATTATTATATTAAATGTTATAAATATTAATAAAATTATTAAACTAATTAATTATAAAGTTATAAAATGTAGCTTTTATTAAAATAAATAGCTTAAAGTTATAAATAATAAATATAGCTTTTTAATTAATAATTTAACTTAAAAAGTAATTATTAAGCTATTTAATATAAAAGTGCTGTTTAATAAGTAAGTATATAAATTAAAAAAAAATAAGCTAAAAAAGATTGTTTAATATAAAGTTAAATAAATAATTAAAAGTTTTAAACAATAAAGCAGTATAAATTATTATAAAACTTTTATATTAATAATTAAACTTATAAGCTATAAAATCTTATTTATAATTATTATTATTTTAAACTTTAAAATTTATTAAATAAATATTAAAATAATATTTTTATATAAAAAAGTAATAAAAAATATATATATTAAACAGTTATTTAAATTTATTTAAAATTTAATTAAAATATATAAACTTAATAAAGCATTTTATAAGTTAAAATAAGCATTTAAAATATAATATAAAACATTAATAACATTTTTTAAAAAGTTAAAATTTAATAGCTTAAACTTAAATATAAAAGTTTTTGTTTAAAATAACTATTATATTATTATTTATATTAATAATTTTTTAATTATTAAATTAAAAGTTTTAAAAATTAATAATATTAAATAATTATTAAATAAAAAGTTTTAAATAAATAATTTAAGCTTTATTAAATTTTATTTTAAAATAACTATAAAGTATAATTAATTATATTATATTTTAAAGTTATTATAAAAAGTTTATTTAAAAAAAGTTTTAATAAAATTTAGCTTTTAAGACTTAAATAAGCTTAAATATAAAAAAGTAAAACTAACTTATACTTTTATTTTTATAAATATTAAAACATTTAAAAATAACTTTATATTTAAATAAAAGAATTAAAAGTAATATTAAAAAGCTATTAAGTTATTAATGTATATAATATTAAATATTAAATTAAATATTATTTTTATTATTTAAAAGTACAGTAAATATATAATAAAACTAAATGCTTTTTATATTAAAGCAGTAAAATAAATATTTAAATACTTAATAATTATAATTAATTTAAAACTAATATATAAAAAAAGTATTATTAAATTATAAAGTTATATTAATTTAAACTAAAGTGCTTATAAAAAAATTTATTAATTAATTTTAAGATATGTTTTTAACTTAAAAAGCAGGGCAGTTAGCTAAAGTTTAAAACATTAATTAATAATATTTTTATTATTTTTTAAAACTAAACTAAAAAAGCAAACTTAAGCTTTTAAAAAAGCTATTTAAATAAAAAAACTGTTATTTAAACTAAATGTTAAATTAAATAATATATTTATTATTATATATAATAATAATTAAAAAGTTATTTTAATATTATATAACTTATTATTATATAAAAAGGGTAAATATATTTTAATATAAACTTAATAATATTAAAAGCAGGTAGTTATTAAAGAAGTTAACTTTAAATATATGTTTATTTTAAACTAAGTAGTTAATAAGCTTATAAAACTATTATTTAAACCTGCTTTTAAAAAATTTAAAAAGGCTTTAAGGTTAAAGTAAATGTTATAATAACTTATGCATATAGCTAATAGTAAAAATCTTTATTATTTTTTACTGCTATTTTTTTTATTTTAAATAACTTTATTAAAACCTGTTTTTATATTTTAAAATTATGTTTATTAAAATTATTAAAAGCTAAGCTATAAAATAAATATTAAGTTAGCTAAAATAACTAATAATAAAAAAAAAATTATTAAAACGAAAACTATAAAGCATTTAAAAATTATATTTTAATAAAAAAAGCAATAAATTATATTATATAATTTAAACTAAATTTTATAAATGTTTATTTATTTAAATATTATAAGTTTTACTTTTAAAAAATATTTTAATTAATATAATATAAAGTTATTTAAAAAAATATTAAACTACTTTAAATTAACAAATTATTTAAAGTTTTTTTAATTATATGTTTATTTATATTATATATTATTTATTAAAGCTTTATAGCAAATTTATTATTTATATTATTATAAGATTAAATAGTATTAAAATATAATAGTATAAGTAATGTTAAAAAAGTTTTAATTAGCTTTAAAGCTAAAAAAATTAATATTTATAAATATATTTACAGTATTTATTGCTAGTTTATAAGTTAAATAAAAGGTAAACAATAAGGAATAATATACGTTTAATATAGTTGTTTTAAAAAAAAGCGGTTAAAATAAAAAGCACGTAATATTTTAAGATTATAACTTTTATAACTAACTAATAAAAAGCATAAAAATAAAGGAAATACTATAAGGCTTTTAAAAGTAAGCTTATAAATATTTTAAAAAAAAGTTAAAAAGCTTAACTGTTTAATATAATAATAATTAAAAATAAAGTAGTTAAAAAAGGTATGTTCGTTATTTAATAAAATAAGTTTATATTTAATATAATATAAGCAATAAACTTTATTTAAAAAACTAAGATTTACGGCTTTAAAGGTACTTTTAATTTTTGCTTTAGTTTAAGGTGTTAATTATTATAAAAAAGTTTATATATAAAAAAAGCACTATATTATAAAGTATATAAAATATGCGTTAAAAATTAAAAAGGGGATTATAAGCTATTACTTATAATTATTTATAATATATTATAGCTATTATAAATTATAAGCTTTTTTTATTTAATTATAGGGCAGTTATTTTTTTTATAATGTTTTATTTTAAAGAACTTCGTTAATATTATAAAACTGCTTTATAAACTTCTTTGTTTTTTAAATTATATTTAAAAGGAGTATATTTTAAAAAGAATTAAACATTTTTAAAGACCTTAACTTATTACTGCATATAAATTAAAAGGAAGTGTTAAAACTAAATGGCTAAAATATATTTAATTTATAATATAATAAAAGTATATAATAATAAGCTTTGCCTTATACTGTAATATTAAAACTTAAACTTTTAAATAATCTAATAAGATTACTAAGTACTACCTTTAATACATATGTAAATGAAATATGTATAAATTAACCGATACGATTTATAATGAACCGTAACGCTCGGCCTAGGATCGTGATTGACCACTTAGAATACGCCAGCTGTCGCGAGTGCCCATGTTGGAGCATTGTTACTCGTTGAACCCCTCCAATCTTACCCCCTTGCTTGCATAAGGGTTTTTTGTCGCATAGACAATGCTACAGCTGTAGGAATGTAGGGATGACAGCGCCTCACGATTACCCCTCACGGTTGCCTAATATCTCGTCTACAAAAATCGATAGCCACATGCATTCGTAGGTACGATACCCAAGAAATCAAAACGAAGAACTCAGGATAGTAGTAGCTCTATGAGATTATTCGGAGAATACCGATCCTTAGACGCGACTTCTTTTAAGAGCTTTTACTTCGTCAATGCTTCTCCTTGCCCGCCTGTAGAGGAGGAAGCAGCCTGCCCGCTTATTGAAGAGGAAGAAGCTAGCAGGATGGCTAATTCGAATAAATCCCTTCTTGAGGGAATTGCCAAGTGTGTCAATTCTGCTACTTACTTAAGGAGCCAGCTAACTTCCAGCTAGGTTGTTTAATAATACCGCTCATGCCGATGTTAAAATTCAAATAGGCCAGTACGAATTGCCTGCTCATTCTGTAGTCCTCGTAAGCCAAAGCGCTTTCTTCCAGAAAGCTTTAAGTGAAAATTTCCACGAGGGGAACACCAAGCAGTTCCAATTCAAAGAAGATAGCTCGCATGCCCACTGGAGAGTATTCGAGTACATGTATACTGGCATTTATACTCAGCTGCCCGTCCAGCTACTTGACACCCACGGTAGGCATTAGTATTGGGCCAAGGTATGCTGAAAGCTAACGCTCAATAGACGACGATGAGTTGGTGAAAGATGTTCGCGTGTATGTGACTGCCGAGTTCTTCATGCTAGACAACCTAAAGCAGCTTGCACTTGAAAGGTTCAGATCAAAATTGGAAGAGCTCTGGGTCAGTGAGTTGCTCTTCGACTGTATTCGAGAGATCTACGCATCAACCACGCCATTGGAGGTTGGGTTGAGGAACGCTGTTGTTGAAGTTGCGGCCGTCCACCGAAACGATCTTTGGGGGAAAGTGGCATTTCGGAATCTTCTTCGCGACGGTGGCGATTTCGCTGCAGATCTACTAGGTCAATTCTGCTCGATATAATGCACGTCTGGCCTATACTGATCGCGAGTGGCTGCGAAACACAATAACGTATGTGTGAATGCTTCTTTAAACGTGTTAGTCGCTAGCATGTGGTAGGGGATACTACGAAGTTTGCAACACTACGTTCACGACTTCTTAAGATGTAAATAATCTTGTCCTCTTAACCCAAGAAATTTGCAGGTGGGTTAGATAGAGAGTTGCACTCATCGAGCTTTTTAGAGTTCTCGACGTTAGGAGAGAGAAAAAAAATCGCCTTTGGTGCGGTACAAGCGTCTCAACCCTGCTTATTTAGAACGATCCCCTTGTAGATTAACAAAGCTAGAGAAGCTTAAAACGGCGGAAGAAGATATTAATGGCGGCTACTAACACCACCTTAATGACATCTTTAGCATACTACCTTACATCTAACATTTTAATATGAAATATGAGTTTCAAGCTAAAATCTCGTTCTGGTTAGTTTCATATGCCTTTCCCTTACTACATAGCTAGTTAACCTTAACTGAAAACAATTTGTAAACCCTATAAGACTATAAGTACCAGTACGCTTTAATAGCTTACTGCTACCTTAGTATGTACAGTACATACGCGGCACGCAAAATGTTATAGTTAGCGCTAACCCCTGTGAGGACGCTAGACTAAATGTACTTTGGTTAGTAGCTTCCTTTATGCTGGACTTCGGAAAACCAAGTTTTCTTAACGCCGCTGCTTCTGCTTAGCATGAGTGGGAAGTTTAAGAAGTTGAAGTTCCCATTAATATAATGCTGACAAAGATCGGAACATCAACGGAAACATACAAACAATGCATTTCAGTGGTTTTCCTATCTCCGTGAATTCTACACGGTCTCTCCAAAATTAACGTCAGGTTAGCTAAGACTCAAAATGATTCAAAAGGGACGATGGCAGCTTCAAAGATATCTTGTTTGAACTCGCATGATATTAGAACCTTACGAACTCTGGAGTCAGGATCTACGCTATGCGCTCTCTCAGTTTTGTTGCCTTCCAGGCCCTATTGGCTACTGGCTCCCCGGCGAGCGTCAAGAATGACTTTAACACATCTGATCACTCCATCACAGTAAACACGAGCTCAGGCGTATACGCACCATACATCGATAACGGGTACCCATCCGTGGCGTCTTTTCCAGACATCCCTTACGCGCAAAATCCGACTGGCCCTCTCCGATTCGCACCTCCGCTAGCCGCGTTACCCCGTCAAGATGGCAACGTGACGTATGCAACCAGTCTACCCCTTGGCTGCTTTCAATATATTCAGCCAGCATTAGAGGGGACTGTGTCGTTCTATTCCGAGAGATCGACGCTATTCCAACGAGGTGACTCAGCTAATACGACTGAAGACTGCCTGCGCCTATCAATCTTTGCCCCCAAGGCCGCCGTGGAGCACGCAGCCGTCATGACGAACTTGTCCGACAATAAAGGAAATGGTTTACCTGTTGTGGTCTGGGTCCACGGCGGTGGATTCAGTTTTGGGGGCACAAATGTCCCATACCAACTTTCGCCAAGCTGGGTTGAACGTAGTCAGGCGCACATTGTCGTACAGGTACAATACCGTCTCAACCTGCTGGGACAGCCGAACGCCGCCGGTTTGACGACGCCATATTCAAGCTCGGGTAGCAACGAGAACCTCAACTTCGGCCTCCTCGACCAGCGATTGGCTGTGGAGTGGGTGCGCGATAACATCGCTAAGTTTGGCGGTGATCCCGATCGTATTACCCTATGGGGTCAGAGCGCTGGCGCGTATGTCTCTGATGGTTACTTGTTCGCTTGGTCTAAAGATCCCATTGTGAAAGGGGTCATTGCTAACTCTGGGAATGCTATTTCAATCCCTACCTATTTGGCGGATGCAATGAACCATACCGTCTTCTCCATCGCGGCCCAGAGACTCGGTTGTGGGAATATAAATGCGACCGAGGAATTAGGTTGTATGCGCGCTGTTTCCGCTTCAGATATCAAAGACTACATCCAAGGTCCGGCCGGAGCAATCAGTGCAGCGAATGATGGTCTGGTCTTCGGCACTATTATCGACAATGTGACGCTTTTCCCCGACTACCCTGGCCGCATAGAATCAAAAAACGCGAGTTTGTTCGCTTCTGAAATACCTCTTTTGACGAGCACCACTACAGACGAGGGTAACGCAGTTGTGCCGTACGTGTTTGATGAGAGTGCCACGACCACGGAGCTACCTCCTGAACTCGCAGAAATCGCAGATGCATTCACCCTTAATCTTCGTTGTACAACACTGCAAGACATCAAATTGCGGGCCGGTGTCGGGGCGACCACATATCAGTACCTATATGGTGGAAACTTCAGCAATATATCTCCTGTACCGTGGCTCGGGGCATATCACGCTTCAGACTTACCCATGGTATTTGGCACCTATGGCTTGGAAGGCCCTTCTGGCGCTTTTGAGGAACAGGTTAGTCGGAAGATGCAGGACCTGTATTTGGAGTTCATCAAGGATCCTGTCGAGGGGCTGAAACGCGCGGGGTGGCCGCCGGTGACTGGAAGGTTACAAGACCCAAACATTATGGCACTTGCGCTTGATGGTAAACTGGAGCAGCTCATCAGCGCCAACCAACGTAGCTTGGGGCAGGGCTGCATGTTGAATTAGCTTTATTCCCGGCTTGATGTTATAGGTCGTTGGAAAGCAGTGTAGTTGATTACACTTTCATCAAGTATGGCCGTACTGCCTGGCGTCCGGAGCACGGGTTATTTATTTGATAAGCTTATCTTTAAATCTTGGCATTTATGTCATTGCGACAGGTACCTCTATATCATCTAACTCTTTCTGAAGCTTGATTCACCTACAGGACTTGGTCAAATAACGTGACATATATGAGAACGGAGGGAATTGGGAGTGAAAGACAACAAAAAACATGAACAACTATACAAATAATGAATAAATCCCTATATCATTTATGCACCATAGGAAGGCCTCATTTTGCCAAGATAGGCAGGAGCAAGGTCTGTCTACCTTAGGTTAGTACATGCTTGATGCGGCAGATGCCTCCACTTGTTGGATTTTGCCATAAGCATCAACCCAACGACCGAGAACTTGTAAAGCCATCGTTTCATAGGTATTGCATGAAATAAATCGTCAACATGGAAGGCCAAGGAACAAAGACTACCACACTGGCTGCTCACGAGCGCGAGATATTCTACGTAGGGGGGCGATGGATTCAGGATGCTCAAGGGAAACAAAGATTCGGAGAACAGATGTATGTTGAGAGACTAATCCCGACGGCGGTAAGCAACAACAACGTGGATCGCGATCCCGTCATTTTCATCCACGGAGCTACAAGATCTGGTGTGGTAAGCATGCTTTGTCCTTCAAGAAAGCGCTTGTGCCTATTGACCGTGGTGGTTAGGATTGGCTCACTAAGCCTGATGGAAGACCCGGCTGGGCATCGTACTTCCTATCTCAGGGCTTCGAGTGTTATCTCGTCGACCTGCCTTTTCGCGGTCGCAGCCCCTGGCATCCCGACGACGGCGAGCTAATCACATTCCCAGCGGAATCTGTGCAACAGCTATTCGCGGCCGGCAAGGAATACGGAAACTGGCCGCAGGCGAAACTTCACACGCAATGGCCGGGCACCGGGGCCATAGGCGACCCGTTCTTCGACCAGTTTTCTGCCTCTACCCTACAGATGCTGGGTAATATCACGAAGCAGGAGTCAGCCGCGCAAGCCGCATGCGCGGCGCTGCTTGACCGCATAGGCAAACCGGCCATCGTGCTCGCTCATTCGGCTGGCGGCTCGACACCCTGGCTCCTCGCCGACATCCGCCCCAAGCTTGTGCGCAAAATCGTTGCATTAGAGCCCACTGGCCCTCCATTTCTGATAAAGGTACTCAAACCGGGCCCCGGCTCCCGTTACGGCATCGCGTCTGCAGCCCTCACGTACGATCCACCCGTGGCAGATCCGGATGTAGACCTTGTCCGGGCAGAGGTCAAGGCGCCCTCCGAAAATCTAATTGACTGCTCAATTCAAGCGCCATCACCCCCACCGCGTCAGCTTGTCAATCTAAAAGGTATACCTGTGGTAGTGGTCACGGCACCAGCCTCATACCACTCGCAGTATGATTGGGCCATTGTTGAGTATCTGAAACAGGCTGGAGTCCAAGCTGAGCATATAAAGCTTGAAGATAAGGGAATCTTCGGCAATGGGCATATGATGTTCATGGAGAAGAACAGTGACAAGGTCGCGACTGAGATTATAAAGTGGATTAACAGCGCCGGTGCGTAAGGGAAAGCCAGTTCAAAAGGAAAGGCAAGCATTACACATCATTCTCTTTAACATTTAAAGCGATACATAGAAATTCTATTGCTTTAGAATCACGTTTTGATACATAGGGATAAGAAATGTCGTAATATGATAGCCCAAGAAGATGACCTGGAAATAGCAATTCTTTCTTAACTGTGCAAGAATGACCACCAGGGAACCCGTTTGTGATGGTTCACTGCACAGACACAATTGCTGCGTTAATAACGATATTCCCCTGGTACAAATTTTGTTGACTACTATATACCCTCAACTTAATTTCCCTTTCACGACGTCGCGACTTTAGAAACTTATTACACAACTCCGAGATTTGGGTTTCTTAACCCGTAAGCCTTGTCATAGGATTTCCCAGTCATCTCTGCGTGACCTGGGATCGACTAAAAGAACGCTGTACTCAATCCCCTCAGCTCCAAGCTGCTTACAAACTTCCTCGTAACAAGGGATATACTGTCCCCTAGATTGAACCGCGAACCGAACAGTGCAGCGGTTGAGATTGGGGAGGTACGAGGGGCGCGCGGAGCGAAACCCGTTATAGAGCAGCATCATGGTTTTACCGTCAATACACATGTTATTCCATGAGTGAGCAAAAATGCTGAACTGTTGAAGACATGTCGGCAGAGTTTTAAAAAGAGGAGGGATCGCGTCGACCGTCCACTTCTTATAGCCCGGGTTCGGGGATCTGTCCAAAATACCGGCTTTCTCCCCAGATTCGATTGACGGCCCGTAGAAGGCGAGGAGATCCATCTCCAGTATTTCGAGCTTTTTAAATCCATGCATCGATGTAACACCCGCATCAATGCCGTTTATTGAGTTGATTTCCACCGTAACGGCAAGATGCCGTAGTTGGCCACCCACTAGCTTCTCGATGGCGGCGACAAACTCGCCCGCGTCCCAGTAGGAGCCCAAGCCATGGTGTTTAGACGCATGGCCATACTTGAATACCGTCAAGTTAGGCGTATGCGCTAACAACTCAGATATTCCTACAGCGTCCATGCAGCAATGCACAAATTCGATAGTTTGCAGGCTGGAAAAACGTTCGGATTGAGTCCATTTGAAGTCTTGATGAAAGTCGATAGCCGTCAGACTATTCGCGTGAAGCTCCTCTAACTTTGGAAGGCAAAGAAATGGGAGTATAAACTGTAAACGTTGATGAATATTGTAGTCCGGGATTAGCAGATAACTAAGGCGCTTCAGCTTGCCAAGGGCTCTTCGACTAAATTCAGATCGACTTCCACGTGTAATCCCATTGAGCACTAGTTCAAATTGATGGGATGCCCGTTCGTGGTCATGGAAGGGTATACCGCCCGGTACGGACCATGGCAATATGAGATCTGTGACGTTTGGGAAGAATGTTAGGTAAAATACACCAAGGAATAAATTATGATCAGAATAATTGTCAGCATCGCCTAAGTCACGCAGGATCATGTCGATCCAGAATTTCGGATCAACACCTTCCAAAGCGAGATAGGGTGACTGCTTGATAAGTGTTTGCACACGCTGCTTTGTATCTTCGCGATCCCTCACAGTACCATTATCATCGGATTTAAAGCCGTTTTGTTTGAGCAAGTCGACAGTCGTCGCATAGTAGGATATTATTGGCTCTTCAGCGAAACCGGCTAGCCAAGAAGCATCGAAGCTGCCCTGAATACTCATCAGGCGATATCGCTTCTTTCGAATTCTGTGCTGTTGGATGAATGGCTTGCCACAGTCATATAGTGTTCTGCAACTCAAGATGAGATGTTCAAAACCCTCTGGAACTGACTCCCAAATGATTTGACGAAGTAGCTCCGACGGCAAATTAAGAAGTGGCATATTGGATCAGAAGTTGAACGATGTCGCATTGACTGTATGTGTAGTGCAGTGTCAAAGCCGAAGTATAATGCAAAGATGTTGTTCGGGGCAAGGTCTACTACACTACAAGCTGACAGCGAGGGGCTACTAAGGCTTGGCAACAGCTAGTTTGATCCTTTGAGCACGTTGGAGTTATTAATAAAATTGTATTAGGTGTTATGTGAAGCAAGGTGTTATAGTAGCTACTCATGCGGGGTTTGTAGGTTCTCCCCGCACCACTTGATCTGGCGCTTATTTTATGTACTGAACAAGTATCGAAGTTGCGTAAAAATAAGCCCCTTTCTTAATCGCACTACAATGTGCATCACTATAAAGAAACACTTATTGATTGCTTAATATCCTATCTTAATAATAAGTTGAGCTGTTGTTAATAAAGGTTTAAGTTGAAATTATAAGGTTGGCTACGAGAAATCTAAATTTTATGATCGTAATAGCCAACAGTTAGGACGACAGGTTAACAGATCCATAACGTTTAAGAACATTTGCGTAATGTTTAATAATACCTATTATATCTTAACAAGTAGCTATATATATCTATCATGACGTGTTGCTGCCGGAAGGACTGTCATGAATATGCGATTTGTTGTAGGATGAGACCGTTTGCCTCATTTCCTCAAGATATTTCCATGGCTTGGAGACGGTGGCCGCGAGTATTCTTCTTCAATGGGGAGAAGTTCGGGAGTATACTTGACATGAAGACACCAAGGCAACAGGAGTTCTGTTAACTGCTACGACTGATGTGAATCAGATCGTACGCAGCACTGCCCTACAAATCTGCCTTGTCTATGAGAGACATGGACTTGAGCAAAGCTGTGTGACCTAATGTAGGACCTATCACTGTCTCCTGGGGATCAACTGGACTCAAGAGCTGATTTGAGACTGGTCTCCTTCATAGATTGTGTACTGGCCTTAGCCGGAGCAACAACCCTTTCGCCGGTTTGATTGTAACAGTGCCGCCAGGGACCACGTCGCTCTCAGGCATTGCTAGCTCCCAATCATACGATAAGACCATGGCCGCCAAAAGACAGCGCATCTCGGCCCTTGCAAAGCCTTGACCTATGCAGCTTCGAGGACCGTGTAAAAAGGTCAGAAATTGATAGTTGCTGCTCGCACCACCGGTGTAGTTGGGTTTGTCGTTTGTAATCCAACGATCAGGCCGGAACTTCGTGCTATCGGAGCCCCAGACTAGAGAAGACCGACTCATAGCCCAGATCGAGACTATAAAATTTGCGCCTTTCGGAATTCGATATTGTCCAATCTGAGTATCGCGAACGGCCACACGCTGTGTCAGTGGTACTGTAGGGTATAATCGAAAAGTCTCGTTAATAACCCCGTTGAGATACGGTAATCGCTCGAGGGCACTAGCAATATCCACTGATGGAATTCCGGATGCATCCACGGCCAATTCTCGTTGTACCTCTTCGCGTACCGTACTAAGGATGTCCGGATGCTTAGTTAAGAGGTAGCAGGCCCAGCTTAGCGACGAAGAGGTGGTCTCGTGACTGTTTTATTTAGCTAATTGACATCCCTAAACGTTAGATAGCGACGTACCCGGCGGCCATAAAGGTCATAAGTTGATCTGTAAGCTCGGAATTAGAAAAGTTGTTAGACTTAATCAATAGAGATAGGATATCGATATGATCCGCCTCGTTTTTCTTGATTGCTTCTCGCTTCTCGAGCAACATCGTCAAGCATGTTGACATGATCGAACTTTTTAGACGCTTCAGGACTTTATTCTCATTCCAAGGTAGACGCTGAACGAAACGTATCCCAAACAGGGAACACATGACGAAGTAAACAGATCTTCCAAAGCTTGGCGTGGTTAGCTCCTCATAGGCCTGGGCAAGCGGATCATCAGAGTTATGGATGGCATCAAATTCGCGGCCCAAGCCGGCTATGCCAATTATATCCAATGTGACCTTACTCGACGCAATACCGATGTCGATTGTTTCATCGCTGTCTTGGGCATTTTTCGGAGCATTCCTTTTTGATAAGAGCGACTCAGTGAAACAGTACGATTTTCTCCACATCATTGGGTATAGGTCTTTAATGTGTCGAAAACCAAATGCTGGTAATGAGTTCTTACGTAAGAACTTGTGCTGTTCACCTTCTGCAGTGACCAACCCTAATCCCAGTGTCTCTTTAAGAAAGCTGGCGGCTCCGGGAGGCTTCATAAAATCATAAGGCCGGTTAACAAAAAGATCGGCAAGGAGACCTGGCTTTGTTATCACCAATTGGTCCCTAACACTGTCGACAAGCAGAAGGTCATCGTCCGGATACTGGTCCATAAGATCCAATACTAACTTGCCAGGCTCACCACCTAACGAGAGCATTGTACGAGGAAGAAATGTAAATGCAGTCTATCCTAGTCAGTTATAGATCTCTTTCTTTCGAGAACGTTAAACCAACCTTTGGACCCTTTAAATGTCGTAAAGGACTTAAGAACAAGGGATAAATTACAAGAGAATAGGCAGCCAAAAGCCAAAAATTAAAGCAGAGCAGGTAAAACAGGAAATAAAGGAGCGTTTCGTCACGCATAGATTCAGGCCGGAATCTTAACGCAATTAGTGATAGCGCTACGGTAACAACCATGGCACCTTGTGGTGCTACTGAACGTGAGAACATCTTTAGCTCGGGTTGTTGTAAAGGTCTTGTTGAATCTTGTGATACGTATTTTGAAGATGTATTAGTATTGAGAAACTTTAGACGCCTTCCGTCTTATACCTTCGTGTCCGAACGGAACGAACGGCTGAAGCCTATTAAAGACTTAACCTAGTAGCTTATAGATTTCTTAGTCTGTGGGGAAGATGAAACCCGGGCTATAATTGCTCCGGTGACAGGCACTGGTTCATGGTCAATCTAAATCAGGAGCATAGAGATAAGGTCGTGTAGTTATTAAAGGACATTCTATCAAGCTTTTTTGGGCCTAGTGGTATGCCATTTAATAGTTGCATGACCTCGGGTGCCAGGCGCAGGTAATAACGAAACCTGCTTTTTTGTCCTCTAGGCCCGTAGAACAGGGCCATGCCGCTCAATCCTTTTCTCGAGATGTTAATAGCATCCTATGATCTCTCGGCCTCTTTAGAGCAGCGGCGTTATGCTTCCTTAAAAGTCCTCGCAAACTAGGCCTAATCCAGCATTAATAAAGACTAATTAACCCTACAATGATCTAATCCTTAACAAGGTTTACATGGCTAAGCAATGAACTTTGCCTATGATAAATGTTGATTTTGTATAGTCAGCAACTTTGAAAGCTTTAATATAGCTTAAATCCATAATAAAAAGTCGCTTTACCACTTATAAAAGACAGTTTAAAAGTAACTACTATTAATATTACCACGTAAACTCATAATGCTAAGTTAACTAATTAACAATAAAACAATTTTATAAACAGTACGAAGGTTTTAGCAAAAATCACCCACTATGCTAAGCAATAGTCTACAGTACGAATTGTATTTCTATGTACAGTTTAGGCACTTAAGCTAACCTGATCTTTTAAAACAGAGGCAGAAGCCCTAGTAGATATAAACCACTTAGAACAACAACAACAATAACAACAACAAAATTAAGGCATTAAAAATAAACGATAAATATATATATACATAATAAAAGCTGCTAGCAAACTAATAAAGCTGCTTAAGCAGCTTTTATAGCTTTCTAAATCTACCCCTGAATCCAGTCTTAAATCTAATATGGCCGGCTGTTAGCTGGCCCGGTTCAGCCTAATGCACCCGCGCAAGTGGCTATTACAGGTGCTCAGCAGGTGTCGGTCAGTCCTAACGCACCTTCTTAGTAGGTGGGTTGGCACTGTACATCATTGCTTGGCATGGTGGGTGATTTTTGCCAGAACCTTCGTAAATACTTTTGTTTAAAGCTACTACATGTAATAGTTAAATGCTATAAACTGTAAGGAATCAGTCTGCGAGGGAGGGAGTTCACAAGGGCCTCATGGAGCTTCTGTCTAAAATGAAGCCGAAACGCCATTATATATCGGATTTAGCAGACCAATGGGGAAAAGAGGTTGCCTTCAAGCACGAAGTACGCAATAGCATCGGCTCAGCTGCGCTAAACCCGGCGTTTGTAAGGGCTTTCATTAAGTTCTGATGCCCTAGATTCGTCCGTCTCCGTTCTATCAATTACGTTAAGCTGAGCTGGCTGGTTGAGAAAGTAAGAGCCGAGGCTATGAATCCATTCTGCTACCTAGAGCAAACGCTTTAATCTGGAGAACGGTGGGTACAGATACAAATTAATGAGGAATAGCTACGCCAAGCACATAAGCTAGGCACCCAATGATCAAGCTAGCGGGTGCATATCGGAAGCTAAGCCTGATATAGTAAAGAGAAAATGGTCTAACTTTGGACCGAGCAGTTAAAACACACCTAATACTGCAAGAGGTGCGAGTTGTACCGAATATTCTATGCCTCGAAGCAGCAGAGGGGCCAACGCGATTAGAACTGCCCGTAGCCAACCAACGCAGCAACAACCTTCGTCAGAGTTGGCCTTCTCTGTTATTATGGGTTTCCCCGGGAGATTTAGCACCGGCTGCAATCTTTGTCGCCGACGTAAAGTCAAGGTGAGTACGCGAATCCTTGAAACACTGTGATGTCTAATTTTCTGTAGTGTGACGAGGCAAGGCCTTCTTGTCGACGATGCACAGTTTACGGAAAGCCCTGTCCTGGATATTCAGATATTTTCCAATTTTGCTACCAGCGAAGTTCCAGAGGTTCACCGGTACTACCGGCCTCTCTGCCGGTTAAATCTGTCAATACCGAGGTTGTTACCGCAACCCCGGTAAAGAGTGCGAGCAAGCCTAATGCCCGAGCAAACCCTAC
Organism: Xylaria flabelliformis; assembly: GCA_007182795.1. Lineage (NCBI taxonomy): Eukaryota > Fungi > Ascomycota > Sordariomycetes > Xylariales > Xylariaceae > Xylaria > Xylaria flabelliformis. Next base: position 25,993 of record VFLP01000044.1, read on the forward strand.
AATTATTCCACGGAGACTGAGCTTTCTTGAGGAGCACGATTCGTTATGTTATTTCATTAATCGATTTGTTTGCCCTCCTTTGGACCCAGCATTTCCGGGCTACCTAAATTTCGTTCCCGGGCTTTATGGCCGTGATGATGATGGGCCATTTGAGTTGGCAACTTTAGCGGCAGCAAGGATGGTAGCCTACAACCGCTCCGGCAATCAGAGCTTACGCCGACAATCTTATAGCGACTATGGTGCCGCAGTTAAACAGCTGAGGCTTTCTCTCAAGCGACAGGATACAGCCATGAGTGACAAAACTATCGGAACAGTGCTGCTACTCTGTTTATTTTTAGTAAGTCCTCGTAGTAACCAGACTCGTCTTAATATTCTTTATTGATATACTGTAGGACTTCGCAGACGATAGGTTAAACCAACTTGGCACCCATTTATCTGGTCTTTACTATCTCCTAAAGAGTAGGGGCTGTTATCAAATCTCAACAAAAAGGAGCTTTGAATTGCTCCTTGTAGCCTTAAGCTATCTGGTACGTTCACCTGAACTAGACTTTATTCTTGGAGTAATATAATTTCATAGCACGGCAATATCGCAATCACTAACGACTGGGCACACGCCGATATTGGTGATATAAGTTTCGACGGGAACCCATCACCTATTGCTACACCTCTCATCCATGCCGTATCACTAGCTTGTAGGTTTGCCGGTCTTTGCAGAGACCTAACAACATGCCCAGGGGGCTCGATGGCAAGGTTTAAGCCAAGCAATATCCATCATTCACAACACCTACAACTAACGTCATCAGATAAAGAAGGCCTCTGGAGAAAGATTCAGCACTGCTCCCTATTACTCCATGAATTTGATGAATGGGACCTATATGCAGCTACGTATTGGAATTTACATTTCGAAAAAGCTGCAGCACCACCTAGCTTAGGTAAGGCACGCGCGAGTGCAAGACACTACGATGCAAAAACAGCCAGCACGGTAGTTCTACTTCGAGCTTGCCGCATTCAATTCTCAGCAGCTCTATTACAGTTCTGCCGCGGTTTTCAAGCTATCGAATCCGGTTCTCAAGTCGGCGCTATACACTCCCTCGCGTCCGTTGTTGAAATCAAGCTAGAAAAGGAAATCGCGCTAGCAATCTCAGATATGCACTATTGCATGCCGTATGCATTAGGGCGGTTGGATGACCAGGGATGCACTAAGAGCACAGACATTGACACCGCAGCTGGGAAGGCATTTGCTGTCCGCGGCCCGGTGAAACTAATAGTGAACTGTTCTGTTGCAAGAGAAGAACAGAGGCTGCAAAGTCAAGAGTATCTAGCGATGATCAGTGAAATCGCAGGCCTCCGTCCCGCTAATACTTGACAATAAGCCTTGGCGGGATGAAAAGTCTGTTCGCCGTGGAAAAACTCAGACAGAAGTCGGGCAGAGTCTGATCGGAGTGTCGTCCCTAATACAATGTGGTTAACGCGTACGCGGAAGTTATATAGAAATGGGAAACTCTGATAGGCCCCAAGCTGGTTCAGTTGAAAGTGGGAATTATACAAGTCTGCTGATGACGAAGCAATGTATTTATGAACTTTGGCCCTTCTCTAGGGCCATGTTCCGCTCTCAAGATCATGGTTGTGGCTAAGGCGAGGGACTTGATTGGGCATCAGTTATTGTCAGTCTGAATCAATACTATATTGATGTACAGATGAAATGTGTAAAAAGAAATGGCACTCTGTGGAGGAAATGGCTTTGCTTGCTCAACAGCAGCGCGCTTGTTGTTTCCCATCAGCTGAGTATTTATCTTGAAAACGACATGTTGGTAACAAAATGGAGGTGTTTACAGTGAAGATTGTTTGTATTGTTAGCAGCAACACGACAGGGAAGCGAGGAAATGTAAAGTTGAAGACGTCTCGTGAATGAATAATAGTACGACAGTTTGTCCTAGGAGTACGATAACGCAAGCGCCCTTATCTTGCTAAACCGACGAGAGCCAGCTAGATGTATACATATAATTCTTTAGCTTATTGCATCTTAAACAGTCATGATTATATCAATAAGAGATAGCTTTTTTCTACAAGCTGGAATATATAGCCCGAAATCCCTTAAGGTCGTCCAGTCTGGTAAGATCAGCGACCCGCGAAGCATTTCAGGCCTTCTCCAGTTCCCAGTTCCCAGTTCAAACGAAAGGGGTCCAGGATAGTAACTAAATCTTAATCGATGGGCTATGTTTGACGTATTATAACCGCGAGATCATTCCTGTCCTCAGGTCTTTGTTTACCTCTGCGGCGGCCCTCTCACCACTGCGCACCGCTCCCTCCATATACCCCTTCCACTCGGCCGCCGTCTCAGTTCCAGCGAAATGCAAGTTGCCACAAGATTTCCTTAGAGCGTCGCCTCCTAGAGTGTCAATAACTCCAGGTGCCAATGACGCGCAGGGGCACCCCCAGCCTGAGAACTCATCATGCGTCCACTCATAAGTGATCATTTGCTTGAATTCATTCTCGAGGTTCGGCACCCCGAAAATCTTCTCGAGCTGGACCAGTAGCCCCCGCTCACGCTCGGCAGTGGAGAGAGCTGCCCATTCCATCCCAGGATCACCCGTCAAAAAACAGGTCAAAATGAATTTATTGTCAGCGGGGATACATGAGTCGCGAACCACAGAAGCCGGTCCGATGAACGATTGCGCGAGACCGCAAAATCCCTTCTCGACCCAAAAGGGTGACTTAAACTCCACCATGGCCTTGGTATAATACCCGTAGGTGAGAGAATCAATCCAAGCCTGTTTCGCCGGAGGCAATGGGGGGTTAAACGCGATCGTCTTGAGAACGGGGCCTGGCACTGTCGTGATCACCTTGCGAGCTGCATAGACGTAGCCTCCGGCCCGCACCTTAACAGAGGGACTGCCATCTTGCGATATAATATGAACAGGACTGTTGAGTCGAACTACGCCTGTGGGCAGGGAGTTAGCCAGTCCAAGAGCGAAGGACTGGGTTCCTTGACGGACACGTAGGTACTGGCCGCCGTGCTTGCGGTCAGATCGCATTTGTAGCAGGCCACCGCCCGATTTGCAGAAGTTTAGGAAATATAGAGCGGAAATATCTCTAGGTTCTTGGCCCAGCATGGCTCGTGTCCAGACTGTAGCAGTGGCCATTGCAACATCATCGGCGCCTCGAGAACGAAGATAGGATTCAAACGTTTGATAATCGAGAGTGGTGTCCTTTGGTCTCCAGGTGTCTAATTTCTGGCAGTCTGCCTCACACATGTCGCGGATCTCAGCAAGCTTCTTGCGGGTAGCATTCTCGAACTATATAGAGTTGTTAAACACGTCTTGAGACGGGATCGAAACTTGGGAAGAGGGCCCTTTTCGCAAACATACATTTGGTAGTTCTCCATACATAAACGGGGTGCATTTCCCATCGAAATCCTGCAAAACACAGTTACCCTCCGTGTTCTGTACAATCAGCTCCGCGCTGTACCTCTTAGCCAATGCGTATATCTTGCTTTGGTTGGTGTCGTTGATCCAGGCAGCACCTAAATCAACAGTACCCTTGCCATCTTGTAGAGGCTGACTCCAGGTTTTTCCACCCACCCTATCGCGGGCCTCTAGGACTACACAAGATAGGTTAGATTTGAGCAAATCGTGCGCTGCCGATAGACCAGCAAGGCCAGCACCGACAATAACGACATCAATGACCTCGTTAGACTTAGGAAGAAGAGCAGTGACGATAGGCTTTTCTGGGAGGGCAATAACAGCATCTACCTCGAACTTCCAACTTGGAACCAATAATTTGGAAACAGGAATAAGAGTAATCGCCGGGCGGTGCTTGCCCAGGAAACGTTGTATGTGGCGAGTATGTTTACAGGTGTCAGCGTCGTAGTTAACAATTGAAAGCGTAAGCTTCGCGATGTTCGCTATTGACGCGCCAGTCGCTATTATGGCCTTCCGTAGATTGAACAAGACAAGGTGGATCTGGGACTCATAGTCATCAGGCACCTGGCCGTCTCTGGTGCTACTAGGCTGGCCCGCGACATGGATAAGCTTTCCTGGGCTAGCTTTTATTGCTGGGGCGCAGAACGCCGCGGTTATGTCAGATGGGCCAACAACAGTTTCCATAGTCTTGGGCATTTTAGCCAAATTACTGTTCATCATCAAACTTCAAAGAATAAGAAGGGAAGCAGATGGCGAGGTAAGAAGCTATCGGCCGAAGGTTGATTAATGTATTAAATTCGATTGAAGTTATCTAAGCGCAGTGAAAAAGAAGATGGTGCTATGAACATCTCTTCGGCATCAATATAATGGAATTCAGTTCGATCGCTGCTGTAGTTCACCACGCCCCGCCGCGGGGTTCAGATACCGATAACGGGTCTTACCCACCGTGCAACATCCTCATTCGGATACTGTACATACTGTTGCAGAAATCGTTCGCAATAGGTAACCCTAAGCATACTTACCTACTATACATGTTTCGACTACCCGGACATATCATGTACAAAATGACATATTACTCATCGTGTGCGTAGAGCTGATCGCGACGCTTAGGTCTTAAATCAAAGGGGATTTGGAAGAGACTATCATGTCCTGGTTCGATGAATCACGTAACAAATCAACTTCGCATCATTGTTTCTCTCCAATAATCACATGTTCCTGCGTTTTTATAATGTCTTCCAGACTCTCATACTAACTAAGCTGCCTTTCATACCAAGTCTGTGGCAACGTCATCAAAACATAGTATGAACTTGAGCAGAGTCATAAGCTGGTATCAGGAATGTGTTCGGACACACCGAAAGTGCCAGGAGTTCCCCGCTTATGTCACACCAGAACACCAGCTCCCATCGCGGCTGTTCGATGTTGGCGAAGGTCCACACGATTAATATGTAATAATGTTGCGACCCTTGTAAAACTCAAGATACGATACTCACTCAGTCATGTATGGAGGCCTGATTCTATAAATATTGTATGTTTGAAATCTGCAAATTTGAAACGTTTTGCAGCTGAAATGCCTTGGGAGGGTTTGCCTTAGAAGTACAAGGATGCAGTCAAAATCACCAGAACGCTTGGAATTCGCTATTTGTGGATAAATAGTTTATGTATCATCCAGGACTCCACCGCAGACTGGGAAAAGGAAGCAGCCAGGATGGCAAATACGAGTTATAATAGCTCGTATATACATCCTCCATCAGAGACAGCATTCTGAAATAAACATCGCGACCCAAGAAATATCTTATCATGTATCCTAAAGCGAGATATCAAGACAGAACGTGATGATTTCAGGCACATCTGGAAGGGAAGACGACCATCCGTCCAGGACTTGGTGGTGCAGGTTCCAAATTGACCCTCCACTCGGAACTGGAGAATATCAGCTTACGAGGAAAGGTGGCCATTGTTTGCACGAGGATGGGCATTCCAAGAAAGGATTCTCTGCCCGCGGAATGTATACATTAGGGGCAATCGCCTCTTGTGAGAATGTTGTGAGGATACGATAAAAGAGTTTTATGGCCGTTCATCTGAAAATTCTACGTCCAAGGAACACTGGTGTACTGATTTTGGAGGTACCATGGCCTAGCATTATAATCCGTCAATGAACGATTGGGACTGCATAGAATGGCAGTGGTGTTCTCTTGTCAGCGGATATCGTGAGAGTATATGGACTAAAGAAACCGACTGCGTGGTAGCATTCGCTGGCATGGCCAAGGCGGTATGAAACAAAAACAAAGCTTACTTACCAAGCGAAGTTCTAGAAAGAAATCGCCGAGTCCGAGCTACTATAGATTATTCCTGAAGCTTTGAATGACGATAAATCCGTCCGGCGGTCAGTCGAGCTCCGGAAATTGGTCCCTTCGTGGTCTTGGTTCCCAGTTCCATGTCATACGGGGGGACTCGGAAGGACATATCAACCTTCTACATGCATATAGAGCTCGGCTCAGAATACACGCTTTTTCGGGCAAAGGTTGTTAACTTTTACTCCCCTAAGCTGTTAACAGATAGGGATGCCCTCTTCTTCGACTTTATGGGACTCAACATAACTCTGGAAACAATCAAGATTCCTGCGACTGTCACGGCGCCAACTATATAAGTAACTGCAGACGGTCGATTTTCCGACTTGACAACGTTCTATCTCTTGATAGTGCTGTGGTATAGTGCTGCAGTTCTGTTCGTTGACAGCGACGCTGAACTGAAAGGACCCCGACGTTGAATGGGACTGCCCCAGACTTCGTTTATTTCCTATGGGAGAGGACGTCGAGATGACAGGGCTCGCAGATGAGGTAAGGTTCATTCAGGATGATTGGAAAGCTTTGCCTGACCTTGGGAAGGTAAGGCTTGAGAAGTCTAATATCTACTTAACAGGGTTGGTTCCTGCATATTTAAATAAAAGTGCTTGAGCACTTTGAAATACAGCGTATTGAAATGGAGCTTCGCCGGCAAAGCTTTCCATTTTAGTGACGACTTGCTCGGCGCTACCGGGCATGGCTACCACCGTGCATTGGAGGCGGATCGGTGTCTTTTGTGTGTTTGGTTCAGCTCTAGCGTAACTAGCTACAATATGGTATTCGACATCGAAAAGCAAGAGAGAGAGTACTCAGGTCTAGCGGAAGTTAAATAAGTATCCTTTTCATGCTGTAAAATAATGAAAACATTTAACCTCATTGAAGCTCTAGATGGCACGCGGCCTGCTAAGACTGCCAAGGCCCTGTTGGTGGCTTGTGCAGTTGGAGATAATACCTAGATGTTGGTCGGCCCTGCAACTGCGGACCAACAATAAGGGAGTGCAGCCCAACGATGACAGATTGTATCGGTTGGGCTGGAGCCGCAGTGTAACGAGGGCTTGGAACATAGGTAATCTATTCCACTAATAATTCTCTAGGGTCTCTCAAGGTCCATGCCCTTTCCTTCCTTTCAGTCAGGAAGTCCTCCGCATAAGGTACTGTATGAGTAGAACACACCACTCTCTGTTCATCCAATAATAGTTGTTCCAGCTAGCATTAGTTAAATCTGCCGCTTCATAAGTGCTTGTAGTATTGTGCACTAACTAATCCAGTGCGTGCTGATGAAGCAAATGGTTATGAATGTTGTACATACTGTAGAAGAGATGGTGCAGGTGTAATGATTGACCAAAGTGGGCGATGCTTGATTGAGTGGTTGTACTCTGCGTGAAGAACCTTTATGGTGGGCGGGCCAGAACCTACCTCACCCAGCCACTACAGCCACTTTTAGGTGCCACAATGGACATGATCCACTCGTGCGGGGTCCTTACAAACACTGCCAATAGGTACTGCCCCTCGTACTGATCAGTAGCTTGTAACGGGTGCGCGGCACGGGCCGTTTGCTGTAGCTCATACTGGGTACCCGGCATGTATGTATGATGTCGGTCTTTAAAGCCAGTCCTTGAATGGTAAGTATGCTCGGATCACAAAATTCGAGTTCATTGGTAATCATATCAATCTTGTTCACCCTGCCACCGTTTGAGTCAAACGCGCATCCACTGCAAAGGAAAATTCCGAGCTCGGCTAGTTATGTAAATGCGTTTTCCTCTAGGAACTTCCCGTAGATCCATTAACCAAAGGTTTAATGATGTGCTGTACAACTACCTAATTGTCCAGTACGTTTGCGTACCTATCTAGGCCTGTCGCGAAGGCACGGTTAATCACATCATTAAACCAACGACGATGCAGGTTAGGAGCCGTTGTTAGGCGACCTAAATATTAAACCTATCTTTCGCAGAGACAGATTTGAAGATCTTAACGCTACAACAAGTGTTAATTACAGGGCCTCTAATCATTACGCTACCTTCAAGCTAATTTTCTAACAAGCTGGAAGTTATATGCTTGTGTTCGCTCAGGACACTGAAGGTCATACCGATGGAAGGAATACATGTTGTAGAAGAGTAACTCATGGAAGGGTAAGCTATAGGTCTGTATCTATCCGATGAGCCAGACTAATGTCCTTAGCAATGTAGATACTAGCAAACAATATTAGGAGGGCTTCTATTACCGCGTTACACCTGAATCAAACGAAACTAAGGCGAAATGTTGGCAGCCCGATTGTCACTTAAGGTGATAAATCATTCAGTCGTATTTAGCCATCGTTGAAAATTTCAATGTATGTTCCTCTTTACCAGATTTTAATCTAGGAACCAGCTTATATACATACTAAATAAAGTAGAGACACATTGTATCAGTACTTAGGCATTTTGTACGTTCAGAATGAAAAAGAAAAAACCGAAGTTCGAAGGCTACAAGCATAGACACAGGGAATGGAGTGTACTAATTCCTTGTTCCTGCAGCACACCGCCTTCGTGCATCAGCCACCGGGGCTACTTTCGTTTGTCTTCTCTACTTCCTCTTTTTTTCCCCTGCATGATGAGTCAAATTGTTTAGTTGCGATGTGATCTTAAAGGTAGAACAGTCTGCCATTCGCCACCAAGAGTTGATTTCTGCCCTCACTGATTGAGTCATACCTATCCTATTGAACACAACAGCAAGACTTACTCACTTTCAACATGGCTACAAATTCCGACACGTTACTTTACATATTCAACCATCTCTTCCTCCCATCGAAACTACCGCAGCAGGATGACTTCACCGCGCAACGCGAGAGTTCTCTACTATCAATTACGATAGAGGGGCTAATCGCGTGGAAAAACTGTACTGAACCCGCGCATCATGGGCAAGCCGACAAAGCCATATCCACGATTCATAACATGCGGCAAGCGTTCTCAGCAACGGATGGCCACTTGAACCAAAATGAGGTCTCCAGTTTACTGACACAAATCACCGAGGGTAAGTACCGTGATGTTTATAGTAACGTGCACTAACGAATGTCAGGTAATGCTATACCCCTTTATGTTCGGGAGCAAAATGCGGGAGTCCTTATCGGCAGACACGATCACCGCATCTTTTTCGAAGTGTTTGAGGTCTCGCCTACTAATGAAGCGACGATGACGACAAAAGGCAGATTGCGGCGCTCTTTTCCTGGAGCAGGTGTCATCCTTAGTGAATCTGACTTGCAGCAAGGTCGGTTCCGGGAAACAATTGCCCACACTCTTACCGATATGAGTAGGCATCCTGTCGAGGCAATGCAGCCAAAGGCAAAGAAAGCCGGCAACACCCTTCACGAGGACCGTGATAGCAACCATCCGGGGATGGTGTCCGAGCTGTTAATCGGCTTTCTCAGATCAATCGGCCAGGCTATGGAAAGTCCCGTCATTGCGAAGAACATACGCGATGATGTGCTTTGGGACCATGCTCGTTCACCATGGCGCCGCTCACCGTCGTGGCTTATCGTTCGTGTTGCTCTACAGCTTGGGTTCAGTCGTGAATCAACGCCAACGGAAGCCGACACCGTCTACAAGGAGGCCATGTTATTTATCTTGAGCTATGTTCTAACGCTTGCTACTAGACAATCCCTGTCGAGTGAAGTACTCTACTCGATGAGCGCTAAACTCGCCAGGCGCCTGCTCAAGATAGGCCAAGCCGTTAGCGACAAAGTTCTTCTCTATGTTCGAGAAGCTATGACGAGTGCCCACGCGAAGCTCTCCGAACAGTGGTCTGTAGTTCAAAAGCAGGATGCTCCTGTGATAGCTCTTGCAGAATTGTCTAACCTCGACTTCGTCAGCGACTGCTATGTTGCTATTCCGGGATTAGATGATCATATTAGGTGGATGGGTGTCCGGCAACAAGCACGGTTTCCTGCCGCTTTCCAGCCGATTTCGACGCTCATGACTTTCTCATCTCATGTCTTACCTCAACTCCCGCCACAGTTTACCAACGAGAGCAAGAACGACGCTATCGCAAATCTAGAAGCCTTCGAGGCATGGGTGGCACTTTACTGTCAACAATGGATCCAGGATGACCGGCTTACTCCGTGTAATGATCTCGGCTCTCTCATTGCCGCATACCATAATCTAGCTCTGCCCTACTACTCGAAGAACCCAGAGGCACTTTCCGCCATGCTGCTCACGATCTTCGAGCTATGGGTCGCTTGCGACATGGCCGCCGTAAATCTGTGTCCATTGCTTAGTCAATATGACCCCGGCATCCCATGCGACGTCCTCCAGAATCTCCTTCTGCCGTTTGCATCCGAAATGAAAAGACTGCACCTTGTTGAGCAATATTTGGTCCATCGTTCTTCCTCTGCCCAATTCCCACCCACGAGTCTCTATTACGACCTGGATACTCCAGAGTGCTTCCCAGTACGATATTTTGACATCTCCGAAGACCATGAAAGGACGTATCAGAAGATCATCGACGATGCTCGAATGAAGAAGCAAAGAAAGCTAGACGAGCTGCATGATCTGAAGATGAAACATAGCAATCTCATTGCCTGCTACAATGGATTAGAATGCGAATACGAGAGTGTATTGGTCGATCTCATCAACGGTTACAGCGAGCTGCAACACAAGTCGAGCTGCGCAAAATGCGGATACGCGGACGAGGCAGCGAACCTTCGCATTGACATCCACGAGTGGCCGCTTCCCCAAAGTAGTACGAAAGCAAAATCCATAATTTTTGAGCTGCGTATCCCGCCATTCTTTCAATCATGGCGCCAAGCGACATTCTATGTCCTGCGGGATGTCATTGGGATGCAATACTCAGTAAAGAGTTCTGCCCGCTGCTGCTATGCTCTAGCCTCAGACCCGCATCTTCCCAGTGGTCCATCTAACTCATCGCATATTGGGCTTTTATCTGAAGAAAAACCTCAAGTCGTCACGCACCGTCGAGCACAACAGGTCTCCACAGCTACAGAGAGCAGCGTTTGTCTTAATAACGGGTTGAATTATCGGTATTTCGACTCCAAAGTAGACCAATTCGTTCAGCTCTTTGAGCCCACGCGGAAGGTTCTTGAAATGTGTACATATAATCTCCCGTCGCGGTCACAAAGTCTACAGAAGTATTTGCTCCGTCCTGCTAATCTACCCAATGGGCCCGGTTCGAATGTCGCCCTTGCCATTCAATCTGAGACTCCGATCCACATGAGCGTCGAAGAAGCAAGGGACTTGGCGCTGTTACCACTCGGCCACCATATCCAATTATACAATATCCTAGTCCAGCTCGCCGCCCCTTCTCTCGACTTCAGGAAAGACGAGACTGCGATCTTCGTATTGCAATGCTTATACCAGTCGGGGCCGCCCGGTGATACACCACTACGGGCTAGCCACGCTATCATAGATGATGAAGGGTTTGCTTTCAGTATGCTCGAAAACATAACAACGGCCTGGAACAGAGTTAAGGAAAATTGGGAGTCGGCTCAGGCTCTGGGGGTGTTCTCGGCCATCACTACCCGCTTGCTATCCCTAACTTCGTCGGAGAAAGTACGACAGAGGTGCCTCAAACTCCTCAGAACTCTCCGTACTGGAGCTTTTGCCTGGGTTGAGCTTCTTAGAGATAAGTCTCACGAGGCCGCCACGCAAGACGACAACATGTTCTTCAGATCAAAAAGCGTTGAAATAGCTCTTATTTGTGCCTCTTGCTTTGACGTCGAGGAATGCCATCTTTCCAAGATCTTAGCATCAGTCCCCGATGCTTCGATCTTCGTCCATTGTTCTATCCTTATCCAAGAGGGAAAGCCTATATACGATTCAGACTCCGAGCTCACGCTTGTTTGTCTCAGTCTTCGATTCCGTCGATTATTATATCGCAGCTTACATATTCTCTCTACGAGTCATTCAGGCATTTCGGATGCTGTACGGAAATCCTGGTCGGCGTACCGGCCGGAAGGTACATGGCGAGTAGCGGGTAACACAACACACTGGCTAGTCATCGATATAGCATCTCAATCCCAAGTCCACTATAATCTAATAAGTGGCGAGCTTCTGGTTAATGGGATTCCGTTGAGTCGTCCCCCGCGAGAGTATGAAGATCACCCGATGTGGCGTGTCCTCTTTGGCCGAACTGCTGTCGAAGTCATGCCCACATCCGCCGCCGCCATGCAATTCTCGGCCAAGAGGCAGTATAGAGGCTATGAAGTACGTTTCGGTAGAAAGGAGTCCTCGTCCGGGCACTCAGACCTGCTCGTTCAAGCATCCAGTTTTAATACTGACTATGAGACGATTCCGAGTCGTTTGCTTCAAGGGATGTTCCCAGACCATTTCGTTAGTGGTTATGTGCATTGGTACAATCACAGTAATGATACGTTGGAATTCCGGCCCCGAGAGACGCCATGGAACTCGAACAACTCTACTTGGGTCCTGTCTAGATCTACCAAAGGCTGGACACTGAAGAGGAACGACAGTACTGTCCTCGGCGCGAACAGCAGAACGGCAACTGCTATTGCAGATGTACTACTTCCACTCGCTGAAAGATCTGATATACATGTGATTTTTCGACCTTTAGAGGGATCTTCTCTAGAGGTGGACGTACCCGCGCTTCGGCTCGGTTTCTTCCTTGAAGCGGGCGGATCAAATTTACGGTCAAGAGAGTACCTAGGTATGTCGATCGATGAAGACCAACTTCTCGGGACCCTGAATGGTTTCGCCAATAAGATAGTTTTGAAAGATGAGAAACGCCGTCTTGTGCTAGTACCGGAAGGCCCTGTTTCCTGGGTACTTTCCAACGGTCATATACGCGTTACGGTCTTAAAAGCATCAATCACCAAGGTTCATCCGCTCCATGTAGATGGCTTGCTCGGGCGGTTAACAGACAACGGCAACCTGCAGTGCAAGCTATTTCTGTCGTATTTGCATGCATTAACATCTCACTGTCTGCCAGACCCTCTCACGAAAAAGACTGGTGTAGAGCAAGCATTATCCATACTAAACTCGGCGGCAGTCAGATCGTTTGACCGGTTGTCGCAGGAAAACATCGACATCCTGGCACTAATTGCAAACCTTTGCCCTAAGAGACATTACTATCCTCAAAACGAGCGGGTAATGCAAACCGTATCATGGGTGCCAAATCTTAGCTACCTGTCACATCACGACGGATTTTATAGAGCTGTGGGTGCAATATTCGAACAAGCCAGTCAGATGAATCTGTTCTATCCGGGCTCAGATAGTGAACAACTGGATATCCGCAGTCATATCGAAACCAGCGAGTTCTTGATGGACCGTGATCGGATCCGTATGTCTACTTTCCGCGTCTCGGGTTTCGGCGCCGAGGAGCATACCACCGCATACGACGTTACTTATCGTGGTCGTGATTGTGATCAAGGGTCAGCTCGGGGAATTAATGCATACGTACTATCAAGCATCTTGCATCAAGGGCGCACAACACTTCACACAGTTGCTCTGCAGGGCGGCGAGCTCTGGAAAATCTTGTCAACCGCGCCAATGGTTCTCGGCCCAGATCAGAATTTGCATGTGGCGCAGCTGGTATACAGTGCCGACGCGGCTAATTATGGATTGGACTTGTCTCAGTGGCCGGCGCTACACAAGGCCCTATCGACGCAGTCTGGTTTGGCGAACAAGTTCAGCGTAATGATGTGGCTGTCGGCTGTGGCCGCTCACAACCAAGCGGATATGCGGCTCTTGCAGATATTGGCGCTCTTCTTCACCGCCCAAGAATTTAGAGGCGTGGATTTACCCTTGATTCAATTATGTCATCCATCTAAAGGGTACAAGGCTACTTCTCAACTCCTACAAGCTACCGTCAGCTCTTATCGCGTGAAATTGTCTTGTTCGCCTGAAGCGCAGCTACGCGCAAAATCAGGAGAGAGTAGGAGTAGCTTTCTAAGCCGTCGCGATAAGCAATATCACACAAACCAAAAAAACGCGGTGGAGATTCTCGTAGAACAACTTCGCCGGCAATGGCCAAAAGAAACTCTAGATTCGTTGGTCCATGTGGACAAAAAAGTATCTGACTATGTCCGACTTGACAAGATCATGTCTGCTGTGGGACAGCAGTTTAGAGATTGGTTCGCCAACCTCCGTCTCCTCGAGTACTCGCAACATCTTGAAAGAGCACTCACTCGTTTCGACCAAAGCCCTCTAACGTTTTATCAACCCGCGATAGCTACGTTGACGACTCCAACGAGGACTCGCACATTTATTTCTGTCCGGGACCTTTTCGCCGGCCCAGCACCCATGCTTCCAATAATGCCATCCGGGCTTGAACTCGAGCCGTCGGTATCTCATGAAGGGCGGATTTCTCGTCTCGCAGGACTTCTCGATGCTCTAAGAACAACGGCTGCACAGTCCCGTTACGAAGTTTCTTATATCAAAGAGCTTCAAGCAAGCATGAGATCTTTGCGAGAACAAGATAACACGCTTTACCCAAACGTGCGCGACCAGTACCCAGTTAAATTCTTGGATCGGCACCTGAAAGACTGCCAAAAGAACATAGATGAACTGTTCTTCCGTCTTACGACTGCAGGTACTGCTACTCAAAACGGGGCCGAACTCTGGCACGGCCCACGACTTTCTCCGTTGCTCTTTCTTCAGCAGCTAAGTACTAGGACATGGACACACCTCGGTCAAGGCTGGAGAAGATGCGTCATCCGCTATGGTCTTGCTCTATCCGCTCTTCAGAGAGGAGAGAGGCTTGTTAGTGCTGCCAAGTTACGAAGTGACGAAGACTTAATCAAAGAGTTGAAAAATATTGGACACCGAACCTGGGATCCGCTTGAGCACCCCGAATGGCTACTTCTCGAGGTTGAGAGCGGCATTATAATCCGTGACGTGCAGGAGCAGATAGCGTCAGAGATGATAGAACCACGTTCTCAATCCAACGCGGTTTTACAGCTGAACATGGGCGAAGGTAAAAGCTCGGTAATCGTGCCCATGGTAGCTGTGGAACTAGCCGACGGATCGCAGCTTGCCCGAGTAGTAGTTGCGAAGCCTCAGTCAAAACAAATGATGCAGATGCTAACCTCAAAGCTTGGCGGCCTTGTAGATAGAAGAGTCTACTATATGCCGTTTTCGCGCGCTTTAACGAGTTCGACGGCATTGGCTAATGTTATCGACAAAATGTTAAAGGATTGTCGGGACAGTGGTGGTGTCCTGCTCGTACAACCAGAACATCTTCTTTCTTTCCAGCTGATGGGGATTGAGTGTTATTGTGGCGAGAGCACTGGCAAACAACTTATCGGCAGATCATTTGTACGTCTCCAAGACTTCCTTGACAGTAGCTCAAGAGATATTGTCGACGAGAGCGACGAGAACTTCAGCCCTAAGTTTGAGCTTATCTATACTATGGGATCCCAGCAGTCAATCGAGCTTAGCCCTGCCCGCTGGATAATTATGCAACAAGTGTTTGGCTTAGTTCGATCCTTGGCCGCCGACATAGCAGGCGAGCTACCGAAGTCTATAGAGATCGAGCCTCGGGATGAGGGCGCATTTCCTAGAGTACGTATCTTGAAGGAGGATGCAGGGGAGCTTCTCATAAAGAGGATAGCGAGGTGTATTTGCGACACAGGTCTGGATGGTTTCCCGATAGCCAGAAAACAAGAGCATGTTAGAGATGCAGTGTTCGAGTACATTACACAGTATAATCTGGACCTTGATGAAATCACTGCGGTAGAGGAACCTGGAAACGAAGGGTTTTGGACGGAGAGCACGAAACCGCTGCTTCTACTCCTCCGTGGAATCCTAGCCGGAGGTGTCCTCGCGTTTGCGCTCAGCCGGAAGCGATGGCGGGTTGACTTTGGACTTGCTACCGATCGTGCACCACCGACAAAGCTGGCTGTGCCGTACCGAGCAAAAGATAATCCCACGCCCCGTTCCGAATTTAGTCATCCTGACATTGTCATCGCTCTCACGAGCTTGACATATTATTACGGTGGTCTAGAAGATGAAGACTTATTTATCGCACTAGCGCACCTTATGGGATCGGACCAGGCGAGCATTGAGTACGATGCATGGATAAATGACAGCCCTCACATGCCAGCAGCCTTCCGCCAACTGGAAGGTATCAATCTGAAAGACCGTCCTCAGTGTGTTAGTGACGTGTTTCCGCACCTCAAGTACGGAAAAAGTGTCATAGATTATTTCCTCGGGCATATCGTGTTTCCAAAGGAGGTGAAAGAGTTTCCTTACAAGCTCTCTGCTTCTGGGTGGGATATCGGGAAGAGGAAAGCCCACTACACGACGGGGTTTAGCGGCACGAATGACTCCCGCAAAATCCTGCCACTAGACATTAAACATATCGATCTACCATCGCAAACTCATACCAATGCACTTGTTCTCGAGTACCTCTTGCAACCGGAAAATTTGGTTATTTCACTACCCGACCGACCCCTTCTTTCTGTCACCACAGACGCACAACGTTTCCTCGACACGGTTGTTAACTTTGAAAGGCCTATACGAGTAATTCTCGATGTCGGCGCTCAGATACTGGAGATGAATAACTGGCAAGTGGCACAGAGCTGGTTGCAGATGGTTACTAACACCGAAACACAAGCCGCCGTGTTTGTAAACGATGATGATGAGTTATCTGTCATTGATCGTCGAGGGAGTGTAGAGCTTCTTCAGACATCCTCGTACGCAACTCGTCTTGGGGCTTGTCTAGTGTTCTTAGACGAGGCCCATACACGGGGCATTGATCTCCAATTGCCAAGCGATTACCGAGCCGCCGTAACGCTTGGTGCAAACTTGACTAAGGATAGATTAGTGCAGGGTAAGTCTAAAGCTACAAGCTATTTCTTCCCGGTACGGGCGCTAACTTCTCCTAGCATGCATGAGATTGAGAAAGCTTGGAAGAGGGCAGTCGGTTGTCTTTTGCGTAAGTGCAGAAATTAAAGACAAAATTCAGCGAGTCACTACTATACCGCCAGATGCCGCAATAGAAGTAAAAGATGTGTTGCATTGGGCTATCTCGGAGACCTTCACAGATACTGAGAGAAGCATGCCACTTTGGGCTGCTCAAGGTGTTCGTTTTCTACATCAGGAAAGACTCTGGAAGTCGGCGCAAGTCAACGGCCTCACGAATATGTCAAATACCAGCGCGGAGCAGTTCCTGGAAAACGAGGCTCAGTCAATAGAGACCAGATACAGGCCCAACCCCGAGAAAGCGACGCCTATGGCCAACCTATTACGCACTGGGTCTCAGAGGCTAAACGAGATCAGAGAGCGTTGCAGCGAGTTTGAGTACCTGAACTTTAATTCGAGCACGTTAGAAGAGGAACAGGAACGCGAGCTTTCTCCGGAAATCGAGCAGGAGCGTCAGGTACAACGGCCAGATCCTGCACGACCAGCCGATCACTTTCTTCATCCCGACATCAGAAGTTTCGTTGAGACGGGTAGTTTGATACCAACTTCAACAGCCTACGTGCCAGCCTTTCACGTACTGCGTAGCACGAGCGCAGCTGCATATTTTGAGCCGTCACAGCTCAGCAGTGGCAAACTCTTTGTGACAAACGACTTTGCTCAAACAGTGAACGGCTCGGAAATTGGTTACGTCTCGGACTCGTACCAGCGTCCTGTGCAGTGGATTTTATCGAGCCGCGCCAAAGATACTAATAGCGCTCTCGATATTTTAATGGTCATTAGCCCATATGAGGCAGAGGGACTTATGCCAATGCTTCAGTCGGCAAACTCGGATAAAGCAACATTACATCTTTATAAGCCACGTTGTCTTACTGGTCATGTATCATTCGACCAACTAGACTTCTTCACCATTCCAGCTCGGCATCTACAATTGGAAGTTCCGCGTTCCCTTCTGATCGAGTTAAATCTCTTCGCCGGCCAGCTTTACTTTAATACGTATGAAGATTATCTGGATACTTGTACGTTCTTGGGCCTCGCAGCCGATGTGCCCAAAGAAGGTGACGTGGTCGCGGTGGATGGGTACATCTTACGAGATGGCAACGGCAAGTCCAAATTCAACGAGAGCCCGGTAAGATTTCTCCAGATCCTCACGTCGAAGATTCGGCGGAATGGTCAAAGTATTTCTAAGACGCATGTGGGTGGTATGTTGGAAGGGAAGCTATTTCAAAGATCGGATATTAAGAGATGGTCAAGTATGGTCTAGATCTCGTCAAGTTACATGCAATTGGTCTGTGCGGATAGCTGGTGTACTAGGACGGGCTAGAAAGGCTGTTAATTACCACAATATTTTCGTGTTTCTGTCATGTTGAGCACACCATTTCCTTGTGTGAAAATAGCATGTCGAATTATTGGCCTCCCTAAGGTCTGATCATGCCGTGGTTCTAGCAAACGAAATAAATATAGTAATCTTGTTAAATATCCAGTCTTATAACTAAAACAAAATATAAAGTGGCAAATTCATAAAGCCATGGAACTCTTCAAACCGGACAACAATAAAAGTTCTACAGGGAGACAAAAAAACCACTTTAACATAAGTACTTGATCGCAAAGCGCTAAGCGGTGTTGTCGAAGTAGCAGCAATTGGGACTGCGACAATTTCCATTGCTACAGTATACACTGCGACAGTCTTCACTGCTACAGTTCTCACCACTACAGCTTTCACCGGCGCAGCTTTCACCACTGCATGCCGAGGATTGTCCATTGCGAAAATGGCCATCAGGGCTACGCGAGGAGACTAAGCAACTCTCACAGTAACATACACGGTATTCGCTCCCGAAGCGGTCGCGGAAGAGAGTCCTTGTAGACTTGAATGCCCTATCGAGGGTGTGCTTGGCCAGATTGTCGTTGTGATGGATGAATCTACCGTTGGCCTTCATGGCCGAATACAGACCATAGCGCTTAGGGGATAGCTGGTGCGTGTGCCAGACGAGGTCGATGTCTGGCGTTGGCGATAGTGAGCTGCATGGGTGTTCGGCTATGAGGGTGATGAACATCTCGTAGCGGCGGATGGCGGACTCGAGGATCTGACTAGTGAACGGGCTGCGCAGCCATTTGGTATTATGCATCTTATGGGCAAACTTCAGTTGCCGCTGGACCGCAGCGACCATATCAAAGTCGGTAGATGGATAGGGGCTGGCGCTGTCGATCTGGACCTTTCCATCTTTGAGTGCACCAAGGAGGTCAACTGGGAATGGAAGTTTACCCATGGTGGCTGCATCCTCTGCGCAAATATTGAATTGACTCTCCTCATCAATCCAACGATGCTGTTCGCCCAAATCTAGGTTAGAATCTGCGTTATAGACGAGATATAAACGCAATCAGAGCAAGCATCTTACCACTGTCACCCAGCTAATGCCGTCAAAGTCCATACGGCCCTTTAGCACCTCAATCTCGTAATGCCTGTATGCGGCTGTATTTAACATGTAGGCATGCCAGACAATCAAAATATCTAGCGGTGGGGTAGGCATCTCATGGGACCCAGCCAGCGACCACTTCAAGAACCTCTGTGCAGCAGCAGAGCAATACGTATTCCATGCCACTCCCTCAGCAAGCCCCTTTTCCTTACCCCATGCGGCGACCTGGCCCTCCACGTGCACGATGGCGTCGAGTAGCTCGAGATGCACCACGCATTCAGATATGCTGGGGAGACGGTCTACTTTGTCTGCTTCAAGTTGCCTGTCGAAAGTAAGGGCCAGCTTCTCACGGTAGCTTATTGAAAGCTGGTCTGGGGTAGGGATTGCAGTAACCATTATTATGAAAGTATACGATTTTTGTGGAATCATTCGAAAGTGACATAAGAGATATCGAGTTGGAAGATCTAGAATAATGCTAGGTACTAAATCTTAAAGATTTAGAGGAGGAGGTGATATTGAAAGTGATACGCCGCCGTATTCCTACTTAATAAGCCTGCCACTGAAACCGGCGCCGCCGGCCACGCAGCTCTCCCTCGCTGTAGCGCAACAAGGGAGCGTCGCGCGAACTTCACAATATGTCGGAGAGAAACGCGTGTGCATCTCATATCCTTTTCGTTGCCTAATTGCGCCACGTCTAGAAACGCAGCAGACGCTGTCATGTAGTACCGTCGGAATCCGTACTTGCAATGCTTCGAACTGGCACCAATTTTCTTCGTCTGTCTCCTGCGGCCTTTGTCTGTAGCCTTACCTGCTATCTTCCATCCGTTAAGCTTCTGTTCTACCGCGAATCAGTCCCATAGTACAGTTCCAAAATGCGTGGTCACATAGCATATATTTCCCTCGCGTATTCTTCCCGCTCCGTTGTCGCTCTATAGCGTTAGTCCTAAACCGCTTGTGTCCCTGAGCTGTGTAAGCATTTCAACTGTTTCCATCTATTAACAGCGCTGCTTCAGAGAAAACTTAGCTTGCAGGGATCTCGGGTCCCTTCGCCAGCGCTGCCATCTCCCTCCAGCACAGGGTCACCCCCTAGAGAGAAGGCAACTATGAAACCACTACAAGCACTCATAGCGCACGTCGTCAGAGCCTAAGATCTCTTTGCAATATTGGGTCGGGCGCTCTCATAAGGAAACTATGGTAACTTTGCTATTCTTGCTGGCCGTAAAGCATGATGAAACGTTGTCCGAGCTGTGTCCGCGGTAGAGTGGGAACGAGCTATTTTTAAAGGTCGTCGAAAGCCTTGCGTACAGCCTTAGCGATTAGATCGTCAAGTCTGTCGTCCGCCAGTGAGATCAAAATTTGTTCTGCTTACGTTTTAGCGAGGATGGTATTACCTGAGCTCTTGTCCACACCGCACGGGCCATAGCACAGGAAAATGCATAGGCTACAGCTCTATTTATGTAGCTATAGAGCAAACAAAATAAACACCACCTCAGCCTTATCGGCGTGATGTCCATCGCTAGTGCGACAGCAGCTCCGGCCTGTTCAGATGGGCTGAAGATTGAGCAAGTGCAGATTGTTCGTCTCCTTAATGCATACCTCGTTCTTCGTTGACGCTAACCGCCTCGAGGTATTAGCTCGTCCGTCATGGAGAGAGAAGCCTGACGTCGCCACGCTTTCAGAACGCAAGTTGGCACGACTCCCAATGCATTCGCTTGTGCTGATTTCATGCTTGGAATTAGACCGGATTATCTCCCTGTAGGTGAGGAGAGCTGAAGCGGCTACGTACCTGGTCGATGACTGCTCCAGACTGGCCTTATTGCAGCGCGGCTCGGCAGTTTTCCCAGGTTGTCATGGCCTCCCAGGATGGTTCCCGATGGGAAACTATGACTCGGAGAAGGTGTCTGGAGACATCTGGACCTGAAGGGCGATGGATTCCCGCACGGGGCGCAGGCGGTGAGACCAACAATATCTGGTATGTGACGCTCGCCGGCCTCAGGGCGTCATGATGAGGCGCATTACCTAACAACATTCTATAGCATGCTCGGAGAGCTGGCTGATAGAGGACGGGAAACCTCCCTTGCCTTTGGCTGGTGGTTGCGCTCGCTTTATCTCGACCAACTGATTATAGTGTATAATTATGCCGCGTAGTAATAGTGACCTAATTAACCCTCGGAAGTTGCTGAAGCACCATCTAGATACCAGTATGCTCTATGTCCGAACAACGGAGGTGCCGCGAGTCGTCGAATCGATACAGCAGATTTTACACGGCCTTTATCCTTTGGGTACGAACCAGACGTCGGCTCCTTGGGAGATTGTCATGCGCTCACGGGCGGTGGAGACGCTGATGCCAGACTCGCGGAGCTTGTTAGAGCATTTTCACAGCAAGCAGCAGAGAAGTGGAACGGAAGCAACGACATGAGGTATTTGTCTGAAAAGCTCAGCAGATGGATGCCTAGCAATAAAGCCTTAGCTCTAGACTCTCGGCCTAGTTTATCAGCTGTCATGGACTCTATCAATGCAACAGTTGCCGATGGGCCTAACACCCGGCGAATTCTACGACGAACAAAGTACGCAAAACTATTGAGCGCATCGTAATGGACGAGAAATTTCGCGGCTACGGTGTATCTCGTGAACCACGAATGCTCTCTGCAGGTCAGTTGGTGGGAGATATAGCCCTTAAGATGATTGACCAAGTAGAGTGGAATAAAGCTCACAACAAATTGCGACACCTACCGTACAACGAAACGCCCCTCCCAAGCTATCCATAGTTGGCTGTCACGATCGAACTCTCGGCGTAGTGCTGGCAAGTCTTGGCTGTCTTCATAACAATGAAGGGTGGCCGCTCTTCACTAGCCACATTATCTTTGAACTGTTTCTCAAGAGACAAGAGTCGAGCTTAACGTCTGCCACGGTTAAAGGCGACACGGGCGAGCCGCGAAGCATCGGGTCCAGCTAATCAAGAAAGTCACGACGGAGGAGGTACGACAGCTTGACGAATATTTCGTGAGAGTTAGGTATAATGACCAGATCATGGGGATCCCAGGATGTCAAGAGGAAGAGAAGCATTTTAACAGCGATGCGACTTTTTGTATACTAGTAAGTTTACCCATGAAGCTAAAGTGCTGATATGCGCAGCATCTCTTGCTGACGTTGGCTTTTTTGAATGCCAGTTGGAATTTAAGTCTATTATAGGCAAGTTTACCCAGAAAGTTGGAAGCAAGCATGTAATTACAACTTGGGGATTTTTTGAACACAAGGAGTAATGAACAGGCTGGGTATTTAGAATATATACGGGATATTCTTGCGGATGCACTCCGAGTTCTCAAAATGCCGACCCGCAGCTAGTAGGGATCCGTCCAGGTCCAATTATCCGTGACAGATATAATTCCCGTAAAAACGGTGATCCTTTCCTTCCCAGCCGGCGTAGCCGGTCCAGCTGTCAATGACAGCGCCACGTTTTCTCCTCAGCATGTATAATCGAATTACCTTAGGTACCTACTTAGCGCCTGCAGTTGTAGCACTGGAGTACGCCACTTTCCGGCTAAGCTAGCCACTTCTTTGGACAAGCCGTGGTATTTGGTATCCCGCTAGACGCATATAGGTCCATGCATGCGGGTTCGTTCCTCTCGCTCGCTCATTCTAGAAGTGGTATGAAAAACGTATTACATATTAAGTGGTTGTGTAGGTGGGTAGGTACCTGTTAAGGTAGCTATGTGATATGAACCTTAGTAGCTCATTGCTATTAGGTAATGGAGCAATTGACGTCAGCCTCCACTAGTGAGGGGCACCCGAGCTGATCTTCGGATCTTCCCGCAACCCCACACTCTTAGTCCAAGGGCTAATTAAGTATTTATGGCATGGCCAACTGCATTGTGGTTACTTGTGTGCAAAGTGCTACTTACGCGGACGTGATGACAATCCCATATACATAAGCAAGTAGATCGTAAAGTAGCTAATCAGTGATCTAATGCTTCTTTTCGTCTTTCACACTAGCATGAGACGAAAAGAGATTCGAAGACTCCTTGGGGATGACAGCCCACTGTACCAATAGTAGATTCCCAGATCCGCTACCAACTCAAGCAGTGGGTTACGATCGGTAAGTTGCAATGGTGTAACATCGGACCACGAGCAAATATTGATGGCGTCGCTTAATACGGGATGATGTTTCTCGTTTTTACCATATATTCTCGCAAATGGTTGTTCCCATATATGTAGTAGCCAGCTGAGACCGGTGTTGCTTCATATAATTTTTGTGCTTGGTCCGCTCCACCGCACATCATAAGAAACCAATAGGAATGGGTTTTCTTGTGTCACAAAGCTGCTCAACACACGTTTTCAGCTGGGATCAGACTTGGATACTCAAGCAGTGACCACTCTATGATAATCACTCTACATTTAACTCACCACTTGATTCGGTGATTGATGTCTTGGTCACCAGGTCACCTGCTCTCACGTTAGATCTATTCAGCACGAAAACGAATTTACTGCTTTTCAGCCAGCCCCTTCCGGCTACAATGGCACGATAGATAGACTCGCTCTTATTTGGATTTATTGTTCCTGCAAGTTGATCGAGGGGGGGAATCACATGATATATATTCGCAGTCATATTCCCGTGGATGCTATCTTAATTCTTTTCCATCCCACTCGCACCCTCCAATTTGTCGGACAATACCAGTTTCTAAGCCCCCCTCACTCATCAAAGCATTTACACAATGAGATTCGCTTTGAATCTCATCGCCTACCCATTTGCCGTTTTGGCTGCATCTAACTCAAAGGAAAGACAGTCAGGACTCGATGGACCGTTCACTGCCAGTGTATGTAGTCCTAACATCATCAACACAGCGATCAATGCCAGTGGCGGGAAGTTCTACATCAACAAGCCTACCAAGACGTATTGTCCAAGCGGCGTAAACGGCCTAGACTGTTCGAAATTCAATGGCTCGGAGACTGTCTTCGTTCCAGGTTACGATAACCGGCTGGGTTTTGATGTTACCGTCCCTGGCGGCCAACAAGGCAGGCTATCCATTCAATTTACCCCTGTTGAGATTCCAGATCCAATCAACTAACACCATCTTTAGTCTACATAGCTCCGGATGGTTCTTTGTCTTTCACGCAGGCACACTCTGCATATATCCCTCCGGGATCCACTGTGACCGGATTCTCGCGCGAGCAGGGTATAGAACCTGACAATAGCTACCTACGTATCGCTGATAGACAGTGGGTTATCTGTCCGGTGTCTAATGGCCAGCCAAGAGAAAGGACTTACCAGATCTTTGCCTACATCCATTCTGGCGAAAATTGCTTCGATACGGAAATCAAGACACATGACTCCGGTTCAAGCAAGGTTTGGCAATACACTTAAGCCCTTCAGACTCTTGAAGTAGGCGGAAAATCTGAAGCAAGTTAGGATCAATGTTTCAGTGAGAGAGGAATGGTATGGAGCGAAAATACTTCGACGAATGGTGAAAAGGGCTATGTTAGGATCCAGGGAGCTCGGGGATGGGGTTTGGTCCTGAGGTTTAGTTAGCTATCCTGGCGACTTGAAATAAAAGTGTGCAATAAACCTGCCTAGCCTTGAAGTTCATGACTAGGACTCAGTTTCTAAAACGAGGTGAACCTAGGTTCTCATCAAAGAATTACATTAGTTTATAGTCATCAAAGGTGAAGCATATGGCGTAGAACAAACTGGGACACGGGTCACTCTTTTAGCTTGTATTTTAGTTATGTATCTCGAGCGTAGGACCAATTACGAGACTGCAGCCCCTTCATGTTCACCTTGTCTCTCTAGGCTCCTATAGCGTGCTGTATCTCAGCTTAGCATATAGATTTATAATCTCAACTAAATACAAGGCCATGACTTTAGATTCTCTTTATATTCAAGTCGGTCGTCAACACTGTAGCCGGCCACCAAGCCGCTTCGAGCGTTTATTACATCTTGTAAATAAGATTAGTGCTGCAAGTTATTACCTGACTGCATTTTCTATGAAGGTTATATAGTGAGTCTGAGTGCTATGAAGCTTACTCAGCCAAAGGATAATCAGGAAAAATCTATGACTAGCTCGGCTAAACAGAGTTGAGCATAATACCTCTCCGATCATACTATTCTCACGTTGAAAATGGGGAGGTCCAAGCCAATCTCCACAAATCAAACGTCTTCCATCCAGCTATAGGAAGATTTGTGGGGTTAAGCGGGCAATCTGGAGTCGTTTCCGGAGAAATACACCCTTGTTCTATCGCGGTAAAGTGTCTGAAACGCACGAATGAGCTAACGTAGAAGCAAATAATGTGAGAGTATAGGCAGAAATGGAACTTCAACGGAAACTCTGAGCAAGATGCGATTGGATGGACAAATTACTGGGCTTCTTTATCTGAGTGGTAGATACGTCCGTATAAATTAATAAGTAATCTGCATTTTTGTTACGATGCTTAACAATACTACAGTCGGTATCTGCTTCAACATTGTTGGGTTTAGCTGTATGGGAAATATAACATGCCTGGCATTGGTTCTTTGTTATTTCTTTCACTGGCTGCCCTTGGGTGTGTCCGCGGTCAAGATACAATCGGTTTCGGCCCCTATTTCTCTCTTGGTCCAACCCAGTCATGGATCCGAGAAGCGACAACTACGTTGGTTCTACCAAAGGTGCCGAGTCCACAAGAGGAGCGCCTTGCACTTTGGCCTGGCATGGGAACTAGTGGTGGCGACCTCATCCAGGCCCTGGCCGTATCTTTTGAAAATCCTGCTGCGTAGGCACCTCTAATATCGTATTATGGGCCTGTACATGCGATTTTTTGGTCTTGCTAATGTATTATATAACACAGGAATTGCGGAGCATCAGCCGGACAGTGGTGCACATGGGCAAGCACGCTCCAAGGTATATCATTCCCATAACCAATAAATCAAAGTGAAATCTAGCGTTAAAACTTCCTCAGGGGAACAGCTAGGAGGCAAACAAGTCCCAGCATCCGCAGGAGACCACCTCACTATGCATTGTAAGTCTACAAAACCTTAAACATGTATCAGATGGTACAGAAAAGCTAACGCATGCTGGTAGATGTTTATAATGACAGTACCGGCAAATATGACCAAACCGTAGCCATCAACGGCAATATAGTATCAAGTCTATCCACCAGTAAGTGACTCTACAGGTTAATACGCTTGGGCATAGTTGATCCCATATTCTAGGCTCCGGACAGGCAGAGGGCTGGGGGACGGCCGTTGAGTGCCAGGTGGACGCTTGTACTGGAACCGTTGCCTCACACCGTAAGTCGCCACCTTTATCTTCATTCAATCATCTCCTGTAATTTTTAACATAGAAGCTGTAGAATACATCGATACTGTCATCACCTTGAATGCTGCGGATTCGACATTCGCCCGAACTCTAGCAATCAACGAGGCCACATCAAGTGGACTTACTACTTCAGATAACAAGGTCTTTAAGGTCTCTGTTATCAATATCCAGTCGCATACGTTCAATATTTAGGGTGATTAGCCAGGCAGAAGTTTTTATTACAGAACAAAGATCTATACCAAAGAATTTACTATCGCGAGAGTCTTGTTGCCACAATAGCTTATCTGAATTGACAGAGGTGACGCATGTGATGCGAAACTCGGCACATCACTATCACTCGTTTGATCTAAACATTCGACAGCACTGGGCTTTACATTTTGGTACATGAGTTATGGAAGCGTCGTCCCATTCTCAAAGAATTCTTGGTCTGGACTCATCAGAGCGATTCCTCGAAGTCACGAACCTAGCCAAAGTACGTGCGATGCTCTTTTCAACAGCGTAAATTTAAAATAACTCCAGGTCCCGTAATAATAGGCGACGTTATATCTCGGATACTGGTTTCATACAGCTCTACTTGACTCTCTCAACTAAATTCTTGAACTATTAAATATTGAGGATTTTGAATGATTGATTACTACTAGTGATTTTCGAATTCCTCTTAATAGGCCGGCAATTCGTCGATCATAACTGCTGAACATAAAACAAGCGGAAAATAATCTTGAATAATACCTGTGGGAGCAGATCATAAGACTGAGCCGAGTAATATGAAACCCGAGTTTATTCAGCTTTGAACGTTCCTGATCTAAGACCTCAAAGGATTTAACTACCATATTAAATACCTCGTCCCTTCCCAGTGAGTAATATTCTGCTTCAATAACAAGAACTTGACCTAAATAATCGACACAACCTCCTAGTATTTGAAAAGAGACAAGTTGAAGTTCGCTATAGAAACCTAGAGCCGCGCTTCTCCGGCTTATACGTATCTACGATCGAGCTATTGTATGGAATCGTAATCTCAATAACACCTCCTTATGTCGGCATATGAGATCTTTGATCGAGCCGAAATCCTGTAAATATCTGCGCGCATCTACTACAATTAGATTAATTTTACAAAAGACAGTACAAGAACTAACTTCGACTGAAAAATCATTGCCAAACCGAGCTTGTAGCATGTTCCCTAACTTGGATGGGTGGATGCAACGACCAGGTATGCTTGTGATTGTTGGCGTGTAATTGACCGGTCGACTGCTACCGGATTCAGAGTACGTACTGTAACGCGATGTGCTTGAGTAAGAAGACATCCCGCGGTACGCTTCTTCGCTGTGGTGGATAGCTTTTAATGAATTTCCGTGTAAAAGGGGCGAAATCTGTGTAGAAAACGTAAGAAAAGAAGGCTCTTGAGACCAGATAAGCATGAGAAATAGCAGAGGTAGGGGTTCTAAAAAAGGCAGGTGATCGTCATACTGTTTCGGATTTCGCCTCCGTCTGACAATTCAAAGTAGGCCTGTATTTATGGCTGAAATACAGCCCTATGATTGGCATAGAGCATGCATGGCACACAGGCGGAGTTACGGCAGAAATCGTATTCGCTGTCTGGCGCAGCCGATGGTTCAATCCTGCTACTTATCAACCTCAAAATGGCTGTTTGATTGTCCAGCTGACACAACGTAAAACATCGGCAGCACTCCATATCCCTTCCAGAGCCTCGAGCAATGGAAACCTATCTTGCAAATTGTCTGGATCAAACTTTATCGATCTAGAAAAAGCACGACCAGAGTTTGCGAGCCCTACACATCTTAGAATATGGTGTGGTCGCAGTTGCATTATGGCTGCCTTATGTAGACGATTTGATTGGCCAGATGCAGCTGCGGTCATACTCCAAATTGTCACGCTGATGTCAAGTGGCGGTAAATGTTGCAGTTGATATTTCGCTGTCTGATGGGTGCGGCGGTTAACAGATATTGAAGAGAGTAGTGGCTGAGGCTCTGCAGCAGATATAATAACACGTCCGTCGAGTCGGAATGGTTCTTTCAATTCCGCGACGTCAGTAGGAGATGCAGAGCAGTGCGCTTTCGATTGGACTAAACAGAGACACTTGGGCCCTGTCAGAAGCAAATACACTCGTGTGAATAAACCATTGGGTCGAAACCATGACGAATACTAGCGAACTTGATGCTAAAGAAATCCACAAGGTAAGGGGAAGGCGACCAAGATCCTGATATTTCTCACTCTTTATTGAAAATTACAGTTTATCGAAGCTCAATCACGGAACGATAATCTTCTATCACCAGCAACATCCCAACTCAACGAAGAAGTAAGAAAAATCGCATCGAGTCAGCACGAATCCGATGTCGACAGCCACGTTGCCGATTACGGCTTTCAAGCTGTAAGCAATTATCGGGATTCCCGTCGTCTTAGTTGCCAAGTTTAAAAGAGTTACATAATCTGTGGTGATAATTAACTCCGAGCTTTCTAGTGGGCTCGAAAATCCAAGAAGTCGAAACCCATACATAACTCCAATGACCTTATAGGCCTCGAAGCCGCAGCTACGCAGCCTAAATTATCACCAAAAGACGATTTAGCAAGTGATCTGGACAAGTTGTTGACAGAAAATAGCAACTTAGCGCATACACTTGAGCTGGCAATGCTTCCTGCATTCCCCAATGATGCACAGACATATTTACCACTAGGCAAAGTAGAAACTATATGCCGAAGAGACGTCGTCCGTCACGAATTATTACGGACCTTCACAGACGATTTACCCAGTGTGGACCGTTACACTAATTACGTCTGCGGAGACCAAAATGACTCAGACCAAGACGAGAATACGAGCCGCAAGATTTTTGCTAATCTCGTCATCATCGGCCAGTTAGATAAGATCAATGACTTTGTAGAAGCAGGGATCAAAGATAGACATCTCCCTTTCAGGAAAGCTTCGCGAGAGCAAGGGGGGGAAAAGTTCACTTTGGTGAAGAGACCTACTTTAAACAGGACAGGGACGGAGCCTCTGTCTTGTTTCAACGATTGGAACCCAGTCAGTAAAAGGAAATTCTATGATAATCAATGGCGTCTCCTAAGCCCCTATTTCGATAGGGCAGCAGACGGGTCTGTTGGTCTATATGAGCTTGATGAACAATCTATCATGCCATGGATTGACATAGGAGAAGAAAAAAAGGGCAGCTACGTCCCTACTGAAAATGTTGGCGGATTTGGCAAAGTTACGCAGGTTACGATACATCCTGATCATCATAATTTCGTACGTGAAGATAGCTTCTGATCTTTATGTGCTGCACCTAATGATCAAGAACGAAATCGGCTAAGAAAGAAGTGATAGGAAGCAACAAAATTCGCCATCAAAGAACTTTTTGAAGTCGATGATATCCCGTTCACCAATGAGTTCAGAAATCTCAAGAAGGTCGAAACGAGGGATCATCTGCTCCCTGTATTTGCAGCCTTTCGCAGGGGAGCTCGTTACTCATTTATATTTCCCTGGGCGGATGGTGGCAGCATGTTTGACTTGTGGGGAAGCGAACCACTAACATTGAAAAAGAGAGCTTTGGTTGATGCACACGAAGCGACTGATGCGCATCAAACCCAAAAAGTGATCATTTGGGTTGCTTGTCAGCTAGCCGGACTCACCGGAAAGCTTGGACTTGGCTTCTTGCATGATACTCAATTCCTGGAACCAGATCAACCCACTTTAGTGGTACCAGAAAGTGAAAAGCGGTACGGCATTCATGGAGATATTAAGCCGCACAACATCCTTTATTTCCAGCAAGGCCAGAACATAGACAAATGTGGCCTAGGCCTATTCAAGATCTCGGACTTCGGGCTTACCGGCTTTCACTCATCTGTAACAAGATCCCGCCTGGACCCGACCGGGCCCCATTCCCCAACGTATCGATCACCCGAGTATGGGATGTCAGATAAATACTTATCGCGGAAATACGATATATGGGCCTTAGGTTGCGTGCTATTACAATTTCTGACTTGGCTCATCAGTGGACCACAAGGCCTAAGACGGTTCGACCAAGACCGTTTCGATGAGGTTGATGAAACCAATCCAAACTTCAAAGAAGACAATTTCTTCAAAGCGGTCCAACCCGAAGACAATGGATCTAAGACCATTGTGAAAATTTCGGTTCAATCGGTACGATACTTCTCAGCTCACCAATTAGAGCATTAACTAAGACTTTATTATAGCACATTGAAGCACTCCAACTACTCGTTACCCCAGGGAATTATCTTTATGACTGCCTGGAGCTGATTAAGACCAGAATACTACAAATCGACGTTAAAGAGCGCGCTGACTGCCGGGAGGTACACGATTCCCTTACAAAATATCATCAAAGGTGTCTTCAAGACAGCCAATATACGTCGATTGCCTTGCCTACGTTTGAAGAGGCGGCAGCATCAACACCGTTTGGCCCTATTCCTGATATTCATGTCACGAACGTCTCTATAAAAGCCCAGTCCGCAGCCCCCAACAGGGTAAGCTCCGAACAAGTGTCGACTACAACTACTCGAACTATAAGCAGAGTGAGCACTAATAATGGACCTAATACGGAAGATCACGGAGTAACGAATCAGGAAGATGGTGTCATCGCGCAGCAAAACAGAGTAAGTCCTCAACCTAAAGTAAGAGGAACACAAGAGGAACATAAAAGAACTAAGGCCCAATACACACTGTCATGCTTTGGGTTTAATTGTTTTTTCTCGCGGCTTGGGAGAGCAACCAACCCTCCGCAATCTGATGTCTGATGTCTGAGTCGATAGTACCATTCTACAGTTTCATATACCAAGATGCTAATCTCCATAGCTTTATACACTATTTTTATGTACAGGGGACATTATCGAGCGCGTATGTGAGACTGGTTCACTTTCTTCTGCTGTGCCCCCGCGACATAACAAAAACTTCAGCGTTATAACACGACAATTTAAAGAGATAACCCAGTTAAGCCAGCGCTTGACGTATCTGTAGCTATCACTTATCAATTCTGAGCGTAATGATTATTCCGAACCTTCGTTTTTAACGTCTCGATTTGGGCCTTAGAAAGGTCAGAAAAGGCCCCTTGTGATCATGCGAGAATGGACCAACATCACTGAGTAGCTGAGGGACCTTAATAGTCCATTGTTCGCACAGGTACTGGGTGATATCGCGTTAGACAAGCCTAATCATATTATAAGAAAACCAGTTTTGACATACCCCTTCAATAATAAAGTCACTACTCCCAAGGACCTCTCTAAGGTAGGTTTCAAGACGTTTTCGACCACCATATCTAATGGGGAGTATCTGTGTGTGGTAGCCCATTGTAGTAAATGTAGGTAATTGGCGACTGGTAGTAGGGATGGGTCTCTTTCACATTTACATTGGGGTCAAAGGAAAATGCATATAGAACGCCGTTGGCCTTTCACATTTGACCTGGCGAATCTGTTATTCTACTTTATATTCATGTGTTCAGTTGGATAGACACGTATGCAAGCCTAATTTCTACTATCGAGTAACTCAACTCCACTTATAATATAGCCTTACACTCGCACTCGTATCCCTGAAAGGCATTTTTCCTCGTTCCTGCTGCAGGCTGTGTTTCCTAAAAGGTAGATGATAGCCCCGAAATGCCCCGAAATGCACATGCGAAGCAGGCTGGCTCAGACATCAAGAAGGTGTCAAGCATCCCTCGATGCCCGACTGAAGCAGGCTTGCAAAGCAGGCTGTCAGATGTATTGTACCTAGCGTTCTGGTTGTGTAGATGTGTGAAGCCCCATTTCTCTGTGATAGCATGCAAGGGACTTTCTCCAACGTGGCGCAGAGCGCCCAATGGTTTACGATCAAAATTATACCCCGCTATCATAGCAGGTAGTATCTTGCGGATCAACTACGCGAACTTACTCTTACTCAATGATTGTAATTATCTTTTAGCCGGATTTTTGAGGGAAGACAAAGGAACAGTAGGAGCAGCTTTGTATTATGAGATTTTTACAATGGACTGGCTACGGTCGGACGACGCAGTATGGGACAAGAACATGAATATCATGAATTTTACGCCCATCGCTAATAAGGCTCTGATTGTCACAAAACGAGCAAGAGTACGTAGTCACGAACTGATGCTGAAAGTTATCTACCAAACTAACGATGAGGAGTAGACTGAGTTACATACGCAGGAACACACTTTACAATCTGATGAAGATTGGCAAGATTGGCTTAGTTTGGTAAGGAATATAATTCCTTACGCAACCGGTGCAGTACACTTACATTCATGAAGTATTCACACCAACATGACATATATATCACGAGTAAAATTGAATTAGTGTAGGCAAGATCGATCGATTGATTTATGAGCGTAACACTGATAACCACTTAGACTCGGTACCAGGGCTGATACGGGAGGGTTCGATCCTGAAGTTCTATCATACCTACCCTTCTCAGAATCTGTGTTCCGGCAACTCATTAAGAACTTCAAAGTTCATGGCACTATTGCTAGAACGATTAATCGGAACACCAGCTGTGCGTTTATTCGGAAATTTAACTCTTGGGAGTCGCCTCTTGAGCGGTACATAGGTTTGTTTCGAGTCCATCTGTCAGCTGAAGCTTCTATATACTAAATACAACTGCCAGTGTATAACTGCAGATCAACAGCATCATGGCAAGGAGATATGGGCTTGTCCGTGACATTTACCCCCCGAACCTTAACGACCAAGGCCATCATGTTTGGCTGTGATGACGCCACCACGCAGAACATTATCAGCCGCCTATCGAACTCCGACATACCAGAATTTCACCCAATGGTCCTCGTCGTCCTCTTTGCCGAGCTAGAAAGAGACAGGTTGGACCGACTGGTGAGGAATAAGATCAGCCACCTCATAACACAGATAATCAGGACAACAGAGAAAAAGAACTACACTCTAAATGACAAGAATTCATCATCGTCACTTTCTCCATCCTTGGCAACATCGATTAAAGATTGGCTTGAGATGGGAGAGCTGCGAAACGGGCTACAGGCATTCAAGCGGAAGATGCAAGATATGATAGCACACGCAGACGAACTCCAGATTCTCTTCGACCCTGAGAACAATAAGTTTTGCATTGCCTCCGATCTGGATCCAGAAGTACTTCGTGGTCTCCAAGATGCCGGATCGAGGATCAAAGTGCGTCTAAAACATCTTGTCGACGAATTTGACGAGCATATCACGAAATGTGCCACTATTATCGATGGCGTAGGACTCGCGTCGCAGCTAGTATGTCACTCTTTACAACTCCTCACACTGGACTAGCAAATGTGCCAGTTTCGTTGACTATTCAGTAGGAATGGAACCAGATTGGCCGAGAAGACACATTCACAAATATACAAATCGCCCACAACGGTCTCAAGGTGGCGCAACATACACGACGAGACAGCGAATTGATGAAGTCTATCGCTCTATTGACCATGGTGTTCCTACCAGCAACATTCGTCGCAGTATGTCATTAGCTTTCTATATCATCCCTTAGCAGGCCAATATCCACGAAACATCCCTCAACGTTGATACAACTGTGAGGGACTGACATTTTCTCCAGACCCTGTTCTCCATGGGCATCTTCGAATGGAAAGGGATGCATGGAGAGATCCTAAGCGTGAGCCCGTATATCTGGTTGTACGTCGCAATCACAGTGGTCATCACCTCCGTCACGCTGGGAACGTGGTACCTCTGGGCAATGCGGAAACGTCACCTTGGGGAAGACGTCGAGTCTCAGCGCGAAGAGTTCAGTGAGAAGGGAACTCCGAGCTCTGGCTCAATCACTTCGACGTCGACCATGTGAGTTTAGAAAGTCAATACATGGTCCGAAGGCCGGTGAAACTACAAGTTTGATCCTTTAAAATATCATTCGTTCTATATTTTACCTCTATTTTGTTTACACGTCATTTCGTATCCAAGGCTAAAGTAATAGTTCCGGTGTGGTGAGGGACTATGCGTTGCCAGAGTTATAGGGGTACTGGGCAACGACCTTTGTGCTATGTAATTTACTTTCAGTCGCTCTCTAGATAATTACAAACTCATTTCTTGTCTTCATTACATCCCGTGATCCTCGAATTTGTTCTTTACAATAGCATAGTATACGACGCCACTATGTAACATGGGTATCCTGATCCTTTATACAAGTAATTAAGCTAGAAACAGCGAATTACCGGCCTTGCCTATCTAGTCAAGCTCGAGGTGTTCATACGTATCCTCTCCCAGAGCATCCTCCACTCTCTGCATGATTGCCAATACCTTCTCCTCCTCAAGCCTACGTCCCACGACTTGGATACCAACTGGAAGGCCATGCATGGCCGTGGCATCATAAAGCTTGTATGCTCCTTGAGCAACACCGTTTAACTTACGGATATTGAAATCGGATGGCAATTGATCGAGGTCCTTGTCGACATGACAGATGGGGATGCACCCGGCAGTGTAGTCGAGCTGTGATAGTTAGCATAGTTATGGACATGATATCATGAAGTACCTACCACGTTGAAAAGGAACGTGTAACCGCAACTACTGACTGCATCTTTCATTCCGTCATGTGGGACAGCGGGGGTAGCATTCGTATGTGTCACTATGCAATCGATGTCGACCTTGTTCCACCAGTCGAACCATTTACTTCTGTACGCTTCACGCTTGGCAACGAGCTGCCAGTTCTCGTAGGCTGTCTTCTGGTGCCAGCCTTTGATGAGCCCGGCCCAGACATCGTCTCTCCGAACATATTTCACCCAAAGGTAGTAGATGTACTTGAACGGGCGCGAGAGCCTCATTAGCCAGTCCATCTGGTCGGCGCCTCTGTCATTCCACTCCCCTATTCGCATAAAGGACTTGAACATCTGGCAGCCGTCTGCGTTTAATAGATGTGCGCCAAGGTAAAGTGCCTCGTAGGGCGATGGCGGATCAATTTCTACGATTTCGTGACCCGCTAGCTTCAAAGCTTCTTCCGTTATCCCAAGAGCGCGGGCGCAAGCTGGGCTCGGGTCCACGACGCCGTCGGTCCGCATAATTCCAACACGAAGCTTTCTCTTTGTGACATACTCTTTCACGACGTCGGAGCGCCAGGCGAGAGGATGGACGGAGTAATCGTACTTCCACGGCTGCATGCCGATGACAGCTCGGGTGAAGTAGGTCAGGTCATTGAGGGTGCGGGTCATGGGGCTATAGACGCTTGGTACGCCTTCTTGGCCCGGCATGCTAGTTGAGAAGCCGGCTTTCGGCCACCGTCCCGTCGAACATCGAAGCGAGTAGATACCGGAGAAGTGAGCGGGCGCTCGAACACTGCCAGCAACATCACTACCAATACCTATCCGGCCGCCCAGAGCTAAAAGTGCCGCCTCGCCACCGGTCGAACCACCAGGTGAGTACTTGCTGTTGTGAGGGTTCGTACACCGTCCCCACACATCGTTGGTAGACTCGAAACTAAGCAGCGTGATAGGGAGGTTGGTCTTGACGTAAGGAACGGCGCCAGCATCCTTCAGCAGTCGAACGGTTGGACCGTCCTCGGCATATGCCTTACCAACGAAACTACTGAAACCCACCGTCGAGTCGAACCCCCCCACGTTGATGGTATCCTTCAAGCTCACCGGTATCCCAGCCAAGGGCCCTTTGAAGTTAATTGAGCCATCCCGAATCCAACCTTCTGCCTCGGAGATCATGACCTCGGTCACACAGTTGGTCTTCTCGTGCGCTTTCAAGGCCACCTTCCCATAGGTGTCGAGAAGAGTCGAGGGCTTGAGCACGCCCTTTTGCACGTCCTCGACGAGGTCTTCGATTGGCCTGTCCACGATCTCCCGGTCTAGGGGCGTAAAAGGCCCGCGATACCGGCCGAGGGCCTTGATCCGCCGCACCCGCTCATCTTGCTTGAATTGACTGGCAATTGGTAAGCTGTTGAGAGCCAAAGAAGCAGGAGACGCAAGAGTCATTGACGAGACTTACCAATCGCGTCTATGCTGCAAGTAATCGAGAAAGAAAACCATACTGAATGATGTAGAGAGTGTAGAGGCCCAATGTTAGTCGGTCACGATAACATGGACATTAATTATCACGTCGAGCGAACGTATATTCAGGAGGGGGAAGGCTGCTAAGTTAAGAACAATGTAGGAAAGGGACCTTAAATCAACAAGATAAAGAAAAGAAAGAATCAAATCAAGACCCCGGCCGCTTACATTGTAGGTAGGTAAGTAGCTATCACCAGTGAACTCCCCGCAGCTTATCAGACTACATACAGTATATCCCGGCCTCCGATGATGCTCTCACCGTGTGCACGCGATAAACTCACCGATGCACAACCCGTTCCTAGCCGGCCCTGGCTAAACCGCATGGGACTTCCCCGCGAGGAAATGGGGCATTCCCCAGTGTCCCACCTCTACCAAGTCCAATCTATCCCCCACTATATCCCACTATATCCGTCTAAACAGCGCACTATCTACAGCATGGAAGGGCGAGACCTGCATAGTAGATAAAGACAATGTTTCAAGGGTCCAACGAGATCGTGCTATTTTACATAATCGATCCGAAGATCGGCTTGTCGATTTTCATTGAGTAAATCACTCAAACGATACCTCGGTTACGTCAGGTTGCTTTAGCGCTTTCTCACGAACTACTTACTCACATCCCCGCAATCTTGGTCTCATCCCGTGCTGGCTCATCCTACCCTAGAGAAAAGGACATGTGTCAAATAAAAATAATGATGAAAACAAAAACTTCAGTACTACTAATTCTTTCGTAAAACAGTATTTCAACAAATAAGATAAGCCTTGCATAACATCCGATCCAGTCTTCTCAATCAGATCTCAAATAAGATTTATCACAGGCAGGGGCTGAATCGTGATGGTATCTCATAATGAGCATTCCTATGACCCAAGGCGGACCGGGTCATGGCTCATCTGCAAAACATGCGGGACACAATTTCCCACTCATGACAAGAACAAAGTAACAACATGTCTAATCTGCGACGATCCGCGACAATACGTGCCCCCCAGCGGACAATCCTTCACATCTCTCGACGAGCTGCGATCGACGGGGGAGCATGAGAACATCTTCACGCCCATACCCGGAGATCCAAAGGGGCGGTTCGTGGGGATCAACACGCAGCCCAAAGTCGCCATAGGACAACGCGCCATACTCGTGCAGACAGCAGAAGGGAATGTTCTGTGGGACTGCATCACGCTACTCGACAACGAAACAATCAAAAAGATCAAAGGCTTGGGCGGACTAAAAGCCATCGTGGTCTCGCATCCACACTACTACTCGACGCACCTGGAGTGGGCGCGCGCCTTCGATTGTCCCGTCTATCTCGCTGCCGAGGACGAAGAGTGGCTAACACAGCACGATGCACGGCAGGTCTTCATCACGGATGTCGAGACAGAGGTCTTCGGAACTAAGGTGCTGAAGCTGGGGGGTCATTTCCCCGGATCTCTGGTGATGCTGTACGAGGGTAGATTGCTGATAGCCGATACTTTTCTCGCGACACCCTCGGGGCTTGGGGATTGGAGTACGGATGCGGTGGGGGCGGCGCGCGAGAGGCCGCGGGGCATGAGCAGCTTTTCGTTCATGTGGAGTTATCCCAACATGATCCCGCTCGCTCCCGATGCGCTCGAGCAGATGTGGGCCATCTTGAAGAACTACGAGTTTGGAAGTACTCATGGCGCGTTCCCTGGTATCGATATTGTGAAGACGCCCGAGGAGATGAAGCGGAGGGTGTTGGAAAGTATGCAGATACAAATCAGGCATTCGGGGCATGAGGAACATGCGATGTTAAAATAGTCGGTTGCGTGATATGTAAGTTATGTAAGGGGATACGATTGTATTTAACATATGAGCCATTCATGGCGATCTATGTAATCTTAATTTCCCTTATGTACCTATGTATATATATGTATATATATGCTGCTGCTTATTGCAAACCCGATCTTGGGCCATAAGCCTCCCGATGCCATAGTATAATACATCATGCTGCGTATACGCTCTTATACAGAATCACAGTTTGCTTCCACCTGACTGAGGAACCTTGACGACAACCTTACCCCATGATTCCCTACCGCCGAGAGCAATCAGCGCATCAGGAATTGATTCAAGTCCAACAAACTCCTTATCTGAAAACACAGTACCCTTAAACTTCCCTTGCTCGATGAGCTTTCCGATCCCTTCCCATACGACAGGAATGGTCTGCGTCTCAAACTTGGAGTATGCGCCCCAGTGAATGCCAACAAGTGATATGTTCTTAAGCAAGACCTTGTTCATTGCGACCTTCTCGATAGCGCCTGCGGCAAAGCCGACGACGAGAATGCGTCCATTCCAAGCGACGCACTTAGTGCTCTTGTCGACTAGACCCACGGGATCGTATACAATATCCACGCCGCGGCCTTTAGGCGTGAGTTTGCGCACTTGATCAGGCCACGAGGCGTCCCGATAATCGACGACATGGTCCGCACCAAAAGCGCGAGCAACCTCTAGCTTGCGCGCCGTCCCCGCCGTCGCAATGACCGTGGCCCCGAACGCTTTCGCAATTTGGACAGCCGCTAAACCGACACCGCCCGCCGCGGCATGAACGAGGACCCAGTCGCCGGCCTTAACGCCTGCTCGCAAGACGAGGGCGCCGTAGCTAGTGGGCGCCGTGACGAAGAGGCCTGCCGCGTCGGTGAAGGACCAGCCCTCTGGTACGGGGAGCAGCTGCTCTTCGGCGGCGCATATCTTGGTGGCGTAGCTTCCCTGGCTAGCGCCAAACACGCGGGTACCCACGGGAAACTTGGGCGATTTGGAGCTGGCGGGTGTCGCGAGCACGATGCCGGAGAACTCGGCGCCGGATACCCAAGGAAAAGCTAGAAAGAAACCGTTGATTAGTTTAGGTAGTGAGTAGGAGGAGGCAGTAATTGGGTGGAGCGAGCGAGGCAAGCTCGAGTCAGGGAGCGCATACGCGGCTGGTTCTGATATTTGCCCTGGATCTGTAGGATATCGAAGAAGTTGGTGGCCGCGGCATGCACCTCGATAAGATATTGATCGTTTGAGGGTTTGGGGTCGGGAAGCTCCGTCACTTTGAGCTCCTTTGGCCCCTGTTATGTGCCAATTGTCAGTGTTATCTTGCTGCTTGAGAGAGAGAGAGAGATTGGTCTGGGGTAACAGGCGTTATCGTACCTTGACGTACTGAGCAACCTGAATGCCACGCATGATTATCCTTGATATGATTATTTAGCGTATACGAAATTAATTATATGGCAATTCGACTCGGGAGTTTGGTCCAATATTTTGATCCGTCTGTGATAATATTTACATGGCAAGGAGGTAGTACAAGACAAAGTTGAAGATGCCTCGGCTGGGATGAGAACGATGGAATTGATGCACAATCGACAATTGACAATACCTAGACAATTACTTGCTTAGAGAGGCAGGAGTTTAACCTCTTTAGCCCAAGTACATGTACATCTACCTGGGTCGGTTAACTCGCTGCCTCGGCATGACGTCTGATTGGCCCCCAACCGCCTTACTTTTACAGCCTGGTCTTTGCCATCCTGGGTCTTCTCGTCAAATGGACTTTTGTTGTCGGGTCGCTGATGATTTGCATGGATTGCACATGGCGGTTACTTTTGAATACAATTCATAGGCGAGATTCTGCGGCGACTGGTGGAAACCCGATATCGCGCTTACGATTATTCACCTCACATCGGAAAGTCACACGGCCATAGGTGGAAGTTCCGTAGCCATCAAAGATCGATCCATGGATACCTACATGTATACTAGGTAGCTCAGCAGATAGTTAGTGTCGAGAGTGTCAAGCTCGTGCTACCCTGATGCATGCATGCGCTACAGAATACCGTAGATGCCAAGAGAACGATTGGAGCTTGTGGAGGGGTGAGATGTACTAAATGTACTGGGCTGAACAGCCTGGACACGGGCCTAGATTGGTTGAGTTGGGTACTGCAAGTACATGTAGGGAGGGTAGCATCCAAATCATCGACGTGGTAAGGCAAAAGCGAGGAAAATGCATGTGGTGGCCATGGTCCTTACTGGCCCCAAGTACATACCTACTTGTAAAAGATCGTGAGCTTCATGTCGGCAGAGGACAAACTTGTGATTAGTATTAGTACTTGTTTAATTTAATACCTCTAATCTACTAGGTAGCCAATTCCTATCTGTAAACAAGTGCCATACGGATACCAGTAGGCACACGTAGTACCTGTACCTACCTCCTTGCAACAACTCGAGGGTGACTTGTTCAACCCATACATGTAGTTAGGCGTAACACAAGACTTGATGTACCTACTAAAACTAAGTGACATCGAAGCTTCGTCTCCAACCGCTGTCCCCTACCCTAGGTACTTACCTAACTTCCCTTCTAATCCGCCACGCCACCACATCCTGTCCGCGGGCGGCTGCCTTTTGCCCCACCAACAATCCAATCTCAATCCATCCGTCCCATCTCTCATTCATCGTCATCATCATCGTCTACTGCTGCTGGGTCTCTGGCCTTCCAGTCTGTCACTTTTATTCAACACACGCTTATCTAACCCGCCCGTCCATCGGGACACTTGGTCTTTTTTCCTTACATTCATACTTGCGTATTTGCATATACTGAGCCTTCGAATATCAAAACATCAAAGCACCCCTCTCTTGTGCGTCAAAACTCCCTCGAACTCCCCCGTCATCCTGCAGTTGGCCGCATTGCATTTATAGCCCGTAGGTGACTACATGACTTACCTCGCCTGTCTCGCCTGCGCTTACCACTCTAGTCTTCTCTTTCCGCAAGACGGCCGTTAACCCAATAGCGACAGCGACAACGCACGACAACATCCCGCCATGGCCGACTCCACCGACGGGGCCTCTGCCGACCCCCAGGTCACCTTCAAGGTGAAGACTTCGGGCGACAAGCTGCATACTATTACCATGGCCGAGTCTGCCACTGTCGCGAGTCTCAAGGCCAAACTTGCCGGCCCGGACTTCGAGGACATCCCCGCCGAGCGCCAACGTCTTATTTACTCAGGCCGCGTTATGAAGAACGACGAGTCGCTGGCTACCTATAAGATAAAGTCTGGCAACACAGTTCACCTCGTTAAAAGTGCCGCTAGCAATCCCGCACCTGCCCCTAACTCATCTTCCTCGTCCACCCCGGCCGCGCCCCAGGTCCCCACCAACATGGCTGCCGGTACCGCGAACAATCCTCTAGCCAACCTAACCGGCGCGCGCTATGCCGGCATGGCCAACCTGCCGTCGGCTGATATGTTTGGTCCCGATGGTGGTGTATGTATTCTCTTCCTCCCCAGACCACGACTTGGCCGCTACATGGGCTACTAACACAGCTGCCTATCTCTAGATGACTACGCCAATGTTCGACGAGGACCAACTAGCCAGCATGCTCGCCAACCCAGAAGTCGCCCAACAGATGAATGATATTATGAATAATGATCAGTTCCTTGACTTAATGATCCAGGCCAACCCCGTACTACGCAACAACCCCAACGCCCGCGAGATGATCCGGTCGCCCATATTCCGCCAGATGATGACCAATCCAGACATGATTAGGAGTGCAGCTCGAATGCAGCGATTGATGGGTCGCGGTGGTGGAGCCCAGGGTGCGTTCCCCATGCCTGGAATTACCGACACCACACCCGGCGTCGGTAACACCGATGCCGGTGAACCGCCCCTT
Source organism: Xylaria flabelliformis (assembly GCA_007182795.1). Taxonomy (NCBI): domain Eukaryota; kingdom Fungi; phylum Ascomycota; class Sordariomycetes; order Xylariales; family Xylariaceae; genus Xylaria; species Xylaria flabelliformis. The sequence continues at coordinate 67,965 of VFLP01000044.1, forward strand.
CCATCCAACAATCCCCTTGATCCGGCGGCCTGGGCGAATTTGCCGGGTTTGGCTGGTTTGGCTGGATTGGGCAATCAGCCTGGTTCTATGGGCAATCTTTTCAATGCCTTTGGTATGCCTGCTGCCGGCGCCGGCCAGTCGGCAGCGACCAGCACAACTCCGGGGAACACGGGTGCACAGACTACCGGTAGCGCGAACACGGGCGACAATGCTACTGCTGCGGCTGGTCAAGGACAGGGAGGAAATGCGCAGGGCACTACGAACCCGCCACCCAACCCATTCGCAAGCCTGTTCGGTACCCAGCCAAACCCCAGCGAGAGCCCATTTGTTATGCCAACCATAAACAACCCCGACGCGCTACAGCAGATGATGCAGCTCCTGGGCATGGACGGTGGGTCATCGGGATCCCCGGCAGACAACCGACCGCCCGAAGAGCGATATGCGGAACAGCTTCGCCAACTCAACGACATGGGATTCTATGATTTTGATAGAAACGTGGCAGCCCTGCGACGAAGCGGCGGGAGCGTACAGGGTGCCGTCGAGCATCTGCTGAGCTCATAGTATGCTCCGTAGTGATGTTCATGGTTTGTTGTTTTCCCCTGGGGCCCCGACGGGATATGGTCCGCCTCGGGTAGTGACAAGGGCAAGCCGGCGGAATAGCAGGTAGCGAGAACGTTTACGGAAGTACATTATTAGGAAGCGATGATGTGCACTTATGACTTGACTTGGGTCAGCACGGATGCACCTTTCAAGCATGTGAACATGAGGACACGGAAGATTGCGGGCGGTTTATTTTCAATGATACTTGTCGTTGTTGAAAAGAGAGACCAAGTAGTTGTTAGAGACAGTATTCGTATTCAGCTATGTCTGTCGGGCCACGTCGGAGGGATGGGCGTGAGACTGAGAGACTGCGAACGAGACGAGGAAGGGTATAATGCTAGCTGGAAGGCTTGTTCAGTGTAACTAGGCTAAAACTTGAAAATGATGCCTACTCAGGCGGACAATAACGGAATTAATACGATCGCAGAGTGTGTGAATTTCTGTTTGATCGCACCCCAAGTTGGTTGGTTGTTTGAAATTATCAGATATACCAGGTAGGTACCTATCATCTGAGTGGACCCGATGTAACTACCTGATATCGGAACCCCTGTCGTGAGCTTCATGCACGATTTAGGTACTTGCTACCTACATCGGACTGTACCTACTCGCCTACCTAAAAAGTTGTCGCCGTAGATTGAGAGCACTTACTTACTTTAGTTACACTACATGTCTACGTGAATTTCACGACCCCTTCACGGCCACGCTGGAACCAATAGCCCGATGTGAGATCACTGGTCTTCCATCTACCACCCAAAATGAATGGTGCTGTAGCGGAGTCGCCGTCGCTGGATGCAGGTGAGAGAAGAGAAACAGGCCGGTTCGCGGGATGACACGAGAAGACACACACTGACGTAGAGACGGATTTGCAGCCGACTACGATCCCATCCAGCACCTCAATGTGTTGTTCGCCCACCCCTCGACCGTGTCGTCGGTCACATCGGTTGGCCGCGTGTCGGCGACGCTGCAGTCCGAGCAACAAGCCCTCTCGGCGCAGATCCACGCCCGCCAGACCGCCCAAGCCTACGGTCCCGACTCGTCGCTCGAGCGCATGCAGTCCGCCCAAGCCGAGCTAGCCGAGCTGTTCCGCAAGATCGAGACGGTGCGCGCCCGCGCCATCCAGACCGAGCAGAACATCACCTCCATGACCGCCGACATCAAGCGTCTCGACGGCACCAAACGCAACCTGGCCCTCTCCATGACCGCCCTCAAGCGCCTGCAGATGCTGACTACGGCCTACGAGCAGCTGCGCGGCCTGGCCAAGGCCCGCCAGTACCGCGAGTGCGCCTCGTTGTTGCAGGCCGTGCTGCAGCTCATGCGCCACTTCAACAGCTACCGCAGCATCGACCAGATCGCCACCCTCAGCCGCGGCGTCGGCGAGATCCAGCGCGAGCTGCTGGAGCAGGTCTGCGAGGACTTCGAGATCGCCTTTGCCAAGGGCGAGATCGGCGGGAGGAAGGCCACCCTCGTCGAGGCCTGTGGCGTCATGGATGCCCTGGGCGACACGGCCCGGGCCCGCCTCGTCACCTGGTACGTGAACACGGAGCTGCGCGAGTATCGCCAGGTGTTCAGGGGCAACGACGAGGCCGGCAGCTTGGACAACATCGGACGGCGGTATGCGTGGTTCAAGCGGATGGTGAAGGTATACGAGGAAGAGCATGCTTCTATCTTTCCCCCACACTGGCGGGTTGGCGAGACCCTGGCCATGGCCTTCTGCGATGGCACCCGAGATGATTACAAGGGCATACTAGAGAAGAGTATGCGCAAAATAGATGGTGTCAAGATTGACGTGAATTTATTGCTCAGCTGCCTACAGGAGACGATGGATTTCGAGCAGAGCATAGAAAGGAGGTTCTCGAGCGAGCCGAGGGCGAGCATCGACACCCTGAGCTCCGCCGACGAGAGGACCCAGAGTTTCAACGGTTCGATTTCCGTCGCCTTCGAGCCCTACCTGAGCCTGTGGGTGGAATCCCAGGACAAGGCTTTAGCGGCCATGATCCCACGGTATAAGGCTCAGCCGTTGCTACCGGCCGACGAGGAATTCTCCCCGCAGGCCGTCATCAGCTCCGCCATCGAGTTGTTTCACTTTTACAAGCTCACCTTATCACAATGTGCGAAGTTGTCCACGAGCGAGCGACTGCTGGACCTCGCAAAGACTCTGGCCAAGTACCTGGACGAGTACGCACAGCAAGTATTGCTTGCCATCCTCCAAAGACCAGGGCAAGCAGCAGCATCGATACAAGATATAGTTCTTGTGCTGAACACGGCTGATTTCTGGCACACCAACACGAACCAATTGGAGGAGAACATCAAGAAGCGAATCGATAGCGAGCTCGTGTCCAAGGTCGATCTCTCGTCGCAGGCCGACGCCTTCCTCGGCGTCGCCAGCACGGCCGTGCTGGCACTCGTCAACAAGGTCGAGGCGGACTGCGAGGGCGCGTGGCGCGAGATGAAGAACACCAACTGGAGCAAGATGGAGAGTGTGGGGGACCAGAGCTCGTACGTCGGCGAGCTGGTCTCGCACATCAATGCCAGGACGGAGGAGATACTGGCCATCGTCGTGAAGCCCCAGTATGCGCGGGCCTTCGCGGACAACTTGGTCGAACATATTGCGAACACGTATATTGCCAATATTGTGCAATGCCGACCTGTTTCCGAGGTCGGCGCCGAACAGGTAAATCTCACCCATTCATATATCACAGCATTTTACTCTTCATATATAGTCTAGGAAGGTGCTTTGATCGAATATTTCTTTATTAACACAGCTCAAAACTAGATGCTACTAGACAAATACGTACTTACGAAATCCTTCGAGAACCTCCTCTCGTACCACAACCCCTCCTCCCCCCCTCAGCCGCCTCCAGCCAATTTCGTCAAGCGCGTAAACAACACAATGACACGAATCGACCCTCTCCTAAAGACACTACAAGTCCGTCCCTCGCCTCCCGAGGGGTTGGTACAGGCCTACCTAATCCACATCGGCGACCGATCAGACACCAACTTCCGCAAGATCCTAGAGCTGAAAGGCGTGCGCAGCAAGGCAGACCAGGTGCATCTAGTCGAGTTATTCGGAATCCATCGCGACGCCGCCTCATCTTTGTCCGGAAACAACAAACTCGTCGCGCAGAGCCCGCTTCTCACACCCCTCCTCACGACCTCCGGGCTTGGCAGCTCGGGTCTCCAGCCTGCTGCTTCTGCTTCTGCTTCCGCGAGCATGCCCGCGCGCTTTGATCCCACGAGTCTTGGAGAGAAACTCCTCTCCGCGGCCCGCGATGGCGTCGAAAGGATGGGAACCCCACAGCTACAGCTACAGCAAGGAGGCGCCGCGGGGGGCGGAAATGCCGTGTTGGGAGCAGTAGGCGTGGGAGGACAGAATGCGGCGAGTATCAATGAGAACCTGAGGAATTTCGGCAAGTTCTTCCGGCGCGATATAGCCATCAGTGGGCTCGGGGCCCGGTTCGGGAAGAGGGATGTCAGTGGGAGTGGTGGTGGTGGGGGTGGTACTGACTGACTGAACCCCCTGTTCATTTACTTGTTCGTCATACTACTCAAATGAATGGTGACGCACGCATAGCGAGGTGTTGTATGTTTAACAAATGTGTGGTAGGAAATTCGATTTTATATACGAATTGTATTGGATACACGACTGGTTGACCGGGACGGGAGGCCCTAATCCGATCTTGTCTTAAGATTGACACAGGAGGTGGTCTCCCCCTCTTACAAATGGAAAATGGAATTCGTTGATTTCCTCCTGCTCATACAGCCTATAGACCATTTCATCTCCCCGCTTCCCTTCATCACCAACGGCTGGAATTTGCCGATCTAATTCTTCGGCTCCCCGGCTTTCGTCATTAGAAGAGGCTCTTGTCATGCGGACACAAGCGCGGTCGAATACGGGAGGTTCCGTTTCCGTAATGTAGCAGTTTCGTTATCTAAGCCTTCCAGACACGCTTCACAGCTTCGGTGACACCGACATCGTTGGTCTCAAACTCGTATAGGCCGATGCCGGCGAGGACAGTGGCGATGTTGAGCAGCCAGAGCGCCCCCTTGTAAGCACCGGGATACCTTCGCTGCGGGATATAGTCGATGATGATGGATTGCATGCCGGCGTGGCTGTGGACGAGTAGTAGGGCGCACAGGACGGCGTCGAGACCTGGGTTAAGGGAACCCGAGGCGAAAGGGGCAACGGTCAGAGGCACGAGACCGGCGGCGATTAGTCGCTCGAAGGTCCAGTGGTAGGAACCGTGGGTGGGCTTTGGGTCGGGAATGGGGACGGCGTCGTTGACTGTGTGGAGGGTATGGTGTTAGTATACTCGGATCGATTCATACGGCTGCGCATTGTAACGTTGCGTTCGATTGCGCGGGGTACTGTCAATGATGGGTCGGAAGAGTAGTTTCATAGACAGATAGAACTACGCCAATGCTAAGGGTCGACTGGCACATACCGGTTCCTTTAATAACCTCTGTTGCGATATGTTGTCAGTAACTCGGAAACCGGTACAAAGAAGATATCCACGTGCGGCATATCCGGGTGACGTACGAGGACCGGGAGGAAGTAGGCTTCTCCGGCTAGAGGCGTGGAAAGCAGCTACACGCATGGCACTCTTGGCAATGGGAGACTGAAAAGACGTCGTCCTCGAGAGGAAGGCCGAGGCAGGGACGGTGGTGGTTGCGGCTCGTCGGGTGGCAGCCGAGAGGGCAGTCTGCCTCAGTAGCATAGGACGGAGCGCGGAGGCCATTGTGTGTGTGTTTGTTGTCTGGTATCTGTAGAGAAAAAAGAGAAAGACAGAATCTATAATGCAGCCACCCAAGAGTGCCACTTGCGACGATGTCGTGGGTGCCCGTATCAAATAGTGTCAGTCCGCAGTGCTCGAGGGTGCTTGAATGAAGATTGATTGATTGATTGATTGCACGATGATGCAGTGGATTGGGAATTGAAGGTGCTATTGGATTGGCTACGCAAATTGCCGAGGACAATTGGAAACGTTGTGATTGGCCGGCTAGCCCGACCAGCAGCTCTTGCTCTTTGAGGTGTGGCTGCCTCGCATATCAGGTGTCAATCAACTTTAGTTATCGATTGTGGGGCTACGCCGCCGATGTATTGTGGGACCTTGCATAGGTGTATAACAATTTGCACGCCGTAAATCGGGACCCATAAAAAAGTAAAAAGATACTACCTTAGAGGAACATGAATGAATTGAAGTTATTCACGATTATATACCTACTTACCTGTCATACTACCACATCATAACATCTACCTACGTGCAACCAGTCTTTGATTTATATCCTCAATTGGTCTTTCTTTCGCATATGTGTTGAATCGATGGAGCAGAGAGCTTCGAAGCTCTACCCTTCTTCTTACTTACGACAATCTCGATAATCCAAACCAATTTACCACCACCATTCTGTGGCAATGCTCACACGAATACTACTCACTGCCTCGGGTGTACCTCGCACAACGCTTTGTCGGACATGTCTCCTCCGGTCCATGGCCGCCAGCCGCCAACACCGCCGTCCCATACATCTTGGCACCCTGGAGAAGCGGCGGCTCGCGCAGGAGGCCTGGAATCTGAAGGCCGAGAGGATAAAGAACGGACTGGAGGCCAATCTCTGGGACATCTTCAAGGAGCGCGGATATGTCAAGGACATCGCAGGGTACGTTGAGATCTATAGATATATCTAGAACAGTGCTAATGGACCGACGCCTCTGCAGCACCGACGACCAGATTGGTGAGCTCATGCGCCGCAAGCGGATAGGCGTCTACGTCGGCATCGACCCAACCGCCGCCTCCCTCCACCTCGGCCATCTCCTGCCCCTAATGCCTCTATTCTGGATGTACATGCACGGCTACCGCGCCGTGAGCGTCATTGGGGGCGCTACCGCCAAGGTTGGCGATCCGACTGGCCGCCTGTACACCCGCGACGAGGTGCCCAGGGCCGATCGGACTATGTTCGTCACCAAGATCCACTACCAGCTGAAGCGCATATGGCAGAACGTCGACCGCCAGGCTGAACGTTACGGCTACCAGAAGGAGTGGGCCTGGAACCGCGAGCTGACCAACAACAGCAGCTGGTACAACACAACGACCTTCATCGAGGTCGTGAACCGCCTGTTCAAGGGCATGCGTGTTGGTCCCATGTTGAGTCGCGAGACCGTTAAGCGGAAGATGGCCGAGGGCGACGGCGTATCCCTCGCCGAGTTCGTCTATCCCATGATGCAGGCATGGGACTGGTGGGAGATGTTCTCCGGCCCCAAGGACGTGTGCATGCAGATTGGGGGCTCCGATCAGTACGGCAATATCGTGGCCGGCATCGATGCCGTTAAACTCCTCCGCGACACCGAGCCCGATCCACAAGTAAAGAAACCCGATGACTTGTTGCATACGCCGGTGGGATTCACCGTGCCCCTGTTAACGGACAAGGCCGGCAATAAGTTTGGTAAGAGCGCGGGCAACGCCATGTGGCTTGACCCTTTCATGACTAGCTCTTTTGACCTCTACGGGTACTTCATGCGGAGAGCAGACGTCGAGGTTGAGGGATTATTAAAAGTCCTCACCTTTCTGCCTCTTGAGCAGATCGAAAAGATTATGGAAGAGCACAACCGGGACCCCTCTAAGCGCCACGCCCAGCACACCCTCGCTTTCGAAGTCCTTGCCTTGGTCCATAGTCTTCAAGAAGCAGAGTCAACCCGATCAAAACACAAGGAATTGTTCGCCGGGAACAAGCCAATACTGAACAGCCCCACGTCCATAGGAGAGATCAATGCCTACCCTGATCGTAGTCAACCGTCCTCCAGCCTCGCGCTCCACTTCCGACCCGATATAAAACTTCCCGAGTCTCTTATCACGGGGAATTCCATATCGCGCATCCTACATGCTGCAGGCTTAGCAGATAGCGCCAACGACGCCCACCGCCTAATCGCCCATCAAGGAGCCTACATAGGCGGGGCGCCAGGCCGATCGGCCCACAACAACAAGGAGATGCGCCTAGGCGAGGTGGCCTTCCAGTCAGTGAAGAACTGGTTCCCCAGCGAGACAAAGAACTTCCTGATCGGTGGGAAGATACTGCTGCTGCGGCGCGGGAAGCACTTCATACGGATCGTCGAGATGATCAGCGACGAGGAGTGGGAGGCGAGCGGGAAGTCGTACCCAGGCGAGGCGGGCAAGGGTCGTCTCCGACTACTGCGCGAGCGACTGATCAAGGCCAGCGACGGCAAGAACCGCAACTACACGCACGGGGAGCTCATACGCCTGGACGAGAAGCTGGCGCAGATGGAGCGTGAGGGCGACGCTGCGCTAGAGGAGACCGACACGTCCAGGCCGCCGCAGATCGTGTTCCCGCCTGCCCGCTCGCGCGCCGCGCAGTTGGTGGAGCAGTACACTCGATCCGCGCGAATCAGCCCGGACTACCAGCTCTCCGTGAAGCAGAAGACGGCGGCCATCGACAAGGTTCTTAGCGATGCGCGGAAGGTGTTGGAGGAGAAGAAGAGGGTGCGGGATAAGGCTTTGGCTGCTGCTGCTGCTAAGTCGAAAGAATCTGAGTCCTCTTAGTAGGCAGGGTAGGGTCAGATTCTATCTATGAAGGCGGGGCTGTAAATATGTGTGATATAGTATTGTTATGTATTATAACGGTTACAATGTATGTATGGCTGAATGAATGACCGGTAGGGTTTGACCTGTACGAGTCGTGGTTTAGACTAGAGCCATGTATATCATTGCTATTCCCATCCATTTGGTCATGATATACACTTGACTGTGAAGCAGACTCATTTTTTTCTCACAACCTCTTGTCGGGGAACGCGTATCGATTTCATGCTATAAATAAAGGCTATGATGAGTGTCTGGCATGACGATGGTTTTCTCAGCGTGGGTAGTAGGGAATATAAACGTAGTTTCAAAACTAGGACTGAACGCGCCGAGCGAATAATGATCTCTAATTTCGGCCTGGATACGATGTATCGAAGATACGAGTCTATTCTTAGAACCCGGGGACGAACACGAGTTTAGAAAAAACTAGAACACCACAATCATCGTAGAAACTAAATCAATCCGCCAGAATTCCTAACTCTACGAAAATAAATAAATACGGCAAGTAGCAGACTAAAGTGAATCGAATCTCAAATTCATTGTGACACGTCTACTTCCTCACTCATTGTACAACATCTAACATACATACACAAGAAAGCTCGCCAGGGCTCTCCTATAAAATGGCGTAATGCAGGTATCCCAGTAGCAAAAATGTTACCCTCCGAGGGACTAGATACCATGCGTTAGGCTACGACAGCATCGAAGAGATTGGGAACGAGGGGGGTAGGAAATTGTTGCTTACCCAACACTAGATATATCATTATCATTCGTGGACGTACATGCCACCCTACCTACGTCCGATAACCTCAGGCCCATTTTGATGACCAGCCGGCTGCAGCTAAAAATGTAGTGAAATGAGTCTGTTCGCATTTGCCAAGAATGAATGAGAGCGTACCACTCCCAGTACCGCTTTAAGAGCGAGTGAACAAATAAGCAAGAAGATAAGAAGCATCTAGCGATACAAAATAGCCACATCACCAGCCCCAAAGCACTTGAGCTTCTTCAATATCTCAGTATCGGTAAGGTTCTGCTCAGTGATGATCTGGTCAAAGGCATGTTGTCCATTGACATACCGCTGCATTTTCCTGCGTGTCTTTGCTTCGTCTTCCTTTTTTTCTTCCTCCTCCTGTTCCTCGCCATTTTGATCCTCGTCGTTATCACTATTTCCATCCGCGCCATCCTCCTCCGCCTCCTCTTCTTCGTTATCATCAGCATCCTGAATCCTCAACCTACTCATTCTCTTCCGACTAATCTTCATCTCCAACCCATCATCTTCCAGATTCTTCTCTTTCGTTTTCTCCTTCCCCTTATGATTATTATGGACCTTCTTTCCGTTCTCGCCGGACTCGACACCACCTGCCCGTCTCCCAGTAGCAAGGAGCGAGAGATACGACTTGGACACGGCATACTTGTGGACACGATACAGCAAGCCCTTGACGACGCCAAACTGTACCAGCCGCCGCACATCGACGTGACGAAGCACCTCAAAGCCAGCCTCCTGGTGCAGACGCACCCACTCCATGACGCTGCGGCCGACGCAGAACGTCGTCATGAGCTTGATCAGCTGGTAATGCGATACCCGCGGGTACGGCGCGGCAGAGATGGTAGAGGACGTGGTAGGGCGGCTGATGGATGTTGCGTCTATCGTCGGGTCGAGGAATTGGGTAGAAGAAAAAGTCCTATGAATGCTCATGTTGAGGCTAGCGGTGCTGTCCGTCATCATGGTGTCGGCGCCGCCGCCGCCGCCGCCGCTACTACTACCACCACCACCACCGCCTGAGATGATGATGGGAGGCGAGATGCCCACGTAGGCAGCGCACTCATCCACGATGTTGGACCGGTTAGACACGAAGTCGTGGATTCCCGGGCGTAGGGCGTAGCAGGAGCCGAAGAAGAACATGTCGAGAAGGAGGATGGTGTCGTAGTAGAGTAAGTGCTGTAGTGCGCATTGAGTGAGAGGCAGCGAGACGTCTGCGAGCCATGCGATGCGGCGCACGTCGTTTACGCCGTCTACGTGCGGGATGATACGCTGTAGCGTTAGGTCCCAGGTTGAGTCGACAATCTCGGCCAGCTTGGTCTTGGGTACGGGGACATGCCAGCCGTGGACTGCGGGCGGTGGTGCGTGGTAGGGGAATAGCTTCATGTTTATAGTGTTGGCTTCGTCTGTATACAAGTTAGCTACATGAATATTAAAACAATCAAGATTAAGAGGGTACGAACCAATCGGAATCATACACTCCCCGTAATTATTCAGGTCCTCTTTCACAATCTCCAGCAAACTACCTATAGGCCGTCGTCCATCGTCGACCTGACCCTCACTGCTCAGGTATCCATTCTGACGCTCCATCTCGGCAAATGTGATAGCGAGGCGGCGCACGAGGCGCTCATAGGGGGTGTGATCGACATCAGACTCGATGACGAGACCGAAATTGAAGATGAACTCGTTCCGATGGTACCGCTCGTGTGGGATGGAGACGGGGAATCCTAGGATGCTGTGCTTCCCATCGGGCGAGTTGACTGTGACAAAGCGGTTGAAGAAGGCCTTGCGCGGGATGATGTACTCCTGCACGATGTCGAAATCCACCAGCGGCGGCTTCAGATGCGGTGTAAACTCAGTGGCTACGATGCAGCCTGGTGGTGACTGTGCCACGACTTTGGTGCCTTTATCATAAGTCAGTACCAAGTATGAATATGGCTAAATAAAGATACATGTATGGAAACGATTCATGAGAGAAGGGTATATGAGAAGGAGATGAGTGAGACGCAAGCCCCCGGTAATTTGGAAAGACACAGCGTTGAACACAATGAAATACATGGTCGTATGAACACGAAGAACATATAATTTCTTACCTTCTTGTGGAAGGAACCTGGCGTAAAAGATGCCTTGAATCATCTTGTCTGTTGTAATTGCAGAATCTCAATCTTACGTGGTATGGGACGCTACATCGCGATACATTGATTTCCGTTCAATTGCTTTCTCGAGAGACTTAGGTGAGCATTTCAATATCTCACGAAAAATGCACCAGTAAACCTCCAAAATGGACGTCATATAAGATTCATTTTCCCGATACGTCAAAGTTCACTAACTTAGCAGGAACTGACGGGCAATATTCATGAAGACAGGCAAGTGAGTTCGAGTTCAGATGGTTCACAGCAATCTAAGTGAGACACCTACGGTTAATAATCGGGTAATGCCCCTCCCCAGCATATTAAACAGGGCGCTATAATCTCCCACCATAGCCCCTGAACCAGCCATGAACCGCGCCGGAGCTTTGCTATTTAAGTCATAACATTGTATCACAAATGTCATAACAAAACATTCCTCATTTCTATATCTCATCAAGGAGTAGAAATATACGTATTAGATTTCACCAAGACTTAGAAGGTAAACTCACATTATTCCAAAGAACAAACATCATGAGTGAAGGGCAACCAACATCAACAGCCCCGCCAGCTCCAGCTCCAGCTCCAGCACCTGCGCCAGAGCCAGAGGCGGCGCCAACGCCAACAACCTCTACAACTGCCCCACAGAAAGAGCCAGAGGCACAGGCCGCACCAGCACCAGCACCGGCAGAGGCAGAGGCAGAGGCAGAGGTAAAAGAAGAAGCACCAGCAACACAACCACAACCACAACCACCACAGGAGACAGGTACCAAGACACCACTTCCAGATGACCCCATCACACCCCTTCAGGATCTCTGGCGTATCTGCGATGCCCACAAACACCCGGAGATCTGGGGCGTGACGCTGGCCGACCCGGCCACACACGTCCCCACACAGATCGTGTTGCAGAAGTTCCTGAACGCCAACGACGGCGACATGATCAAGTCCAAGACGCAGCTCCTCGAGACGCTGAATTGGCGCATGGAGACCAAGCCTCTCGAGCTCATCAAGCAGACTTATTCCAAGGAGAAGTTTGGGGGGCTGGGATATGTCACCGTCCATGCGGGAGACGAGAAGGATGAGAAGGCTAAGGAGATCTTTACTTGGAATGTCTATGGAAATGTGAAGTCGATTGATGTGACGTTTGGTGACCTTCAGGAGTAAGTTCATCATCATCATCATAATCGTCATCATCCTTCTACTATTCATTCACTTACTCCCACGACCCACATCAATAACTACCACTAATAGAACCCCAGGTTCATCAACTGGCGCGTAGCCCTCATGGAGCAAGCCCTACAAGAGCTCTCCATCGCGACGGCCACAGAACCCATCACGTCCGATCCAGACGCGGACCCCTACAAGATCTTTCAGGTACACGACTACAAAGGCGTGTCGTTCCTGCGCCAGGCGCCGCAGGTGAAGGCCGCCAGCACCAAGACCATCCGCGTCTTCGCCGCCGTGTATCCGGAACTCCTGAAGGAGAAGTTCTTCGTCAATGTACCCGCCGTCATGGGCTTCATGTACGGGTTCATGAAACTCTTCGTCGCTGCGCGGACCATCGTTAGTTGTTTTTCACTCACTCACACACTCACACACACACATACGCAGTTTCGTCAGAGTTCCTACAGAGTAGTTGTTGACTAACTAACCTGCTCTCATTATAGAAAAAGTTCCATCCCATGTCCAACGGTGCCAATCTCGCCAAGGAGGACTTCGGCGGTAGCAAGGTGCAGTTGCACCAGACGCTGCCGCCTGAGTATGGTGGTAAAGGCGCCGATCTGAAGACGCAGGGTACTGAGCCATCGCTGGCCTAGGTTGACATCTATACCCACAGATTGACATTTTTGCGTAGACATACGGCAAGAAGACGAGTACTGAGCGATTGTGATTGCGATTTTAGTTTATGTTAGAGTAGTAGCAGTCTTGATGCTTCTGATTGGATTTGATTGAAGTCTTGACCAATTCATATCTGAAGATGTTGGAAGATGTGCAGTTAATTATTAATTACGCTCCTAATGCAGGTATTTCGATTGATCGTAGTGTACATCATGGGCCTTAACGACGTGCCTGTTTTTGCTTGTCTGTCAAAGCCAGCAGCATCTATAGTGTCTAAGTCTCAAGCGCTTTCATTATTACTTCTTGCATCTCTATTTCCTTGCTGTTTCGGCGCTACAGGGCGCAAGATGGACGGTTCATCACGGTTATTCGTTCCCATCTCTTCGTTACTTCTATTTTTCTTCCACGGCCAATTCAACTTCCGCTCGGCAAATTTGAACGGAAGCCCCTGTTGTTCATACTCCGCCCGTACGTCATCGAATGTCTTCTCGTCGAGTTTTGCAGTGTTCCTTATGCGACGTGTTCGGAATAACCAGATTAAGTGAGAGGCGAATATTCCTATTTCTAATATTATGCTTTAAAAGACGTTAGTTGTTCAATATCGTCTTGATCAGATAAGGGGTAGGAATGAAAGAGGTCTAGCGTACGTACCATACGATGTACATGACTCCGCCGAGGATGTCAAAAGTATGTTGAGCGACGAGCGACAAAAGGGAGAAGAGGGCGCCCAGAAAGTCCATGGTTAGGAAGACGAAGTTGATACCAATGATTCGTCCTCTGCGCTTCCAGGCTTCACCATAAGGGGGCAGCAAGCCAGTAGCGAGCAGGATGGCGGCCACGACACCAATGACGATGACAGGGGTCTCGTTCCCAGCTCCGTAGACAGGCTAGCTTTCAGTTAGAGAAAGGTCTCTTTTGGGTGATCTTGAAACTCACGCGTAGTGTAAGGATCAGGGCAGCCTCAACACCGGCGAAAACAGCAGCAGTGCCGGTCGCGACAATGAGAACCTTCCAAAGCGGCCACTTGCTGTTACACGACGTCGTTAGATCCCGGCAAACGATAATGCGTTATCCCGTAGAATGCGACTCACTGAGAATACAGTAGAATCTGGCCCCAGTTGAGCAAGCAGAGAGACATGAAGATCTGCGGCTGCACCTGGAGCGGGATATTGAAGTTCTGGACTATAGCGTATATGCCAGTAGGGACACCGCCTAGAATGAGTGCTATGTATCAGCTGAGAGAGAATCTCGATACCTAGGATCTCTAAATCGGCTGCTGTACTAACTTATCGCCCATAGAAACATCATGATTGCGGGGAACCCCTCGGTGGTCTTTGTTCGCCAATTCGTCCATGCTTGGGGAATCAGTTGAACCGACCAGAGCACTGTCCCGATAGTCTGTGGAACTTGACATCAGCCGTTGACATTGGAGATAAGTTGAGTATTGATGCAACTTACACCCAGGACACTGGCGGCGACGGGTATGTCTCCTTGAGGTGCCATGATTCCTCTGTATCTTGTTACACCCTCCTACGTCTCGCGATGAGGTGTGCATTAGATGGAAGAGAGGACACTTTTGAAAAAGGTGTTTCTTAATACGAGCAAAGTTTTGGATGCTTGTGAGTTGAAGCCAAATTTTCATTGGTTAATTCGATAGCAATTACATCGAAAAAGTACAATTCTCGGGTGTGTTAATGATGTGGCTGAAAACATTATGCTTAGCGACGACATCATTTCACTATACAGTATCGACAGGGCTCTTGGTCCGGTGAGCATCTTTTATTGTCTTTTTTAATGGGTGTAGAGAGGACCCCTGATTGGTGCCAAATGGCTGGATTGTGACCTCATTCGAAGTCAGTTCAAGCATCCGTCACCAGATCCAATAATCCACTGTGTCTCAAATATTGTTACCTCCCAAAGGGTCACGCCAACAAGGTTCTTAGGTATAGTTGATATGCGGGCATCCTCCGCACCTATAGGCAATCCCGGTAATGTGATATTATCATACGTATCGGGTATGCATCTTAAAGATATCAATGTGGGGGCATTCCACTGGACCTGCAGTAGGACTTGCACATGAAAGTTTGGGCGATATGGCGCAAGTTGCTGAGTAATGCGGGGTGATGAGATCTAAGCTTGTTGATAGGAGGGGACCCTGAAAGGTACGCTGATAGTGAGTTGCGCTGGATGCAGAAAATATTTGAAATCGGTGTAAGAAGATTCCAAAAAGCCCAGTCAACTGCACAACTCGAGTCCTGTTACATGTTGAACCAGCATTACCTTAGGTACCTAGGTAATCACGAACAATAGTAAGTATAGGGGTATTACGAATGTTCTCGACCACATCTCAGTCCAGCTGACGTATTTCTCAACCCACTAGACAAAAACAGCCTTATTATTCATCCTACCGAAAGTCGCCCCTCTGCGACTACTTATCCATCCATCCAAGTCGCATCGCCCCATCTTCGCGCATTACATTAAAACCTCTGTTTTCCTTTCCTCTTTTCCTCTTCCTTTTCCTTTCTCAAATCACACGGCCCGCGTCAACACCGCCAAACTGTGTTCCTCGACTCTTCGACGAACCTTCCTCCGCGCAGGCGTCCCCGGCTTCTCTATCGCAGTATTCGCTACAGCCGGTCTTCAACAGAACTCGAAACAGTCCACCCAGATCCCCAAGATCGCAGCCAGAGGCATGCATAACAAGGTCGTCATCATTGGCTCCGGGCCCGCCGCCCACACGGCCGCCGTCTACTTGGCCCGTGCCGAGCTGAAACCTGTCCTCTATGAGGGTTTTATGGCCAACGGTGTCGCTGCCGGCGGGCAGTTGACAACCACCACTGATATCGAGAACTTTCCCGGGTTTCCCAACGGTATCATGGGTGGACAACTGATGGTGCGTTCGATTGGTTGTTGCCAGTGCGCTCTCTACGTATTCGACACTAATACTCGTAATAGGAGGATATGAAGAAGCAGTCGGAACGGTTTGGTACCCAGATCATTAGTGAAACCGTCTCGAAACTCGATCTGTCTGAGCGACCCTTCAAGTACGAGACAGAATGGGGAGGCGGTGAAGTCCACACGGCTGATGCCATCATCCTTGCCACCGGGGCTTCGGCGAGGCGACTTGGGCTTGCGGGCGAGGAGAAATACTGGCAGAGTGGCGTCAGTGCCTGCGCCGTGTGTGACGGTGCCGTACCCATCTTCCGCAACAAGCCATTGGTGGTCATCGGCGGTGGAGACAGCGCTGCCGAGGAGGCCACATTCTTGACCAAGTACGGTAGCCATGTTACCGTCCTGGTACGGAGAGATCAGCTGCGCGCCAGCAGCATCATGGCGAAGCGACTGCTGGCCCACCCCAAGGTCACCGTGCGATTCCACAGCAAAGGTGTCGAGATCAAGGGTGACGGGAAGCTCATGACCCATCTGACCATTGAGAACACTGTCACCGGCGAGCAAGAGACGATAGAGGCCAACGGCCTGTTCTACGCCATCGGACACGACCCGGCTACTAATCTAGTCAAGGGCCAAGTGAAGACTGATTCCGAGGGTTACGTGGTTACCGAGCCGGGCACACCCCTGACCAGTGTCAAGGGTCTCTTTGCTGCCGGTGATGTGCAAGATAAGAGGTACAGACAGGCCATCACGAGCGCCGGTATGTTCACTCACCCATCTTCCCCGCCCTTTCGGGTGAGATTCCGTGCTGACAAAGTTCGATTACTAGGGTCTGGCTGCATGGCCGCTTTAGACGCCGAGAAGTTCCTCTCGGAGCTCGAGGAGGATGGCCGCGAGGGTACTGCCGCGGGCAAGATTTAGATTTTCGGTCGGCATATCATTGTCATTACATGTCATCTGATAGATCTGCGGCCGCCAGCGTTTCGGCTGGCGTTATAGACAGCATTTGGTTCGCCTCGTATATACCTAGATAGATACCAGAAATGCATGACCACCACCATGGCTTTTCCGCGAATGAATCTCGAAGCTTCTACCGAAAAAGATCCTACCTAAGCAGGCAGGCAGACAGGCAGGCTCTGCATTCATGCCTTCTTTTTTGTTGGCTCGGATGACTCGTTAATTGATGCATGGCTTACGGTGTCACGCAACATGCATAATACTAGGATTGCTTTTTTCTGGTCCTCATTGGAAGGTTGGAGCATCAAGATGCTGTGCTGATAAGGGGCCCCTCACGACTAATCTTTACAAGCCGCAGTGAGTAATGAGGGTATTACAAGTTTTCATATAAATTTGGGTGGGAGCACCTCAACTCCCTGATTCTCTCCTCATCCTTGATATACAGGCATTTAACAGTCGTACAATCCCGTCGTATTGAGCTCATCTTTCTCTCTCTCTCTCTCTCTACCTTCTTGAACTGCCAATCACAAATTCACAACCCCTAAGGATGTCTAACAACGGTGGTGGCGGCTTCACGTACAAGAGCCACGGCACCAACGACCAGGTAAGCATTGAGGACCTAAATATTTGAACATTGACGAACTGTCTACACAGGGCAATCACTACTGCGCTCGCGACTTCGGCCCCGACGCGCCCAACCAGAATTCTTACCACTATTCCAACAAGTAAGTTGCGTACTCTCTTGCTCCCATCGTCATCGCGGGGCTGATAGCTAGGTAATTACAAACAGAGATAAAAGCTATTACTACGACAACCCGGACGGCAGTAAATATTTCAATGATGGCAATGGTAACGAGACGTACACATCACCTGATGGCGTTAAATGGTTCGCCACTAACGGCTCTGCCTGGGTTCGCGAGCAGAATTGATGGTGGGCTGTTGGCTGCCGCTTTTGAATGATATATGATACTTCCTACTGGCTCCGATCGGTTCAGCAAGAAGACTGATTGGCTTATTTCAATTCTCATAAAAATTCCTTGACCTGTTTCTTAAGCATCGTGATTGTGATACTGCTGAGATCGGTGAAGCATGATATATGCTCAAAAGCAATCATTCTAAACCTCACAATTCCGGTGCTAGATGTCATGAAAACCATCTTCTTACCAGCGAAATTAGGGCCATGACCTTTTCTAGCGTGTTCGCTCCTATATGGATGCCTAATGCATCCACAAGTCGACGTTGCGATCGGGGTAGATTGTGTTAGCACGTATATTTAGAAACTCATCAAGGTCGATGGCGGCTTTGCTGACCGATGCAAAACCCCCGGATAGGTTCATTGTCACCTCTGCAAATGTACTTTGCATACAAAGTAATTTACACAATGAGAAAAAGATAGTTGGTCAATAGCCTTCGGTGTCTTCATATCACAAGTCTATTTGCGTTGATATGATCACTTAAGTAGAGACGTAGAAATAGCTGGTTGATGAAGTGGGAAACATATTCTACAACCGAGCATCGCATGCTAACATGAATCTCCAGGGCTTTTGTGAAGAGAAACACCTAGCGATAGCGCTACACTGAGGTGACATTTAATTGTTACATCAAATTTTCTATGTTCCATCCACATAAATATCATTTTGAACCACGATAGAAAAAGACTGCCCATTATTGCATTGAAGTGGGGGCTGAGAGCCGCCCTCCATTGCATGGTATGCATGGTGAGATTTGCTGCCTGACCAGAAAATGGGCGGGAGCGCAGTTTGTACGTCTTGCATTGACCAATGAAAATACGCAGTTTAAATGCAGGCAGGTTTTGGACAGCTGAGCTTCATCTCACCCCCAAGCATAAATACGGCTGGGTTGGCCTGTCGCGGTGCGTTATTCCATCTCTCCTCATCCAGTTTCAATACTATGTAGAGACGAAGATAATATCACCATCAAGCCTCAGACCCCGATACGCTTTCAAGATAACGTCACTATGCCTCCCTACAGGCACCGCCAGCTGCATGAGCAGCGGGATGGCCTATGGAAAGAGAACGAGTCGATCCTGCGACGTCTTTACTTGAAAGAGCACAAGACACTCAAAGATGTAAAGAAAGCAATGGAGAGTGAATACGGATTTCCTACTACACCGTGAGTTTCTATGAGCCGCAAATATCAAGAGCAATAGCTAACAAGTCACTCCCCCCTGACACAGTCTTTCCACCTACGAGTCGAAGCTGCGCGACCTAGGCTTGCGGAAAAAAATGAAGAGAAAAGACTGGCGTCCCGTGTATCAACATTACATCAATAGTGGCAGCAGACACACTGCACTATTTTTCAATGGGACCCAGATACCTTGGGACAAAGCCTGGAGGGAAATCAGGCGTTCGGGAGCCAGGGTATTAGACCATGGTAGGCGTCCACCCTGTTCATTTATTCGACATCGTTTGATACTCTACTCGATGATTTCACTGTTTGCTAAAATATGGATAGGCGAGGCAATTGAACTTCCGACTGACGTGGTTATGCGAACGCCATCACCAGTGCTTTCCCAGAGCGCCTTTACCTTACAAAGAGGAAAAGAGCCAGCACCAGCGCCATGGAATCTAAGCAATGAGCCACTTGATGGCCTTGGTTTGGAGGCAATATTTCGTAGATTGACGCTCTACGATATACCTTCAAACCTTCTCAGAATCGAAATGCTCAGTGAGTAGAGCGATGAAGCGACCATGCCTAAAGATTTTCCTCTTGACTGAGCATCCACCAGGTACCTTACCCCATACGTCTACACTTGCTCTCTGTCCAGGCCCAACACATGGAAACCTTACTTCTGATATCAACAGGTTATCTAATGCCTTATATCATCTCGCTAATACTGGTCCTTGGCGTTGCGATCGAAATTCACATAAAGAATCTTTGAATGGAGCTTTCGATATGATCTTGAATGGAGCTTTCGATATGATCTTAAATCTAGCTCCAAAGCACGGCATCCTGTCAGGCATATTAAAGGAGAACTCTTCGACCATTCAGTCAGCGACTGAAAATATGATAGTTATTTCAAAACACCGGGGGCGTAAAGACAACTTCCGCATGTTAATAGAAGCCATAGGGCGCTACCACCCAGAATGGATCCCGCAAGGCCAGTGTCTCGAGCACGCCGGACGCATCGGCTGCGTTGAAACCTGCCGCCTCCTCCTGCGGATGCCGAATCGATCTCAATACGATACATCTTTTGACAGCTATGCAGATAATTACACAACAGCAGTCTTAGAATCTACGGGCCGTGGGCATTTCGAGTGTGCCAAACTTTTGTGTCAGCACACGATTAAGCAGGGCATGAATTTTCCATCATCAAAAAATACGCTCGCCACCAAAATCCTTGCTAGAATCTTAGACAAAACTACCCTTGACCGTTATTATTCGTCATGGGACCGTCGCTTTCTTTATTTCGATCCAAAGAACCCTAACGTACTACAAATATTCAATTGGCTCTTGGAAGCTGGCGCTAATGTCGACGCACCTGCCCTATTTCCATTTCCAGGTCCAAATCGCAATTATATTGTAAGGCATACTCCAAAATGGTGGATGCCTACGATTCTAGATGAAGTATGTTTATGGAACCTCGAGCTCTATTCTCACATAGTTGGCCGTAGCGTAAAGTTTAGAACAGAACTCACGCGTTCTGGTGTCTACAGCTCAGCAAAGGAAGGAATCGACTTTCTGCTCATTTACCTCCGCTCCCGACCGTCATACACGCCGATTCAGCTAACCAAACTACTCGGTATCATTCTTACCGAAAGTCTTCTAAGATTCGTCGATTCTGAGGTTTCAAAGGCCCTCCATGAGCGGGATGCTAAGGTCATCCACACCCTTCTCAACTACAACATCAATCTCACACAATTTGGTTCAAGCATGAATGTATCTGCCATGCTATATTATGTCGTGAGAGGAGCTAAGCGACACCGCACAATGTACCACACAATCGATCACATTATAAAGACATTGGTTTGTAAGGGAGCAATAATAGTTCCTGAGACTATAGCCGAGGCTATAGAAGATGAAGGTATAGCTCTCTTGCAGCTTCTATCATCTTACAGTCCTGATTTCAAAAATCAGAGTGCGTTAGCACTTTGTACAGCTATCAGCCGCAATAATTATAATGCCGTTAGCTGGCTACTGAATATTGGTGTTAATATTAACACAACACTTAAGGGTAACAGGGAGGAAGATGTCACTATTCTTGCAAAGGCAATCGAATATACGGGTCAATCTGAATTCGATATTTTGGGCTACAAAGTGCGCTTCGGATACTGGGAAGAAAGAAACACAATTAGCTATGGGATGCTTGAACATTTGATATCCCGAAACATAAAGCTAAGGGCAAATCCCAACGATACCAACATGCGAAATCTTATATACCTTATTATTCAGCACAGGAGAGCTGGTGAGAAATGGACGGAAATAATCGAGAAAATACGACTGCTCCTAAATGCGGAAACCATGACAGACGACCCATCTGACACTGAGCCGTGTTTATCAAAACTCTTCGGTTTACCGTCGCCAGGACATAGCTCTGCCGTGTCTGACCTTATGAAGCTCTTGTCAGACCATGGAATCTCATTCAATCACAGTAGCACTCTCACTTTCCTGATAGCAGCCGGCGCTCCAATCGAAGCAATCCAAAGACTTCTTAATGATGGCGTTGATGTGAACGCCTATTGTAGCCGAGAGTTGGATTGCGGCTGTCAGCAGAGGCCGCCTCTACAAGCCGCAGTTGTCGTCGGGTCTTTCGACCTAGTACAACTCCTAATTCAGAGAGGTGCGGATGTGAACCAACGTGCGAAAGGACTCCACAGTGCGACAGCTCTTCAGATGGCGTGCCGCGAAATTTATAACCCAAATATTAATTTGATCAAATTCTTGATCACCAATGGCGCTGATGTCAACGCCCCTGCCGCTGCCGCTCCCGAATGGGGACTGACAGCATTTCAGGAGGCCGCAATGGATGGGAACTTTGAAGTTGCGCTCTTGTTACTAGACCATGGGGCCGATATCAACGCGTCGATTTCTACAATAGACGGTTTATGTGCTCTGGATGGAGCAGCCATTTTTGGAAGACTTGACATGGTACATTTCCTTCTCGAATTAGGCGCTCTTAGCCATGTCGGAGGGGAGAGCGGGTATAAAGGGGCGATACTTGGAGCTGAGGCCACGGACAAACTAGCAATCGCTGATATGATCCGACAGCATGCTCTAAGGAACGGGAGAGTTGGCGAGGAACTTTATGCCCATCATTCGAAATGGACGGAGTTCAGTTCATCGTATGATAGCAGCAGTGACTCCGATGATTCCAGTGACGACAGTGAAATAGGGTTGGAGGATCAGAACCACTGGGAAGGACTGCAGTATTTATAAAAGGCAAGCCTGGCTGCTGTTTTCTTTGTATTTCATGCAATCTAGTTGTAGACATCAAGTTATTATCAATACGTCTAAACTAAGACAGCAGGTTAACGAATAGTGTGACAAAGCACATATAACGCGTCTTGCCCCGAGGCGCATCATGAAGACTTAAGGCAGCAGAGGAGGAAGTTAAACGATGCATCGACTTTTTTGGGCTTGAACTATCTACAACCAGTTCAAAGTCAAGTGGCCCATAAATATAATCTTAGATGAGACTTGAGAACAAGGTCAACATAGATCAGGCAATGCGCATCACCTAGTGACATGGTACAGCAAATCGACGTCTTCCCACGCCGTTATCAGATAGGAGGGCTAACACCTGTGAATTCCAAAGTCACTCAAGCCTATGTGATGTCATCAGCAACAGGGTTCCTATCTTCAAGGCTCGCAATACTTACTACTACACTTTCTTCTCAGCCTAGCCTAGAAATAACTCTTCAAAGTTTCAAAGGTGTTCTCCCTTGCCAAAATGTCACATAAATCGTCACCAATCTCCAGGTCTAGCACAAGTGGATACTACTATCCTCGCATTCCGCATAAATCGGCGTTACGGTTGAAAATTTAGATCTGCTTGGTTTGATACTCGCTAATACTATCAAGACGAGGATATTAATGAAAACATCAAGGGAAAAAAAGGAGAGGAAAAAGGATCAAAAGATAAAACGTACAACACCAGGGATTCGCTGGTCGTCACCGACCCAACTACTAATCTGGCGGTATGTAGCTTAGCTATGGGGGAGCGGACGGGACCCCGCGTTTTCTACATCCTATGGTCGTACGTGAAATGGTATAACTCTATTTCGAAATATAAAGGCTCTTTCCTTGTCTGAGGGCTATGATTCTGATGACGGCTAACCTAAGACGTATCAGCTCATCTTAATTAAGATGACATCTCAGCTTTTCAGACTTACTCCCAAAGCCCATAGAATCGTGTTATGATGATCAATCTGGTTTTACAGATATACTTTGCACCGGGAAATAGTTGTACTCATTCTATGGAGGTGAGTTCTCATCATAATCTTTGATGCAAAGAGGATCCGGTCGAAAACAATCCACGCCCGCTAATGTTCTAGAATGAAGACTATGTGACATTGAGCATATCTCCCTTCAACTGATTTTTAGTAGCTCTACGCAAGTTTATTTTGTAAGAAAATTAATGATGTAGCATAATGAGACCCTTGGAACGGCACATGTAGAGAGTTGTGGACTGAAGAACAATTTAGACACTTATGGTGGTTATATTAGGCGGAAATGTTCAAGGCCAACATTAGAGAACATTTGGTAGTATGGAATAGTAAGTACTGCTCACCAAAGCTGAGTTCCCACACAATAGTACACATTTTCCAAACCTTTCAGAATCTTCACGGCTAGGCTGCCAATCAAAACACGGGTAATCATTTTGTGCGAAATATAGCTTCAGGTAGGAAGAAACCAGGGACTAATTCTTAGATTGTATTCGAGTAAAAAAAAGGCAAGCTTTTGACGACTTAATCAATGAGAATTTCCCTAGTGTTGGCAGCAGACTCATGTAACTCTTGCCGAACGTACCAATCACTACCACGCAACGGTTTACAGATTCATCCATGCGAGCGGGTTGTACCGACGTCTCCCAAATTCTGATGTTTGCCATCATAGTATTGGCCCAAAAAACAGTTTGGACATATAGAGGTTCATAACAGAGCGACTGGAGTACCACCTTCCACGCCTTCTGCGCATCGTGGTAGATAGACAATGCTGTAGGCTACACGTAAACCCAGGCAAGTCTACAATGTGACGTATGTTATACTGTTACCCCACAAAACTTTTGTCTGCCATTAAGGTCAGCGTGTGAAAGAGACCTTTGATCTTTGACCGCACCAACCATGACTGCCAGAGACACCAGAAGTAACGAGAGGCCTTTGTGTATCAGCTTTCAAGCCTTTAATCCGACCAATGATACATAACCTACACGTAGAAGACACAGGGGAAAGCCCGCTAGTTTCCGCCCCAAATTGAAGAACTGGAAGGGATATCAAAGCTGCAAGTAAGATAATCATTGGGGACTGTGATCGATTGCAGACTTTAGGACCTATTGTTGGGTGTTGCAGGGCGACTTGGGCTGACAAAGCCCGTGGTGCTGCCTGTTGGAAATGCATATGACCAAAAGATAGTTGTTAGGTAGATGCTTTCCGCCAACGACCAGATATGAGCTCGGTTCCTACTATTATGTCCTGATGTAATTCGCCTCCTTTTCTGCTTCTTGGCTAACTTGTTCAGCTAATAACAGGGCCTACTCATCTATCGTGCGTGAGAACTACGTGGCAGCCACTTGCCAAGTATGCAAGCGCAGGCAGGCTACCTCCAAATTAAATACCTATAGTGTAGTATCCTACATTTTGCGCATTCAGACAGAAGCCCCTCCGAAAGGCAGGCTACAAAGAGTCCTACTACAATACTACGTAGTGGCAACATCTACTCAAGGCAGGCTGGGAAAAAAACAGCTGTTCGGTCTATAAAAAGTAGAGCTTTTCGCAAATATGCAGCCAACAGGTACGTAATGGTGTCGGTTCATGTCACGACCCAAGTAATGATTAACCTCGTGTTTTGAGCTACCAACCTAGGTGGAGTAGGTGTACTGCTAGGCGTTGTTGGGTGAGCTGTACAGCGGGCTGGACCGATTCCTAGCCTCTAAGGTTGCGTTTTCGCCATCTAAGTAGGTTCTGTTAGATACTACCTAATCGGCCATAAGACCAAGTCACCCGCGCGGCTTCGAGCCAGACATAGGTACTCCTTACTGCGACCCTACTTATATAGATGAGTTGTGGTATCTAGTGAATGACCAATAGTGCTGTCAGGAATCGAATCTGACTCACATAAGATAAGTAAGTAGTCATACTTCGGCTGTTGGTTTAGTGTGTTACCTGCTTGATAAGGAAATGGTTCCAAATCCAACCAGCGCCAGCATGTGCCAACTGCTCTTCTTATCATTTAGGTACCTTTTTCTACAAGGATAGTACTACACCTTGCAAGGCACTGTAGCCAAAGTAGGATACAATTGCACCACTGTTTTCAAGTCAAAATACTGCATTGTTTTTCTTACACCACTTTGTCTCGATGGGGGATGGATGTACATGCCTGGCACTGATCTTGAGATACCTACCTAACAAACGGCCATGGTGGGAAGGCCCCCGAGGGAGGTTTGTTGTCCAAAAAAGAGTTGAGAGCATCTCCTGCATACCTAACAAATCTACTTACACGGGTCACTCTTAACAGGTGAAAATATGTATGTATTATGTGAGTGAGTGACTACCTATTTAAACATTTCCTAATGGGTACAGGCAAGGTATTGAAACTCCAATTGAGCTTACTTCCAAGAAAGGATCGTGACATGGATTAATGACCAGAAATTATGGCAAACCATCGATGCCCCCGGACTAAATTGATATACATACACACGACCCTCACATAATAGTTGTTGATGTGTTCATTAACCTATTCATTGTCCCTCTGCAAGAATTTGGTGTTTAGCTTCAACTACTGTGGTATGTTGGATTTATTATAGATGGCGTTAAATGCTGTCCATCTTCAGGGTCGGGGATGTGAACATATTCCGTGCTATTCTCTGGCATCGTTGTCATCTCGGTTGTATATATACCACGGGGTGGCCGTCGATGCATTGATTTCAGAAGATTGAAGGGTTTTGGATAAATCACCGTTGATTTCGTAGTTCGTTGTGAGTTGGTGAAGAGCTGTGGGAAGGCAGATAGACACGCCACAATGATCGCTTGTCCCAGAAATTAGCACCAGGCTGGAATCTCAATTTTTCTCGCTTACCAATGTTTTGCTCAATGCTACTCCAAAGGTAGAGCCACGAAACGTCAGGTTGTCTCGTTAACTCACTGACAACAATCACACGCACGATGGCAAATGATATTGTTACCAGCACAAGGGAAAAGATGGCAATGAGGGCCATTTTCTTTTCCCAACGGATTTTAATTTTCCAAACGAGGGATATAGGGACAGCCATGTCTGCTTAGGATTAGGGAAGCTAGATCAGCCTACTGTTATTGTGCCTTACTTACTGATAGCGTCTGTGACAACGTCAAGTGCAGTGTTAACTTTGAGAGTAATCAAAGTAAAATCGATGTCAGTGTCGGAGGAACAGTGAGCAACTATCTCCGCCAAAGGGCGCGCCAAGCATTTGTACTGTATAGTACCAATACAGACAAAATAAGTAGCGACGGTAGCAACAAAAGCAGCCCACCATAGATACTTGTGTGTCTTAACGTTCCTACTCAGTCTTTTGAAAAACATCAAGAAAGATATTTTTACCGACCAAAGCCCTGTGTAAAAAAATATCAACACAATAAGCTCTCCGGTGTAATATTGCTCGGTATTCAACACAAAATAACGCCCGGGTGAACGAAGACCACTGGTAACTTCAAAGAAAGTATATAAATAGGGGCTGACGAAGTGCCAAAGAATTGCTGAGAGGAAGGATAATGTCCACGCGAATATAATGAATCCATCATCCCAGTAAAGTCGGCGAGGTCCGGTGAATCGAGAGTATAAACGAATCGCAACAAAGATAAAAGAGAAAGCGGCACCGCCCCAAATAGCGCCCTAGTTGTTCGTTAGAACCTTGACGAAGTTGAAAGTTATCAGACTTACAATGAAGGTTGTTCTGGTGACATGGAGGGTGGTTATGGGCATCGCTGGGGATACTGATGATGACATTGTTGCACAGATTGAAACAAGCCATCAAGAGATGTCAGGTTCATCTGGTCTGCAGCAAAGTCTGAGAGCGTTAAAGCAAGGGCCAGCTTGATCAATATATCTTAGGGGCTCTAGTTTTCAAGTAGTAGGGCTGATCATAAGGCAGGCTGGCAGCAAAACTTTATCGGTATAAGATGCGAGCTCGTAAGATTGCCATTGAACCCATTTGGCCTCCACCACCTGGTCAATGGAGGGATTGAGTAACATTTCCCCACTTCTACTCCCTACGAATTATAGGTTTCTGCAGGATACTGTATCGTACACACATCAATAGCAGGTGGGTAGGATAAGGATTATGCACCTGCTTTGGGATATCACCTTACGGGCCTAACGTGCGTAACAGCATGTGCGAAGTACTAACAAACATCAGGATTCTGCATGTTGCGCTAAGTGTGCCTCCCAATATGGTGACCAGCGAGGCTCACTAGATTAGTGACGTAAGTTTGTCACTGATTGTCACGGAACAGAACTGCAGCACTATACCGCAACACTATCAAAAGATAGAATGTTGTCAAGTCGGAGACTTGACCATCTGTAGTGCTTATATAGTTGGAGCCGTAATACTGATGCCTGACTATTCATTTTGTAAGTGGTATATTCACAACAGGTTAGAAACCATACTATTCTGAGTTTTACACTACTGTGTGATACTCGCAGACTCAGGCTTGAGTACGATCGCTTTGATTATTGGGCTACCTATTACAATCTCAGAGTTCAGCGAATAATAGAATATTAAACACAGCGAAGAAACATTTCAACTGGTAGTCAATCGGTATATAAGGGCTTTGTAGATCTAGCTACGGGAGATTAAGTGCCCATACCTTCTTATGAGTCTCTCCAAAGGATGGTTCCTGTAGTAATACAATACAAACCGTCTCATCTTTCTACTAGCGGCTTCACTTGCCACGATAGACATAGAACCACTGAAACTATTTTGGTCCATTGGATTCGCAAACATCAACAAAAATATCCGTCTCACTCAACGGCCCAGTGATCCCAAGCGCAGGGACAGTGTCGTTAAGGACGGGGAACGGCGGCTTTGATCCGTCTGCCATGGGTGATAGTCGCATATCAAAGCGATGCATTACTATGGCAATGAAACCATAGACCTCTTCTTTCGCGAGGACCCGGCCAGGACAGTATGTAAGTCCTCCACCAAATGGTCTGAATGATGAATGACGAGCTAAAGCCTTGTTCTTTAAAAATCGCTTGGCGTTGAACTCCCTAACATCTGCACCCCACACGCATTCATTCGTATGGAGCTGACGAGACGGGATTAAAATCGATTCACCCGGTCTTAGTATCTTGTTGCCTATGGTGGTCTGTTCTAGTACCACGCGGCTTACCATCGCCCCGCCGTTCAGACGTAATGCTTCATAAAAGACGGCTTCTAGATTCGGGCAGTTGGCACATAGATGCTTGATATCGAGTTTGTTACAATACCAAGCGGCTTCTGTCTCACTTTTTACCAAATTGAAGAGACCATCATCGTAAAGGAGGTAGGCCATGACCCAAAAAGAGATATTGTATTCATTGGAATTTGCGCTAGGAGTTTTAATCAGTAAAAGTTAAGTCGCTTAGGTCAAGAGGTTCTAACTTACGCCCAAAATATCATCAGAATAACGGAAGCCTTCGCCTCAAGATCGATCCCCACAATATCTTGCGCCGCTATGATGTTTTTGATGGACCATGCCTGCTGCGATCGTTGGGACTCTGGGAGCTGAATAAAGCGCTTCAGCGCGTTAATCATTTTTTGTCTTGGCTTTGTGACTGGTAGACCAAAAAAATCAGGATATTGGAAGAAGACCATCCAGGCATTATCATTGAAACCCAGCATATGCTCAACTATATTGGGCTCGAGGTCATGTAGATGCTGGCCAAACATAGACCTTGTAGCAGCATCGACCATGGCAAATCGGCAGAGTGAGTAAAGTGAGATTTTTTTGTAGTTGCCATCTCCAGCATAGCCACAATCCTTGAGCTTGTTCCATTGAATAGATTCATGTAGAGCATCAAGGAAAGTTCTGCACATAGCATCCATCTTGCTTCCAGGGCGAAGTTGTTTTTTATAGATATCTTCTGTAAGATGAATGAAGTTAAGTTGATTGGGGTTCACTGGGTTGTTCGGAATGTAGCACCAATCCCCGGGCATAGGGTTGTGCCATCCCCGTCGAATAGCCTCCGGGCCAAACCCGAAGTTTTCAAGAAGTTCATTCAGATGTCCATCGAACCTCAAGGCAACAGTATCCCGAAATGCAGCCGCGACATCAGATGGAGACGTGATAATGTTGAGCTTCTTGCCCGGCAGCGAAATGGCGAAGATCTCATGACTTCTTCTTGTGTAGTTCCTTCGTAAGATCAGCATTACACACCTTTCACTGCAACGTCGTACTCTACTTACAGCCCGCGTTCGAGCAATTGGTCAGAATTGCCGAAGAATGCTATGGTATGACCTGAAATACGTGGTGAGATAAACGGCTCACAACCTCGTCGAATGACAGCCTACCGAGAACTATTATGCACATTAATATCACTCAAGGACAACTGGTGAGAATACTCATTAACTTACAAGGGATCCAATATGGTAGCTCTTTTGGGTACTGTGGCCATAACCATGGTCTCATTGTAAACTTCCAGAGCCGCCATAGAAAATAGGCGAGAACCGTAATGGCTAAGAGTGAACTCCATTGGATAACTTGTGTTGGAGGTGACCCATTGTGAAATGAAGTGAGTAGCAAATCTGAAAACATTTTTGGGGGCTAAGGGTATGCCGTATGTATGGTTATTCTGGTACTTGAATCATGTAGAGAAAAGCTCAACAGGTTCTGGAAGAGAGCAGCGGTAATACCCATCATACTTAACAAATTCAATACTACACAGTCTTTCTTTCTTTATTCAGAAACTAGTAATAGTACAGACACTACATAGTAAGCTAGTTGTTAGTAAAGATGGGGAAGATGCTTATCGAGGCCGTCTGTTGATTTGATAGTTAGCCTCGCATCTTCATTCCAACTAAGAGAGTAAGTACCTACCTATATCTCTTGGGACATTTGTTCACGTTGTGTGCCTAGTTACTCTATTGCACAAGTCCTTCTTCCTACCTAGTTGGATCCAGCCTGCTTCTTGATGTTGCAGTTGGCCGCCACTGTTTTCGCTTCGCTGCTGTGCGACATAGCCAAGCTTGAATTGGGGTAACTAAGTACATAGTGAAGCAGTTGGGAGCGGCTGGCCCCGAATACTTCCTTGGATACGTCACAGCCAAAGCGACCTGACTGCATCAGTACTTGGTGTCTACATGTAACCCTTTATCTACCCCAACGTATCATCTCTGGATACTTGGGTAGGTACCTAATATCCTAGGCAGCTTCATACCCTTGTCAGCCGCAATAATCGCCGGCCTAGATACCTCCACTCAGTACTGAGGCAGTCGAAGGAGCACACAATGCTTCCAGTGGCTCCGACGCGCACCATTCTCGTCCCTGTTTCATTTTCTCTGAAAAAAAGAAAGACCGAAAGGACACGCTTGGTTCCGACACTAACCATCCCGAGCATCATTTGAAATTCCTTCACAATGGGCTCCGTGACCTTATTCATTCGATTCATCGTGGCATCGGTACTTGCCTGGACTATCTATTCCTGGATTTGCTTGTGGCAGAACTACCAATCTGCTCGGAAACTTGGCATTCCTCTACGTATACTGCCAATTAGTCATGGCAACCCCTTCTGGATGATCGTTGATAAAAAGATTGTACGATACGTCCGAAAGCTGCCTCTAGGAGATTGTAGCTTCACTCGCTATAATTGGCGCGGATGGGAGGTCAATGACAGATGCCGATCTCATCTTGAAATGGGCGATGTCTATATGCAGGTTACACCAGGGAAAAACTGGCTCTATCTTTGTGATCCGGACAGCTTGCTCGACGTGTTCCGACGGAGATCCGACTTCCCGCGCCCTTTGGAGATATATGGTTGGTAGACATCTTCATCAGTTGCCTCAGAGATCTAGGCTCCTGTTCAACGCCACTAGAGGACTGATAACTAGTTTATTGCAGAACTGCTCAATATTTTTGGTCCAAACCTCTCAACTGTCAGGCGATGCCCTCTTTTGTTATTTGCGGTCGGCACTGACTGGTTCTTAGGTAGAAGGAGACCAGTGGAAGAAGCAACGAAAGATTACCGCATCTTGCTTCAATGAGTCTACCAATGATGTCGTGTGGACTGAAAGTCTTTCTCTCGCAGTTGACATGTTGCACCATTGGTCATCTAAAACGTCGGTTAAGACCACTGCGGACGATGTTCGAACTCTCTCACTACATGTCCTCTCAAAGGCTGGTTTTGGAAAGTCATATCCATTTCAAGCTCATGACACCAGCGCGACTACTAACAGTCCCGCCGCAACGAGTTACAAAGAATCCCTCAAAGAAGTACTCGACAACTGTGTGCTTATAATGGCTTTAGGTACCAAGTTTCTCTCTAAACCTTGGCTGCCACATAAGCTCCGAAGAGTCCATGAAGCGTGTGTGGCATTCCAGAGACATATGACCGCCGTGTATGAAGAAGAAAAGCGCGCGTTCGCACATGGAAATTCTTCTGATCGCAACCTTCTGTCATCACTGATCCGTGCCTCCAATGAGGAGGCAAAATTCTCCAACGATCACTCGGGCACACACCTGTCCGCTGGTCTAACTGAATCGGAAATATACGGCAACATGTTCGTGTTTAATTTCGCAGGGCACGATACAACGGCTCATACCCTTATGTTTGCTATTGCATTTCTTGCAGCGAACCCACTAGTTCAAGATTGGCTTTCAGAGGAGCTACAACAGGTGTTTGGAAAGCGTCAACCAGGAGAATGGGATTATCATAATGATTTTTCACAGCTTAAAAGATGTAACGCTATTCTCATGGAGACAGTGCGTCTCTACACCCCAGTTCCTGTTGCGAAGTGGACCGAGAAGATGTCTCATCAGCTGAAGGTGGGGGATAAATCAATCACAGTTCCTCCTGATACTATGATTATCCCAAGCTATGCGGCATTACACACCCATCCCAAATATTGGGGTCCCGATCCACTTGTCTGGAAGCCCCAACGTTGGATCGAGAAGCGCAGCACCATAGAGGAAATGGTCATCCCGAAGCGTGGGACTTTCATTCCGTGGTCTGAAGGCGAACGATCGTGCCCTGGGAAAAGGTTCTCGCAAGTGGAGTTTGTAGCAACTATGGCAGCCCTTTTCCGGGATTATAACGTCAGACCCGAGCCCATATACGGGGAAACTAGTGAACAAGCACGGGCACGACTCTTAAATCTTATTGAGACAGACTCGGCTCAGGTACTGCTACTTCAAATGCTTCACCCTGAACGCGCGCCTCTTAGATGGACAAAGAGATGATTAGTGTTGACTGTATTATTGGACGGGCTTAAATCAATTTTAACATATTTGGTACTAATAAAGCTTACTGTCACCCTACCTAATACAACTATGTAGATTAAAGCATTTGCTAGCATTGTTTCCTTGGTACCATGACATATCATCGCAGTAGTTGGCAGGCGCCAACACCACCGAATTCGTAAGAATGCGTGTACATGATTCTCTGACACGGAGGGGTACACTAACAGCCTGCCTTACCTAGACCGGCCCCTAAAACTACCTGCCCCCAAATGTACCGGACCCCAAATGCACTCGCCCCCTGCAGTATATAAGCCCCTCAAAGTATGGTAACATAAGTACGTAGCTCACATGCATGTTAAATGCACAGTAGTATGTTAGCTGTGCTGTTTGCCGAATACGAAATAGTGTGACCTGAACGACAACGTAGCATATCTGATTATCGTCCCCCAAATATGATTCGTCGGATCTGAGAAGCCCTTAATGCCATGGATTTCCCATGCATACAAGATGTATCTTGCGAGTTGGTCTAATTTCGGGGCCGTGGGAAAGCCTACCAGTAACCAATACCACTCTACACTGGTCTCAGACTACTCCAACATAAACTATTGCCATATCATGTCCTGAGATCCCCATTTCTGGCTTACAAGATCATCATTTACACCAAATACCATTACAGCTTTTTTCGCTCATCGCGAGAATGGATGAAAGCTTGCAACCAGAGTTGTCAACTACTCTTAAATCTACCAGCCAGCCGCTTAGATCATGGAGGCTAGGTATCGTTATCACCTCTCTTTGCTTGGGTATCTTCCTTCTAGGTCTAGACCAGAACATCATCGGCGTCGCCATTCCACGCATAACCACGGAGTTCAGGTCTTTGCAGGACATAGCTTGGTATGGGTCTGCATACCTTTTAACCATCACAGCATTTCAGCCATTCTTCGGTAACCTCTACAAATATTTCAACGCAAAGCTGGTGTATCTCGTCTCTTTGATTCTATTTGAAGGTGACTGCAGCCCCTTCCTCTATGTTTAGTGTTGATTACTTAGAAAGTTGCAGTTGGTTCGGTAATCTGTGCATCAGCGAAGAAGTCATCTATCCTCATATTTGGGCGGGCTTTTCTAGGCTTTGGTGCTGCAGGATTGCTTCAGGGCGCCTTAGCAATCATCGGATACGTTGTTCGACTCGATAGGGTACCCTTGTTCCAGGGTGTCGTGGTTAGTTCTCTAGGCATCAGTGTCTCGGTCGGCCCTGTCATAGGGGGTGTCCTCACAGACCGTGTAAGTTGGCGTATGTACAGTCTTTCTAAGCAGTATTAGGCTATCACTGACATTGTCTCAGGATGGTGCTTCTGGATGTAGGACCCCGTGTTTCAAGGACGTCCCCTCTCTCAGCCCTAACCTATCTATAGTAATGTCCCAGTTGGAGTTGCCGTTGTTGCCGCCATCGTATTCTTCGTCAACATAAAACCATCGTCGGACCAGGTTCATCATGACCTACCCTTACGAACCAAGCTACAACAGATGGACGCCGTGGGCACGATACTGTTCCTCGGGGGCGTGGTGTCTTTACTTCTCGCCTTACAATGGGGAGGGCAAACTTATCCTTGGAGCGATTCAAGATGTATTGGCCTCTTTGTTGGTTTCGGATTTATAGCCATTATCTTTGGCTTCTGGGAATGGAAGCAAGGTGATACCGCCATTATCCCTTTCCGTATATTGGGAAAGCGCTCTATCCATATGGGCGCCCTTGTACTATTTGCCCTCGGCATGTCAAGTCTCACGGTATGTTGCTTGCCACATGTTTACGTGTATACTAGACGAGGGCTGGCCAAAGACTTCACATTAACCGTTATCGCCAGTATGCATACTACTTGCCGATTTACTTCCAGTCCGCCCAGGGCGTGTCAACTACTCAAAGCGGGGTGCGTTTTATTGCGTTGGTACTGCCACAGATCGTTGGACTTGTTGTCGTAGGAGCAATCGTAACTCAATGGGGCTATTATGTAAGATGACTTTACCTGGTTCGATTATAAGCTATTAACAACAAACAGGTGCCGTACATGATTACGGGCGTGGTGATAACCAGTATTGGAGCTGGTCTCCTGACGACTATTGGGGTTTCGACTCCCACAGTACAATGGGCTGCGTATATGGTGATAAACGGGTTAGGTATTGGAATGGCTCAGCAATTGCCCTACACTGCTCTTCAAGCTGTACTTGAGTGCGTATCGGGAACCAATACCCTTTTTACGATGGTAGTTCTGACCATATATAGCCCGATCGATGTGCCTATTGGCAATGGTATGTTAATCTTGAAAATTGTGAACATCAAACTGGTGGTTAACCTGTGACAGCTGTCGCGGTATTCTCATACCAACTAGGCGGGTAAGAGGCTCACCGGGCCGTAATAGCTTAATGTAGAGATTACTACTAACTTAAACACAGAGCATTAGGTGTTGCGATAGGCCAAAATCTGCTTCTAACTAAGTTAATGATAACGGTCCCAAGACACACGAGTGCGGTTACCCCTCAGGCTGTTATTGCCGTTGGCGCCACCGGCCTCGGGCAATTAGCACCTACACCAGAAGTTCTTGCCGCGCTACGATCCGCCTATGCGGAGGCTCTCCGCGACCCTTTTATTCTTGCTCTGGCCGCGGCTCTCCTAGCATTCCCATTCTCCTGTGCTATGGAACAACTCAATATCAAGCACATCGCAGCAGAGAGACAGCAGAAACAAGATGCAGCAATTGAGGAACAGGCAGAGCTGGGCACAGCACCGCCATCGCCGAAGAGAGACGTCCAAAATCACGAGAAGAATAGTATTCAAGAACAGACTAACTAACCCCTTCGCGCCAATTATACAGTACTGAACGGTATTACACGAACAGAGAGCTAAAACTGGTAGCCTTGTAACATAGAGTTGTAGAAATATTTATAGATGTACCAGGTATCTACTTGCCTGCCCTAGCTTAAAAGCAAACTTGAACTTAATAGCTGTAGGCTATAAGTCCTTAAACTAAGTACATATCTAAGGTACGGTCCGATTGCCAGATACCGTAGGCCTCTTTATTCTCCCTTGTCTAGGTTTCCTCGTGATCTGGGTCCCCGAAGGACACATACGTCAAGGTATATCTATCTGCTTATGCGGCCCGCTATTTTACTTTGAAGTTACCCGAACCGACATTCATAGTGATGCTCATCGGTTCCAGGTAGCTAGTTGGTGCAGCGCTCCATGTCTCTCAGTTTAGTCGATTGCACGGCATGATCTTGACCAGATACTCAAGCGTGAAATGAAAGGGGAACCAGTAAAGCAAGCGGATTATACTGATAGTATACTAACTACAGCACAGGGAGTGTGGCCTATTTTAGTTGTAACGATTAAACCCGTCTAGTGAGACACGAAGTTGACCTTCTATATCTTACAGATCGTTGTCGCCTTTCCATTGTGTCCTACTGTGTATGTGATTGAGCGCGGTACGGATCATGTATGAATAAGTCGAAGAAACTGATTGAAATGGGCATGTTGCCGGAGTGTCGTGTGTTCCCACAATGTCGAGAACAATATTAGTGATAACTGTATACTTGTAGTCAGTGCCTGTCATTGAAATACCCGAGCAGAAGAGCGAGTTCAAGGAGAGACCGATCTCCGTTGGAATCATAGACAAGTGCAATCAGTTTTCGACGAAGACCGAGAGTGCTTAGGAACTCGGAAGTAGTGCGGAATGTACTTTGCTTACCTCGAAGCGCTACTCGAGAGTGCTTCATCCTTTCAGTTAGCAAATCGGCATTCTCCCCTTCCGCTTCCGTATCGAGGATATGCCAGTGGAGGTTATGATGTAACCTATCGCCGTTGAGCATATGATGGATTGGAGTAACGACATTCGCCTCGCAGAACACGCCCCCTTCTCCCTGACACTGCTGCATTGATGAGCTCAGGAATGCCTGGATCGATTCATCAAGTGCTACAAGTCGACTCAATCGCGCGTCGAAATTAGCAATATCATAGCTAGTGAGAACTTGATCAACCAGCCAGGCAGCTTGAGCGGCGCGACTGAACCCTCTGACATCAATGGCACTTAAATCAGTAAGAGCTGTGCCAGTAGTTGACGTCAATTAGTCGAAGTTGCTGCTCTCGAGAATTTCTGGTTCGGTCGGCAGACGTGGATGTCCACTGGGGATCATGGCGATTAGCGGTTGGTCGGAAGTGGTCGCTTCGTATAAGAAGGTTCTGAGCTCAAATAAGTACGTTTCTGATTGAAGGAGAGTTCCTCGTCGACCAAGATCGAGAGCCGTTCACCGATGAAGTTGCAGAGGGGGGCGTGGCCATTACCGCTCGCAGATGATGATTCCCCACCACGTATTTGCCGTCTCTTCTACCTCCAGTAACAAGGTCACTCTGGAACCGCACTCGTGAGATGAAGGGTAGGTACCGGTAGATGCTCTGGAAATAATTGGCACTGACATCGTCCAGACACCGGCCTGTGAAACGGATCAGGCGACTTACTTCAGCGTGAATACTAGCCCCGGATGCCGCAGGTCCAAGGGGAATGCTGCCGGAGAGTAAGACATCTGAAAATGTCAAGGCATCACTATTCCTCTGCCGCCTCTTGATGGGCAATGGCCTTGGCCGAGAGGTCTGACGCGAGCGAGAGCTCGACTCAATATACTGGCAGTTCAACCCTTTCCTATTTACACAGGGTCATCAGTTAATGGGCAAGGTTGATGTTCCGTGTTTCCTATTCATTTTACCTACTACATGAACTACAGGATGGCAGCACCTTATTACACTTCTTCTTACGAACCTTGCAAATGACGCAGACTTGGGCGGCGAGCTGTCGGCCGCCGTTGACCACCATCGCAACGGGTGCCACATCCATAATCAGCAAAAATAAAGACCAGGAAAATAGCGAGATGTAAACTTTGCTAATAACTTAAATTAGCTAAAGGGTTTTACACAGGTATTACCATGTTCCCCATCAGATTTGACTCTCCCCAGAAGACGAGAGACTGATGATGGGCTCAATTAGTCATTATTCAGCCTGCTAATTCATAAAACTAATAACTGTACAGGTATATTAACAAATTATCTCTCTCAAAACGGCGGCCGCCATACCACGATCCACGCCTGCCGCTACATAGCTTCATTCAACTCTAGTCTTGTTGTCCCCATAACTACTTATCTAACAACATCTGCCCTACACCTACAATCTTAGATGGATTCCTACTCCAGGCTATAAGTTATCTTAGTATCAGCATACTTACCTAATCACCCGTAATAATCATTTAAGCTATCGCTTCTGACCCCGGAATATGTGTAGCTATCAGTTGCGTGGTTATTGTCAACACCCAAGCTGGGCATTCCCGCACTGGGGCAAATGACATCCCTCGTTTAGAGGATATTATAGGTTTAGATCCAGCAATAATGGCTTGCGAACCCCTTTCAACTCCTTTCCGGCTTATTCAATCATCTTATCAAACTTGTCTGTGAAGGATTAATATCAAGCAGAACCTCGAGGCACAATGGTCGGTGGATATAAGTAAGAAGGCCTTGCTGCTTTCCCGATTCTCAAACACTTTATTACAGTTCTCTACTCGTGTTTTCTTATTATATTCCAACTTCCTAGACTGCCACAATGAGCGATTCACCACCTATAGAAAAGGAGAGTAATAGTGCCAACAGTCTGTCCGAGCTCCCTCCAGAGGAAAGCCTTCATGGCTGGGTCTGCGTTGTGGGCTATTTCTTTTGTTGTTTCTACACATTCGGCTTCCTAGCTGCATAAGTATGCTTTTCATCACCGCATAGCAGGGAACTCGATCTCGCAAGCTAACTCAACACCCCCTTCCTAGATAGGCGTATTTCAAACCATCTATCAAAAGACAAGTCTTCGCAATTACTCGCCCTCGGACATATCATGGATCTTTCCTGTTCAACTGTCCTGATGTGGGCACCCGGACCTCTGTTCGGTCTTCTGTACGTGACTCTCGGAGTAATTTTCTTATTGTCTTGGCAAGTTTAGGGGCATGAGATTTCCGTACTGGAACAAGGGAGTGTCTAAAAGCTTCTAAGCGCCTCGAAAACCGCACTCCCAATGGTTATAACTGACTCCGAGTGTTGTAGTGTTGATACCTACGGCCCAGCACCAGTATCCTATCCCTGTGCTATCATATGCACCTTTGCCATATCCATCACCAGTTTGGCCGACGAGTACTATCAGATATTCCTAGCTCAGGGGCTTGCTTTCGGCAGTTGTCCAGGCGGCATTTTTCCAACGGCCTTTATGTGTGTAGGACAATGGTTTGAACGTCGACAAGGACTCGCTATAGGTATCACGAGCACGAGCAGTAGTCTGGGCGGTGTCATACTCCCTATATTCCTGGATCGCATCATTAAACGAGTCGGTTTCTATGGCGCCATTCGTTATACGGCCCTGTTGGTTGGTCTGTTGTTGGCGGCATCGTCCTTCCTGGTTCGGGCACGCTTACTGTCACGGAACAGAACTGCAGCACTATACCGCAACACTATCAAAAGATAGAACGTTGTCAAGTCGGAGACTTGACCGTCTGCAGTTGCTTATATAGTTGGAGCCGTAACACTTACCGCGCAAGAAGTGGAATCCTGATCTTAAATGGGTTGATTTTGGTCTTTCCAAGCAGGCACAGTTCACTTTCTTGGCTATCGGGTCTTTTATGGTTATGTAATTACGCATCCTTATAAAGCAAGCTCGAGACTATGGTTGATTGATGTCAATTTACATAATAGGTGGGGTTTATGGGCGTTCGATTTCATCACGAGTATGGCAATAGATGCGGGATTCGATTCAGCCCTCGCACTTTACCTCCTTTCCATCACTAAGTAAGCATAAGTTGTCCTTGTTGATAACTTTTTATTACTGTGGAATATATGAAGATGTCTGACTTATGTCTACAGTGCCGCTTCTACTTCCGGTCGAATTATTCCTCCTCATTTGGCAGATAAAATCGGGCACTACAGCGTGGTTACTGTACGCTCTCTCTCCACAGGTGCCTCCACGATTGCCCTTTGGCTGATGTTCTATTTCTATCCATCTCACGCTGGCATCATTGTTTTTGCCTCGGTGTACGGGTTTGTCAGTGGCGCTGTGGTCTCCCTACTTATGCCCAATGCTGCCAAAGCTGGCAGCTTAGAAACTTTGGGGCAGCGGTTTGGAATATTTCAGTTCATCATTGGAATTACGTGAGTATTGATACGCACTGGCCAAAGCATGAAGACCTCGTTACTTCAGTACTTCCTACCCGAATAATGGAAACACGATTTTGATGCTTATATGATGTAGCTGTCTTACCGACTTAATACCTATCATGGGCGCAATTCTAGATCGACAAGGGGGGCATGACTACTCGGGGTTGCAGTTGGTCTCTGGCACAGCCTGCCTTCTGGGTGGCGTGCTTCTTGCCGTATCGACCTACATATTATCTCAATCCCGAAAATCCTGGAATGTATAGGTCGGTCTACGATGATCAAGTTTAAGCCCCTCTCGCACACCTTTCCGAAGATTGCCAAACGATATGTCTTGACTACCTACTCATGAGATGCCACGGAAGTAAAGGGCCAATTTAGTCTAGTTGTGGAATTGGGGAAATTGGCGTGATGAAAATGCAAACTATCTCACTTGGGATTACATATCAAGTCGCAGTAACATCAAGGAGAAGGACTGCAAATGAATATTTCTCTACATCATAAACTTCTAGGTTATTAGTGCTAATTATACTAGCTAGGTTCCGTGGGTCTTTGCCAAGAATCTAACCTAGTGAATTTTCCCGTCGTTGTCCGAGTAGTAAGAAGAGGAACGGCAGAGCTAAGAGCTTATCAAAGCGATAAGAGATGTTTCTACAGCGATTCAAACGGCAACTAGTTCCTGATCAATTGATTGGTAATGGACTTATCTATCATATGTTTGAGATTGTGTAGGATTCGGACTGATAAGTAAGTAATCAGGCAGCGGTTATACGGTTGCGAGCATAAAAACATGCAGGCTGGCTGCAGCCTTTTACATACGCTACATGTTTTGTTTGCCTTATGTCTTATGTGTGATGTCTCTTCCCGTTTAATGTTTAATTCATCATATGATGCTCGCCTTCGCGGCTAACCGCACACTGTAGAATGAATGTTCTTATCACTTCCCTGTCAGATCAATTAAGCACAGACACATTCCGCTAAAGTGTACCAAACGACTTATCACCTTGGTAGGTACTTCAGAAAAGCAATCAACACCGCAACTGTGATGGTGTCTTGCTGCCCTAGGCAACTATTGTACCATCCCCCCTCTCTTCTTTTTTCTATTTAAACCTGTCTCTCTTCCTTTCTCCTCTAACACTTCCATATCATCATTTCATCACAACATCGATTCACCGCACTGCTGCGCGCTTGATCACAACTAATTCAGCTATACACAAACAAGCCAACTTGTTCATTTCATTGATCAAGATGCCTAACAATCAGGGTTACTCTTACGCAGGCCATGGCACCAATAGCCAGGTAAGCAGTTGATCTCATCCTGACTCGGATCGATACAATCCTCCACCCGATCATTATTCATGAGCTGGTTACTCGCCGTCTTCTCTATCAATTCATTCTATGCACCACATCCACTGACAGAAATAGGGAAACCACTATTGCGCCCGTGACTACGGCAGCGGTGCCTCTAACCCGAACTCTTACCACTACTCCAACACGTAAGTCTCTACATGAGCTCTCTCATACTACCCTTTCTCTCCTTGAAATACCTACATCGTATGAGTACCGAGTGGCAAAAGACGCCCAAATCCCTATGATTTCGATTCACTCGAGCCGACTCGACTTGACTTTGACCGCGCGGCTCAACTGACCATTTCACAGCAATGGATCGTACTACTACTCCAACCCCAATGGTAGCTCTTACTACAACAGCGGCCAAGGCAGCTCGACGTACACTTCGCCTTCCGGTAACAGCTACTCTAGCTCGTCGGGTTCGTCAGGCAAGAAGTAAATCCGAACAGGCGCTGCTGTTTGTCTTCACCTCCGCAAAGGATTCATGCTAAGATCGAAGTTGAGTACGGAATTGTTCGAGTTCCGGGGCTGATCAGTGGAGCTCGAGGACAGAGAGACCAGATGGGTTGCTTAGCATGAATGAAGATGGACTGCTGCGGTGTGCTCTTGTGATATGCTAAGAACGCGAATTGATTCTATGTCCCCCGAATCTCGGAAATCATTACCCATGATTAACGATTGTAACTTGTGTCTTGTGAAGAGTGATCCTCGGTATTCCCGTTATAGCATGGTGAATTATTTTTTGATGTTCTAAATGCTATTCCGTCGCTTCTATACTATCCATCTCACTGCCATTTGTCTATGTTGGGTAATAATTACAGCGGAGGACTACACCACCCGATAGTGATAAACTATTCTCTCACGGGTAGGCGAATGGTTCGGACATGTATTGTGCAGAAGTATAGTCAACAAAGGAACTGCCACCCTTACGGGTATATGTAATCGAATAAAAGCCGTATTCAATTCATTAACAAGTATTGTATAACATGGTTGCCCCTGCTGCCTGGGAGAACGAGGATTCAAGCTGTGCAGCTTGTACGTCCAGCCCCATCAGAGCCGAACGCCTACTTTCACGATTGGAAAATAATTGACTGAAAGAAATCGATCCCGGCGTGAGAGCTATGAAGTCTGGATCTTAGTAATCTGAAACTCCCGGTCCCTTATTATCGGAGACCGGTGGTCCGGGCACCCGGAGCAGAGCTGAAAATACGATTATGAAAATCGATAATACGACTTGGAAACATGAAGAAGAACAATTGAAAGTAAACAATCTACCTCATTGACCCTAACAAGCTTAACAACAAGCGATGAGTTTCCAAGGAGCAAGGCAACTAACCATTATCCCTAGAGGAAGAATGACTATTAAACCTATCTACTTACTGATAGAGTTGACGGCATGAAAAATCGCAAAGATTATACAACGAGGCTGCTAATATCAATTGTCCTCTCAACCCCAGAATGACTTCTAACGCACCTATCCCACCCCTCTATATCTCTAAATTCTAGTGCTTTCCATTTAACTCCCGAGTGCCGGCCCCAGTCCCGGCGCCTTTCCAGCCTTCACTTCGAGATTACGTACTCCAGACTCTGTCCAAACCTAAAGCGAGGGGTCCGAGCTCAACCTGGTATGGACCTTCCTGCCCCAACGAGTAGTACTATATGAAAGAGTTTAACAGCGAGTACCAGTGGCCGAGTTGGTACGGCCTAGCGATGCTTTATCCTAGCGGTCTCAGCGTCAATATACTTAACTCAATATCCTTACTCCTCATCGTTAGGCTCCGGGGGTTCGATTCCCCCGTTGGCCAATATTTTCTCCTTTTGGTTCTCCTTTGGCGCAACAGACCTTCTTCACCCTTTATGTCACGTAGTCCAGCGGCCACATCAAGAAACAATAGGTAACTACCATCAATAATAACAGAGTGCACCATCTAAAAATATACCTAGCAATGTTTGTTTGTTCAGAGCATGTTTCGTCAAGCGCTTAAATTGACTATGTTGTACTGTTAGTTATTATTGTGGTAAAGTGCCGCAGTTTCAGTTTCGTAACTGTACGTCGGTATCCAAAGCAACATCGCGTGCTGAGCACATCAACGGTACGATCACCAACTTTGCCGTTCTTGCCATCTGAGAGTAATTGGTTTCCCTGTAGAGAGGAGCAGCTATTCCTAGTTTGAACAGAGTCAGGCATTGGTCTGAGTAGTTTTGGGCCACTCTCTGCTTGAAATTGCTAACAAGGCGGTTTTAAATGCAACTTATTAGGCGAAATAGAGGTTAT
Organism: Xylaria flabelliformis; assembly: GCA_007182795.1. Lineage (NCBI taxonomy): Eukaryota > Fungi > Ascomycota > Sordariomycetes > Xylariales > Xylariaceae > Xylaria > Xylaria flabelliformis. Next base: position 111,147 of record VFLP01000044.1, read on the forward strand.
TGTCTAGGTATATACTAAGGATCAAGTCGCCAAACCTCGTGGTACGTGCATGTTCCTGAGATCCTATCCCAGGGCTTGGTCGAGCTATGAGCTACGAGCTCAGCGAATGAAATGGTGCAGCCATGGCCCGGTAGCACGACGACTTCAAGCTACGGAAGTGATTAAAATCGTATAGTAGACCTCCGGCCGTGCTCTCCGTGTCTACAATAGCCCTGGAGGATAGGACGCGTAACGCCAGAAGAATTAAGACCCGTAGGCTTGCATATATCTAGCTGAGGTAAACTTTGTGCCAACATAGCAGGCCTTTAGATTTGACCTGGGAGTAACCGAATAGCGAGCACACATGTGAAATAGGGGGGAACAGGTTAGGTACGAATGGCAGACTCTACGCGCCCACCTCGGCGCTATCTGAGGTATTAGCAAACATTGAATGCTGCAACCACGAAACCCCGAACTAGAAACCCCGAACTAGGTACATCAATCAATACGTCGTCGCACCTCCCATCTTTAATTCCAAGCCCTTCATCACTACCTATTAACCAAGCCTTGGGCCCTTATCAAATCCATGGAACTGGTAGCATCGAATGAACTTAACCTCGTTAGCTTAAGATGCTAATATCGTTACAGCCGAACGCGCTGCTAAGATATATTATGCCTCGGCGACAGAAGGATTCGGGATATGCGGGTTCGAGCAATTCTAACACAACAGCGCCAATACCAGATTTCCCGACTCAGTCGATACCCTATGTCCAGAATGAGCGACAGATCCCCGAGCGTAAGCGACAGGAAGTCCCGAACACTAGCGCCGCACACGCAAGAGGAACGAGCATCGAAGTGCCTGATGACGACCAGTCGGAGCAGAAGGCCAAATCTACACGAAGAAATTATAGCATTCAGTTCGCAGAAGACGCCCGGCAGGACAGAAGCGGCCGTACCAATGGAAACGCTTCTGCCAGAATGAGCCAGCATGGCACAGAGCACCAAGACTTACGACGGACGAGACGCAGAAGCCCATACCCTACCCAGGAATCCAGGACGAGACAGAAAGCGGTCCCGATCCCGATCCCGATCCCCGCCTCCAACCACCACAGAAATGTCCGAAGGGATGTGCCAAGATTAGAAAACGATGGCACGAATTGGGCAGACGACGTCGATGACAGTAAAGGCCATACCAATGGCGACAACGACAACGACGACGATGATAACGACGAGGATGTGACAATAGAGAGGAACCCTCTGGCAGATTATCCACGCATAGGCAGGTCCCTCACGCATCCGAAACGGCGGACCAAAGCCCGCGGCGCAGAGCCAAGCCTCCTTACGGGAGGAATACCCAGATATGCCCGGATATGCGAGGACACGGCGTTCGCGGAGCGCATACAAAGGGCCGTCGAGTGCCAGGGCAAGCTTTCCCGACGACAGGAGAAGAAACTCAAACAATTACGAGAGGAAGGAGAGAAGACCAGGATACCTGTTTTCAAGAAGCCGGATGGACAAGATTGGGGATTCGAAATGGCGGACCCCGGCTGCGACGGCACCACCGTGTTCGGAGAGGCTGTGGTTCCTGTCTACTACCCTCGTGAAGACCACCCGAGGGCATAAAAATCAGTTGACATTTCAGGAAAGGAGGACATTTCTGGCGTGGCAATGTGCGGCGTTTCGGCTGATATTGGTCTACTCGGATGACTCAACGAAAGGCTTTGAAAACCATGACTTATACTACGGACTAGGCGTATTGGATTTGATGAATCATGTAATACCCCAAAGCGAAGAGTATCACGACAGTATACCCGTATAGAAAGAGAGCGCAGTTCAATAGAAGACTAATCTAGATATCAATCTACCTAGGTGGCTACTGAAATAGAACTACACTATGTGTCGACGATGAGATGAGGCTGCATTTGAGGCATAATGTGACGATGATTAAAATGTCGTTCGCGCTAATGCAAGGTTTTGCGGCTCGCCCGGAGAAGCCAAGAGATGCAGTGATCCGGCGGGCGCTGCGGGTACCTCGTGCATTCGGTACAGTGGCCGGACCCCACTGAATCCAGGGGCTGGTTCAGGGTGATTGGCCCCCCACCCCATGCAATTACCTACCTCTAAGTACCTAGTATCCTGTAGCGTAGTGGGCCCGGGTCACCACGCGCCATTTTCTTTGCCTGGTACTCGGAGCTTCAGTATTAATTTACTTTTTATTAACTATGCAAAACACTGCATCCCGTTTCGTTTTTCATCAACTTAGTATCTCGTCTTGCATCCGAAACATCTTCCAAGGTTGCTCTTCGAACGCACTCCGCGCAAACCGATTTAAGGCTGTGATACTGTGTATGTACCTTGACCTTAGACATCGACATCGTCGCCAATAATTTGGCAGATTGCTGATTTATGTTTAGGCCAGGCACACGGGCCGGATAGTCTTCCCTTCTCGCTTCCCATTTACCAATTGACATCTACCTGAGCCGTCCTGCTAAAGAGCTGGGCAAGACTGAGATGCACGGACTTACTTCCGTCGCCGCGGCTAGCCTGCTGCTGGCTGTCACTCACGCGATCCCGAATCCCCTCCAACCAAGAGTCACAGATGCGCCAGATGCCGCAGATGCCACAGATCCCGCCTTAGATCCATGGGTCACCGTCGACGGCGACGGCACGGCCTCTACCGTCACCCCGGTTCTGACTACCATCTCCGGAACACCGACTATCCTGTCGGGCGCGCCTCACGACATCACCGCCACCGTCTTCACCTACACAAGCTATGGCAAGGTTGTCACTAGCACTGGCACGGCGCCCCCTGCTCCTACCGCCACCAGCGACAGCGCTGGCTCGTTCGCCCTCTGCGAGAACATGGATGGCGAGTTCGCGCCTTGGTGTAAGCCAGATGGTGACTCGCCTCTCTATGTCGGTACTACGTATTATTGTACGCTCACCATCCACCCGGGACGAGACCCGTTGCCGACGCTTGAGCTGACACCTTGATTGCAGTTACGTGGGACCCTAATTACTACCTCAGTCGCAATTTAACCGGTCGCAATATGACCGTCCAGATCGTCGGAAACCACATCAACTCGACCACCGGCCAGGAAAGGACCGAGTCGCCAGCCTTCATGTCCGCCTTCATACCCGCTGGCTTCGGCTACGCGAGCGTTAAGATAACCGACGATATTCTCCTCCACCAGGGCTCTCAGAACATCAGCCTCTCGTTGTTCGCAGTCGTCAACGGCACGAGGCAGGAAAACAAGGGACCTCGGGTCACCGTCACCACTCGGCCTGGGCCAGTGGCGGACGCCAAGGGAAAACTACCGAAAGACGCCTCTTTAGCCATCGCACTTCCCACTGTATTCGGCTTTATTATCCTCGTCGTCGCAGGAACCTGTTACTACAATCGTCATCACCGCCGCATACACCTTCCTAGAAGCGTCATGGGCCGCAACTACGACGTCGGCAAGAGTGGCCGCTCGCGCTTTAGGTTTGGGAAGCGTAACAAGGCTGCCAAGGCCAACGAGCGCATCCAACTAATGGAGCGTGAAGTCCAGGCCGAAGGTGGCGAGGTCTATCACGACCTTCCCGACCCTGCTGCCGACCGGCCCAGACGTGATAGTGACGCATTAGGTAGCTTGGCCGGCACCCCAACCGAGGACCGACGGATGGAACTCGGCCGTCCTGGTGCAGCTGATAGCACCGCTACCGGAAACGCATTCCGCGACGAGTTAAGGAGACAGGACAACGAGAGGTCTTAGAAAAAAAATCTCGTGTGACCAATAAAGACCTCTCTTGTTACGCCGGGCTGGAATGACGAGAGACGAAAAGGTCGACGATGAAGAACAAAACGAGACCGGACTCCGTTCCGGAATGATATTAATGAGACTGTACATCTTTGATAAAGTCGAAACATGTATATACAAAGAGAAAGAATACTTGTTACTTGTACTTTAACCAAATAATAGACGAATTTGGAATTCGAATCAGGCCTTTGCGATTTATTCATTACCCTCATAAATTCAACTCTAGAGTATCCACGGCAAGTAAACTGGCCTAGAGATACATCGGAATTCTATGAGCGTTTAAGCCGCTCCTTTCCAGCTCCCATGCTAACCCAACAACGGATTACGTATTGGGTTTCCATAGTCAACGGTAGAATGAACGAGTACGCATGAAGAAGGTATTGATTCAAATAGTTTCATAGCGGCTGGATAGATAATATCTAGACTATAGAGACAGACAACCCTGTACAAAGCACCCAAGCGCCCAATTCCTATCCTGACCTGTCCATCCATATCCAACAAATAGTAGGGCACCCGAGTGGGTAGAGGTATATATATATATATATATATAAGAGTAGTTAAACCAATATTAAAAATAACTCCATCTCACTAGAAGATCAACCAAATAAAACTAACATGTTGCGCCCAGGTAGTGAGTGAAAAAAGAACTTTTCTTTCCCCCGGTGGAGGAGGGGGTGCGGTGGTGGTATCTATCCTTTTTGAAATGTTGCGAGATGAAGCTGCGTCATTGCAGCACGACATAGAGTTGTTTTCCGATTGATATTTTCGCGGTCATGTCGTCTTGATCTTTGACCGACAATAGGAGGATGTACGGATGAATAGATGTCATGCAAAAATGGCATTCGCGGTAAGAATTTCCGCATCAGAATCATATCCGATTCTCAAACCCAGTCTCCTCAACGACCGAATCCAACTCATCAAAATCGCGAATCACAGGCCCCAGCGCCTCAGGCGACGACTGCGTCCCGTCTCCTCCCCCTCCCTTACCGCTATTGCTAGTAGGCGTATAAGGCATATCAGCGAAGAAATCCCCCTTCCCCGTGACGCCGCCTATGGACAACAGATCCAACGGAGCAGGCGGCTGCGTGCGATACATGGACTGCGTGCGCGCAGGCCACGGCGGGCCCTCGCCGCCGCCGCCGCCAGGTGTCGACGGTGTGGGATTGGGATTACTATTGTAGCTACTATTCAGATTGGCGTTGGCGATAGCATTCGTTCCGGTTCCGAACGTCGCATTACTCCGATCACTACGCGCAGCAAGACTACTTCGTGCCACCGCCACCGCTGCCGGAGGTCCCCCCGGAGGCGGAGGGGGTCGGGGGAGACACTTATTCATGTATCCCGCGATGTGATTATTATACTGCGTCGATGGCAACAATATGCGTCCACCATTGTTGTTGTTGTTGATGTTGTTGCTAAAGCTCGTCGTCGTCGTGTCGTCCGAGTAATTGCTCACGCTGCTCGAGCCTCCTCCCCACATAGTAGTGGTAGGCGTGGCCGTAGTGGAGCTCGATCGCACCGTGTTCGAGGAAGGCGTCTGCCAGCCCCCAGCGTGGCTGAAGCCCGAGCGACTCGTCGTTCTGCTGCTGCTGCTCGGCGGCGGCGGACGCGGGAACTTATTGTTGTGGTGGTGCGCGCCGCGGTTGCTCCGCATCATGCGAATCATGAAGTCGGTACCACCGTTGTCACCACCACTGCCGCCGATCGAAGTATCTGACTCTGCTGCGCTATTATCGGCTGCCGCGTTCCACGTTGTGGGTGCTACCCAACAGTGCGAGAGCTCGTGACTTGCCTCGATAGCCGGCGAGGAGACGCCCTTCCACGGCGGCGTGCGCGTGCCCTTGAGACGCGGCGATAGGTGATACGGCACGCCGTCTTTGTACCGTACGTTAGGCGAGTCTACCGATATGGTAGCTAGTATCTGCAGTACCGTGTAGATGAGCACCCAGCGTCCGCGCCGCGCCGTGAACGGGTCCACGGACCCGACCATGTCCGTCTTCTCGAACTTGACGAAACTCTCGATCAGGTCTGACTGCGCGAACTCAGAGCCCAGACTGTAGATGTTGGTAGCCTCGGTGTACGCGAGCTGGATGCGGCGCTCTAGCGTCCGGTCGTCCGGCGAAACCGACTTGGCGTTCTTGTCCTTGTCTTTGTCCTTCTTGGACCTGTCGCGGGAGCTGCCAGGCCTGGGCGACGGTGCCGCCGGGATCGAGTCCGGCACGAGAGGGTACGGGTGCGGAATATGCGGGAAGCGCATGCGGTTGTCGAACTCGATCAATAAATCCGTCAGGGGGAGGTCCTCGGTGTCGGCCTCGAACGACTTGTTGCCGCTCTCCGACACCATCATCCACTTGCGGCTGCTGCGCATCTCCGATTCATCCCATACGACGTCGCGATTCACAAGATAATCGTACAGCGCCCCAAAGTCCTTCTGCAGCATCTGCGCCACTGTCCGCGTGAGCCACATCTCCTCGCCATCCGTCGTGCGCGCGCCGCTCTCCGCGGGGGGCCACGTCCCGCATGTCTTCGCGTAGTGGCTGATGAAGAACTGCTGTAGCCGCTCCGCTGCTGCCCTGGCCGTGTTACTGGCGGGCGTCGGTCCCCAGGCGTCCGCGAAGGCGAAGGCGACGAGGCGCTCCTCGGCCGCCTGGACGCGGAGTTGGGTCTCGAGACAGGCACGCTCGAGAAGCGCCCGCGTAATAGGTGTCAAGTGCCTGAAGTCGGCACAGTTTTCGAGGCGGGCGTACATGCCGGCGCAGTGGAGGAAAGCCTCGCGCCACCCTTCTTCCCAACGCACCTCGGGCGTCTCCGACCACGCGAGCATGGATACAGCCGTCTCGGGGTCGTTCCGCGCGTCGTCGATGCCCCGTGCCGATAGATAATTAAGTATCGTGCCGACGTTATCCGCATCAGGCTCCATGTACGCGTCAAGCCGGCCTAGGAGATCCTGCAAGGCCTGGAACAGGGATATCCCGACCAGAGAGGCGTGATATAAGAGCGCAAAGACGTTGCGTGTGGTGATGGCGTGGCGGTGTGACTCGGCTTTGTTCAAGTTGGGAGGCGTGGGGAAGTACATCTCGTACGAGATTTGGCCGTCGATGTCGGCATGTGCATTTTCCTCGGAGATCGGCGGTGTGGTCTGGCCAATGTGCGTATAGCTGTTGTGCCGCAACATTGGCGGCGCCCCGAGGGGAGATGGTGGTAGGTTGATATGGGAATAGTCATCCTCTGTAGATCCTTCGCGGAGAAGGGTGACGAGAAATCGGGATTCTGTGGCCTCGATGATGTGAGACGAGAGCCGGAAAGATGGGTTGGGACGTTGCGGTTGATCTTTCCGGCCGAAATATACTAAGACGTCGCCGTTGGGATCCCACAGCTCGGGATCTTTTCGCAGCTTGTTCCACCTTTGCACCGGCCGACCAGCGCCAATCCATCGCTTGATAGGCGGCGCTGTGGAAGAAGGGACGGGAGGAAGCTTGGTCAATGGAGGTGATGGTATGGATACCTCATAATGCGGATCTGGTAACGCGCCGGATGACTTGTGGGTAGGCAAGGAAGGGATCTCGTTGGTGCCATAGTTGTCAGCATCATAGTATTGAGGCCGTAGAGTGGCTGATGATGGAGCTCGGTCTGGGAGCTGGACGTCCTTCTTCTTCTTGAGCCCGAGTTTAAACGCCCTAGTAATTCCCTTTCGAATACCGTCGCTCTTCTTATCCACGGCGCTGCGAAATCCCGATCGCTCGATGCCCGACACGTCCTCCGTCTTCAACACCGGTTTTCGAGCCCTGGCGTATGCATAATCTGGCATCGGCCCCGGAGCCTGCCAGCCAACTTCCCGCCTCTCGTTTTCGCTGCTGCCGCTCTGGCTGCCACCACTATTATTGCTGAGATTCGCCAGCTCTGAACGATAGTGTCCAACATCCCCTTCGTACGTCGGGTCCGAGAACTTGAGAAGCCGCGCATTGGTGGTGCCAAATCCAGTGCCTTGTGGCATTGGATAATCGTAGACAGAACCATCATCAACCGTGTTATGAACACTGGCCGATTTCGACCGCCCCCGTACCGTTAACGCACCTTTATCCCCAGTCTTGGGTTCTGTTATCTTCTTCCTAACGTATGCACTGCGTCCCGACATGTCTTGGCCTTGTTATCTCCGAATATTGGTCTTATATAGTAGTGATTTCTCTGTAGATACCTAACTTTTCACACACTCGTTGGTTAAGTGTGCTACTGGTTGGCTGCTACTCGAGGAATCGAATTGAAGTCATACGACAGCTCTTAGAAGATAGATTCCAACCGACTTTGATAGGATGAGTTGCTTCACCAGGCCGCGACTAGTCGTCAAGGAGGCGCCAAGGGATTGGCAGCACCAATGTATCTATCTCCACTGATTTGTTTGTGGTGTGCCGTAAAGTGTACGTCGCGATAATGGTTGGACCGATACTACCGATTGACCACCAGGCGTTGTTTTCGATTCGCAACTACGTAGCTCCCTTCCGTAGTATATACTATACTGTCACAATGTCTAAGTCGCCGACAATATGCACCAACCGGTCCAGAATCTTATGGGCGGTATCAAGAAATTGGCCGAGAGATTTCGATATTCGCGAATAAAAGGGAGAAAGTCCGATAGTCTATTGAGGTTTCAAAAAAGAAGCGTACCGATCTTTATGATTTGCGACGTCGCCATATGGGAGTGTTGTGGGCCGTGATTTCTTTTTTCCTCTCGTGGAATGCTGTACGAGAGGCGTCCCGAGATCATGTATTAGATAGGTACGCCATGAGCGAGCGGTACCATCAATCAACGGCTTCAGGTTCAGCGTGATCTTCCCGCCACTACAAGGCAGCTTCAATACTTCGTGTCGAAGGGTGGGTCGTCGTCGGATGGGGGGAGTGCAGTCTCAGCTATTGTGCACGAAAAAACGCCACGATGCAGGAAAAAGAAGGGAGAACTACTAAGTTGAGTCCTGCAGTGACACCGTGGGGGATCGTGGGGAAAGGATGCAGAGAAAAGGTGTATGTCTGTCTGTCTGTCTGTCTGTCTTTGCTGCTGACTGGGCATTCCAACGACGAACACTACGCCTCCCGTTACATATATCGACGTGGTCGGCACACACACGCACACACACACACACACCCCAACAACCCAATTGGGCTGGTAGTACTCCGATAGATACTTACGATACGATCGGTTCTTGCAGCCGCAACACGATAGAATCCCCCAATAACTTACATGACTTGGGCCTATCACGGCGATCGGGATGCCTGTTCAGGATGGGCACGGTGCAAATGGTCTGCAGAGCGACCGGGGCCCCATGGCTAACTAGATAGGAAGTCAGTCAATAGGTAGGTAGGTATCTCGAGCCTTTCGAGCTTTCGCCTGATAGGTACCGATTGTGTAGGTATGTAACGGTTGCAGTGGTTTTGCAGCTTGGCGCGACTTCTGGAATAAAAAATTGGCGACTTGTGCTGAGATAGGTAGCCGGCAGCCTTTTTGCGATTCCTGGTCTAGGTAGATTGATTGCTGCTGCAAGGTAAGCTGAGTGATCGATGCAACGCGCCCCGGCGCCAAACTACCTACCTACCTACAAGCGGCGACAGCGATGCTGAATGAATACCTACCTCCTAAGGTACCCTACCTACTGACTCGTACCCAGCTGACCTATGGTAAGGCCTTCGGCTCGAGCCGAATTGACTGACTGACTGATTCGCGGGTTCTGTCAATTCAATAGAGTCTTTACGCTAACGGTAACCTTCAGCCACAGAGCATCCATGATAGTTAAAGTACTTACCTATTCCTGGTCACGGACGCTTACCAGAGAGCTGGAAGCCCCCTGTCCACAATGATAAGCACCCTGGTCATCGATCAATGGAGTGACCCGCTAGTGAATGTTGGCTGCAGTAAAGTACCTATATACCTACTGTAGTGTAATGTGTGTACATACTTATTGCTGCCCTCCCTGTTCGGACTGCGTCAACATGAATCAGGTCATGTTTAGACGACTCGGTCAGCGTCAATTGTAGAAAGACGGAAGGCAGAGAATATACTAATTTGAACAACTTATATATCGTGCGATAGATCCAACTTGTATTATTTCAACCCGCGATTCGAGTCTAACAGTCTTGATCATCGGAATGCCCGAACTGATAACAATCGTGGAATATGCGAAGGACTCGCCCGTTGAACTTTAATCCACGGAGGAGGGGGTTCCAGGGCTGCTGGCTGCAGGGGAAGTTCTCTTCTTTGCTACACCGGAGCTGCGTCTCTCCTCCCACGATGATTCGGTACCGTCACCGGTGTCCGTCCCCCCCCATCCACGCGTTCACTTGCATGCGACGGGCACGCACATGGTCGAATATTCAATGTTTTAATATCTGGACTGCTATATATAGGATCATCCGGACAGTTTTTCCTCTGCAATACCTACCTACTCCTGCAGTAATAATAAAGAGAAGGGGTACCGAGATCACCGCCAAGCTTGCTGAGCATACTTTTCGTCGCTTGATGAACCCTTTCTAGGCTGATCTGGTCTTTTTTTGCATCGCAGCCGTGCGTGCGTGCCACTTTCTCTCTATTTCTCCGATCCTGCAACGAAAACCAGGCTCCCCATCATCCGCAGACCTGCAATATGGTAACGGGTCTCTCCGAACTTCCCGGCTGACTTCGATCTCGCCGATAGCCCAGACATTACTTAGCCTAGGTCTCAGAGAGTACGCCGAGAAGAACGCTTCACTTATCTTTAATTCACGAAGGACGCGAGACATACATTTTGTGACATATCATAGATGTTTTATATCCTTATCACCCAAAACAACATGTGATAGTGAATTTCATTGCTACGGTAAGCATCCTCGATAAAGAGCAGTGATTTAACAACCCGTGACTCTCTACTGAAGTGAATACACGTAATTCGTTCTAGAGATTGTCTTGCGACCTTCAATCACCTAGGTAGCTCGTTAGAGCTTCAACCTCGCCGTGGTCAGCCCCCTTGACAGGGTTCTAGGTGTTCGGCTTCCATACCACGCTACCAAATGTGATATGCAAAACATCTGCATACCGATCCCAGTACCTCAGGTACCTATAATCATTCTCTCAACAGTAAAGTCCTGACCGGATGCATAGGACTCAATGCCGAATCTGGCGAAGTGTAGATTAGTACGATAACTTCGGCACCTGATGTTCGCTTGTTGATGCTCTAGACCAATCTACGGTCAACCTCCCCAACCTAACTGTAACATCACAGAATCCCGCCCACGCATTTACATAACTACATGTTCCTTATATCTGCCAAGACCTTGGTAGGTAAGCCCTGGAGTCGGGTCTTGCCGATAACCCTGCGTACTTATTGATAGGTATGTACTTAATAACGCGCCACCACTCGCGTGCCATATTGACACCGTCGGAATTTAAGGTGGCCGTTTATATGATTAAAACAAGCATTTATTTTATTATCGCAATGGCACCCATTCGGGTTAATAGAGGCATACTACGAACACAACGTGCATGGAGAGCGAACGGAGCCAAAGGTGACCCCTCGCATCCCAAGCGGCCATCTCGCAGTCGCACTGCTACATCTCCAAGATCTGGTTGAAAGGAGCAGCAGTATTATCGTGATAGCGCGCTTATTGTAACTCTTCTACCGTGCGTTCTCTTTAGTTTAAACGTCTCAAGCAGGTTGTAGTCCTAGGCGATTAAGTCATCTTGGAAATACTGAATTTAGTGAGGTAATCTCAACACTCAGACCAAGCTCTCTGCAGCGACTTGCAACACTTAGGGGAACAAGTGCAATCTATCCTTGACACGTTCAATCCAATCTTCCACCATACAATTAAGTAGTTAGCTTCCCACATGTAGGGCTTGCATCCTCTACCCCAGCCCATTATTCAGCATACATTTAAGCACAGATCTCAAGGCGCACTTAGGCTATTATTCTGTACTCCTAAGCGAAGATGCTCTTATACGTCATGGCGTTGAGTCCTAACCCAAAAAGTGAAGGTCGATTCGAACGATACTGATCAGTACCCGGGTGTTATCACGCAGTCAGCATCAACATATAACATGATATATAGGTAGTCGAGGTTAACCTGCATCGGTATATTTCACCGGCCAACATTCCGGGCTTGTGCAAGCATAACGATTTACCAGAGTCTAGCGCGTCTGTAGGTACTGTACATCACATTGAAGGGAACTAACTTTCATTCCTTGTAGCGCTTGTCTTGCTGTTGCTCATTTTGGACTATCTCAACTTGGCCTTTACCTAACGTAGTCACTAACTCGCACTGATAACTCCATTTGTTATATACTTCTTGTCACAATGCTCATAATTTTGAAACTTTGTCATGAACGATAAATGCGACCACATGGGAAATCGATCTACATTCGACTCTTCCAAAACCACACGTTGTTTCATCTGTGTTCCCCTAGGTTCATAATCTGTCGACACTGGTTAAGTTGCCCGACTATTTTCTCAATCTCTGAAATGGCTAGCTCTTCTTAAAACGGAACTATCCCGCCAGACTGGTAATGGCGAGAATCCAGCCGATCGCTGAACTGAGACACGCCTCCCGACCCTGAGCAAAAACGTATCAAAGCAATAGATCGAAACTACTATTAGTCTTTGCGCAAGCCACGGCCTAAAATTGGTGGTCTTATCCATAGATAAGTAAAAATTGGCACAAAAAGCAAATAGAAACCCGACAACCAGGGCTGACAGCTTTGCGTGGTATACTAGCCTCGGCGAATAGATGAGACAAATGCTTGCCATTAAAGCCACTGCCTCCGCTCTAAGTAGGAATTAATGGCAGATCCTCAACCACTTTAGTATAATCCCAGATATACGACTGACATGGGAAGATGGGTAGCGGGGTTGTCACAATCCACTAAGTTTTTAGCCGCGCTGCAGCGTCTTCATCCGACAACTTTGTCCCGACATCTATCTTTGTGTCCTAAACGCGCATAACACGAGTTCATAGCAGTCCCCGTTTTGCGTAATTCCCCTTTCTCGCAGAACTTTTGATCATGCAGGGTTGATTACGGTAAGGATTAATTTCACGTCGTTTTGAGACAACGTCCTTTGCCCTTTCCATCTCCATCTCTGTGATCAACGCTGGCTCAACAAACACGAGCAAAAACCTATCACGTCGGCATTCACTTAAGCAGAAAGTCTTATCAAGGCGCTCTAAGGCTATGTTAATGTTGATTAAGATCGTATTTTTCTCTAGATACGGAAGCTCATGTACCGCGTCCCAGAAAACCCGACCTCAGAAGCAGAAATAAAAGAGCCAAGTGAAATTCCAAACAAAAATCTAATCTAAACCGAGAATTCCAGAATAATCTAGAGTGCATCAGGGCCGACGACCAACACAAAAGAGTATATCTCATTCTCACTAGCGAAAACAAAACATAGAAAGTATCTAAAGACTAAAATCAGTGCGTTGATCTTTTATCACACGGACCTTATAAGGAAATGAGCACATACCTATTCGTCAGTTTTTACTCATTGAGGCGATAAAGATAAGCTCCTGTGTTTTGGCAAAATGTTAGCAAATTATGCAAGCGTTCAAGACCTTTTGCGCGATACCAACATTCGTCACTCACGCCGGCTAATAACTCAAAGTGTCTGGAAACATCTTCAGCAGAACGTCACGCCAATCCGCCTTCTCAACCAAATCCTCCCTGGCTTCTTAGGTCCCCGCCTGCGCGGACTCTCTACCGAACGCTTGCTTCGGACATTTGCTCGAGAGCCTGTAGTAGATTTAAATGTCAACGGAATTCCATATCGCTTCTGCACCTCCCGAATCAGAGATATGAATCGGCCCGGCAACTTCGTGGAATATTCTTGATTCCCTAGCGTGATGTACGAAGTTTCCTCCACAATTTGCCAAGCTATATGTTCTTCAAAGCTTTTCTCTAGCAAGACCTTGTAGAAGGACTTGACATGCTGATTCGGGATTGATGATAGAGCCGCCCGAGTCACAAATATGTCTACCACCAATTTTCTAACATCCTTGTATTCATCCTTCAAAAGGGCTGCGATTGCTCGAAAGAACTCCACCGGTAAGTCGTGCCGGTGTTGGAAGCAATGTATTGCTGCCAATCTCACAGATATATCTTCATCCCTGAAAAGTGCTGCAGTAGCTCGAAGAATCTCTACCGACAGGTTTGGCTGGTTTTGCATCACTCTTATTGCTGCACATCTCACATCAGCATCTTCATCCCTGAGAAGTGCTGCAGTAGCTCCAATGAGCTCGGTTGATAAGTTTGGTTGGTTTTGCATCACTCGTACTGCTTGCCATCTTACAATACTTTCTTTATCCCTGAAAAGTGCTGCAGTAGCTCGAAGAATCTCTACCGACAGGTTTGGCTGGTTTTGCATCACTCTTATTGCTGCACATCTCACATCAGCATCTTCATCCCTGAGAAGTGCTGCAGTAGCTCCAATGAGCTCGGTTGATAAGTTTGGTTGGTTTTGCATCACTCGTACTGCTTGCCATCTTACAATACTTTCTTCATCCCTGAAAAGTGCTTCAATAGCTCGAAGGACCTCTACCGGCAAGTTTGGCTGTGTATTGATCGCTCTTATAGCTGCCCATCTAATCTCGTGGTCTTCGCTCCCGAAAAATGCTGTGATAGCTTGAAGCTTTGTTTGTGTCATCGGCTCACCTTCGAGCAATATTAAAGCCATTCTTTGGTTATGCTTGCTAGAGTTCTTGTCCTCAAGACATGCTATAACAGATAGACAGTATTCCTCTGCTACCGGTTGCTTTCGGATAATTTTTAGAGCTGTTTCCACAATCTCGTCGTCGTCGCTTTCGAGACATGCTATGATAGCCGGAAGGTGCTTTTCTTGTAACGGCTGGTCAAGAAGCACACGTACTGCCTCACGTCTAACCATCCCGCATTCGTCTTTGAGGCATGCTATAATAGCTGAAATGTAGTTTTCTGCTACGGCTCTGTTTCCCAACGCCTCCAGTGCCGACGCTACAATATATTCGTCCCTGTGTTTAAGATATGCCATAATGTTTCGAGTGCTTTCTTCTGTTATCGGTAGGTATTGAAGTGCTGCTATTGCCACCCCTCTAACCGACACATTACTATCTTCAAGACATTCTATAATAGCTGGAATATGTTTTTCGGCTGCCGGTTGTGTTTCAATCGCCCGTATTGCTGCAGATCTAACATCCTTGTCCTTGTCCTTAAAATGTACTATGATGGCTGGAAGGTGTTCTTCTTCGACTGTCTGGTTTTGAAGTACTCTCAGTGCTGTATACCTAGAGGCTTCATGTTCTTTGTCTAAATGTGTTACAACAATCCGGATGAGTTTCTCAGACAAGTCCTGGTTCCGGCTGAGTGACAATAGAACTTTCATAGCCTTCTCGGGTACTTCTTGCAAAATTCTCATCACTACTTCATCTCGGAGCTCGACCCCGCCCGTCAGGTCTGAGTGATTCTCGCGTTGACATTCAAACGTTATCCATCGCACTAATTGCTCTTCCAAGCTTGCCCTGCTAGGCAAAAAATTGGACACTTCATTCAAGCAATGCGTGACCAGACGTTGATGCGTAGGACCCAGGATATCGCGTGGCTCATCTTGGATTGCATGAAAGAAGCGTTCAGCCTCCTGGGTATTGTTGTTGAGCAAACCAGCCACAAAACGCCAAAAGATATCGTAACGAGTGTTGTATTTAAATCTTTGAAGAAACCAAGTAGGAGAAAATTTTTCGGGTTTTGCATTGCTAAGCGATAGACATTCGAGCGGGTTTCCGGCTTCCCACTGCTGCACAAAATACTGCGCCGCAAAGTACTCTTGGAAGGTTAGGTGTAAAAAGTGATAGCTTCGACCACGTCTATTAGGCGAAGGGTCTGATGACCGGAGAAAAGAAACGCGTCCCAGCATGTCGTCAAGCAACATTCCGTTCTGGGGTTGAGATTCTATGACCATGTTACGATGTGCTGGCTCAAACTCTATGACATCGCTGTACATTCCATTGAAGGCCAGATATTGAAGAAGGCGAATCTCACCATACGTTGCCTCCTTAATGTTTCCGTCCAGGACGTTCGAGAACTTGGATTCGTCCCACTTTTCTAATCTTATGGCGTCTTTTCTCCATAAGTTTTTCACAATTTGCTGATAAATAGCCGTCATAGTCTCCGGCATATTGCCTCCAGTGGTATCATTCCAGATATAACAGAATGCGTCCAACTGAATTGGAATACGCACAAGGTTTTGGACAAGGCGATGGCGATTGAGGAAAGATTGAACCGCATTAATCTTTTCCACATCAGATTGGCCCTCTTGATCGGTAAATGCATTTTCTATATAGACCTTAACTTGGTCCGGGTAGAAACCAACAGTTTCCAGATGAAGGTCAAAAGGGTCCAGGCTGTTAGGGACAGTTGCATTGGGGCGGGAAGTGACGATAACATTTGACTGGTTCAAGAGCGTATTGAGAAAATCGAGCATACTTCCATTCAATTGCGACGACACCTCGTCAAGACCGTCGAGAATAAACAAAACCTTGCGATATTTGGTGTCAATCGCGTGCCATAATGAATCAACGAGTTCGTCACATTCCCTGCTCTTGGAGAAAAATTCATGACGAAGTAAGTAGTTTAAGTTGTACCCGGGGATCATGCATCTCTCTCTATCCTTCAAATTTCGTAACGGAATCCAAAGCACAATGTCGTACAAGTCCTGCCACAAGTTGTTATGTATGAATTCATAGACAATCTTCTTGCACAAAGTAGTCTTGCCTACACCTGCACGTCCCCGGATCATGATGCGGCTTGGTCTTAGCCGACCCTTATATGTCTCGCAAGGCTCAAACAGAGTTGGTAGCGTGATTTCCTTGCCTTTGTGAGGTGTTTCAACCTTCAATCGGGAAAACAGCGAAAATGAAGAGGAATCATGTGTTCTGTCCTCTCCTCCCTTCAGCCCTGCTTGGTTGCTGGACTGTATGACAATGGCCAAATTGATGTAGCATCGCTTCATCTGTAATAGATCGCCTGACAGCCGCTCAATGTCAAGTTTCCCTGAATAATGATTATAGTGTACCCAATTTTTTGCTTTTTCAATGGGTTGCGCTTCGAGAATCTGGCTAACCATGAACTTGATTTGCCCAGAGACAGCGTTGAAGGCGTAGTCTTCGGGGTCAGAGAATTTGTTCATCATGACATGAGTCCGTTCGAGAGCAATTGGATTTTTGACAATATGAAGCCGAGCGGAACTGCTATCAACTAGCTATAAAATAGATTAGACACTTGAGCTCATCTTACTTTGGTACCCGAGCGAGAGGAGGCGATTTGCTAGAACCTTCTCTGACGTACCGGTTTTGGCTTATTGAAAGTATCGACTATGGTATCGGCCAGAAAACGAGGTAAGATTTTGGGCATTGCTTTCCGGTATAGGTTGCTCTTTTTTGTCTCGTAAAAAATGGCTAGCTGACAGCCTTGAGCTTTGACGGTTTGTGGGCATATATTTGTGAAATCTGCAACAAGCTCCTGAAGAAACTGGTCTGAACCCTGCAAACTATCAAGTAGGTTGGTCACGACTGTGCCGGTAAGACGAGCCTTGGTTTCCAAAAGGCGGACTGCAATTTTTGCTATGTCTTTGAAAGCGGTCCCCCCAAAGGGCGTAGCAAGGAAAACGATTCCTCTAGTCTCTCTCCAGATTGATCCGTATTCGCTTCCACTCTCTGAAGCGATTATCATAGCCTGAGTCAGGACGATGCCGCCTAGGCAGGAAGCAATGAATAAAATAGGGCGAGTCGGGCGAGCACCGAGCTGAGACCGGATACTCAATAGCAATCGTCTGGCGAGCTCTTTCATTGTCATTTGAATCGTGTCTTTCTGTCGGAAAATGCTAGCTGGCCAATCGCACGTGAAGATGCGTGCCGTTGGAATCCGTTTGGGCAGCATGTGAGGATCCTTCAGCCAGTTAACATCTTGCCTCTTTGGTTTGCCCCTGTGTTTCCACGTCCACGTTTCCGACGAATTCGTATCCAGGCCATGAAGGGCAATTACATCGATGTTTGTCGCGGTCTTGCTTTCGGAAGTAGGATAAACTTGGCTGAGGACGATCCCCTCGGCGTGTTGTGGGGGTTTCAATAGACCGTCCGAGTCCATTGCGCTGCTTATCGACGGAGGGACAATGGATGGTGATGTCTTGTCACCGACGTATGGTCATTTGTGTTTGTCGGAGAATCAATAGTTGGAGATAGATCGAGGAGAAAACTGTTCTTTGGTGGCAGTCAAGATGCGAATCATGGTGGGTGAGGTTTGCAGAGTTCGCCCGGCTGAGGAGAAAGCGGGTTTGTTGAGATCTTATGTAATCTTATTGATACGCCTTATCCAGTCAGGTTGTATCGATGAGCAATGCCATGGGCTGCCTTAGCTTATGCTGACATCATTGGACAAATGCGGTAGGCAGGCATATAGGTATCAGCTGTCGCGTGTATTTCAATCGATGCCTGGCGCTCTTTTTTGTTCATATCTGTGTAGGAGACATGCAGCAAAAAAGTATCTAGGTATTTACTTCCTTACCTATTATCCGCGCTTCGCATTAGCAAGATGGATGTATTAACAAAGAAGTTATACACATATGTAGGAGGCTCCGTTTCAAGTATGTATCTTGGATGGAATAACAAAAGACGATGCCAGCCTGTCACTTGACCTGAGCCAACCCAACAACGCCAGTACTCCATTCCCCGCATCCCATCTAAGCAAAGAGTGCGACCTAACGCCGGCGAAGCTCAATGAAATCGATGACCTCGAGAAAGAGTTGGGTGTTTGGCAGACTAGGTCAGCCCGAGATCTCTGAACAACTGTGGATCGCGGGACGGCCCGTACCGCTCCTGATCGGCCGCGAGATCGTGATTGCGGAGCAGATGGACCTCCACCTCGTGTGGACGAGCGGTCGCATGTTCCTCAAGCCGCTGCCACGCTGATTCGCCCCGAAAACGACTCTCTGCTCGCGCAAGACCGACTCCTGGTTTCGAAGCAGGCCAAGTGGCCAAACTAGACATGGAGCATATCTACGACGAGGTCGATAGGCGGTATATCTATGGTGAGCTGCGCCTCAGTCGCCTCAACAAGATTCAGTATCTGCGCCCTGGCTTGCCATTTCGCGCATATCTGTCGTCGTGGCGGCGCTACGGCGATTTCTCGAACGACCAGTTCACCTTGCTCGCTTCGAGCGACCGTGTTTGTTGCCATCGTCTTGACCGCGATGCAAGTCGGGCTCGCAACTGATGCTCTTAAGGAGAATGGCCCCTTCCAGTCAGCTTCGTATGGGTTTACTGTACTATCTATTGTCGGTCCGCTTGCTGCGGTGGGCTTGATTATCTGTACCTTTTTCTGCTTATTCGTGTCGAATTGGGTTGCGACGATGAACATTGATAAACAAAGGTTTCTTCATGTCCGTGGAGGGTCGGGGATGGCGTGGGTATATTCGGCCGTTCAGTTTACAATCACGCTCTTGAGTTGTCATTCTTATAATGATATTGATTGATCATCTGCACAGTTTCTTCTTGGATAGCACAGTGCTTGGGTTGAATACCAAGGCAGGCTAATACTCTACTGCAAGGCATAACAATAATTTATTATCTTTACCTTTTTCGTAAGTATATCTCACGATCTTCCTTCTTTCTTCTTTAAAGATTGGCTGTCCTTTTCATACTCAAAGTAAGAAAGCTACAGTAGAGATTTGTGGCTTTATAGCGGCCTAGCTTCTACTCACCTCACCTAACCTACTAACCGAGGCATCTACTTGGCACTCATAACCTACTCCTATGCCTCAGCAACACCTCTTCGAGCGAAAAAGACGAGACACAAATCTATCCTGTACCTCCTTTGAATCTGCGAGCACAACGCCGAAATCCTCGGCATTGAAAGAGGCAGCCGAACACGACATGCCCATCCGCCGCGGTGATGTGCCTCATCACGACATCCCCCTACTTTCACTTTGAGTTCTTACTTAAATTGCCCTGTTTCAACTCATTTGAGGCTCAAAATCATTTGGCTTGATCACTTCATCAGAACAGAACGTCCTCATCACTAAGAATGAAGTCGATTAGCTAATTACTTACCTAACTACCTACCTAAGATAATCTTAAATATTAATCAATCAACGCTTTTTTCTATATTACTACAGGCCTCCTCTGCCTCCTCTTTCTCCTCCCCCATCGCCTCCCTAATGACCTCCTCAATGATCTCTTCAATGACCTCCTCAATAACCTCCTCCTTTACTTTTTCCTTCGCTTCCTCGGTTACCTCTTCTTTCGCTTTCTCCTTCAGTTCTTCTTTCGCTTCCTCTGCTACCTCTTCTTTCGCCCCCTCCTTTACTTCCTCTTTTACCCCCTCTTTCTTCACCTCCTCCACCGTGTCGGACTCTGCGACATAGACCTTATCATAAGGCGTCGGCCAGCCTCGCGCCAAGGGACCAACATCCACACCAGCATATTTGCGCCAGTAAGGCTCGAAGGCCTCTCTGGTGATGAACCGCCTCGCCTCATCTTCTGTGACCATGGCGCGATCGACACCGGGTCTCACCGATGGGTAAGTAAGGAGAGCGTTGACCTTCTCAAAACATTCAATGATGAATTCGTCGAAGGCGACGACCTGCTCAGCATCTATAATGCAGCCGTCGTTGCGCGAGATGATTAGAGAGCCGCAATACTGAATGGAGAGATCAGCTTCAATCACCCAGCCCTCCGAATTATCGAGATGCGAGCGTTGGAAGCGACGCCCAGCTTGCGGGGCAAAGGCTAATCCACCGTGGTTGTAGAGGAGTTCTTTTTCCTTGCCCTTGTCGGCGATCGGGTCAAAGAGGCTGCAGCATTGTTGGACAAACCACGGGAGCCCGGCCCTGGTCGGGAGCTCGCACTCAGTACGGTTCTGAGCAACGTCCTTTGATAATATCCAGACGGGGTGAAATGGGTAGATATCATGCCCAGAAAACGCGATCATGCGGGCTAAATCGACGGTACAATTTATCTTGACAGCTGGCCATAAAAATAATTCCTCTTCCGTTTGACAATAAGACTTGAGGGGCAGGCGCTTCCTTAAAGGAATGAATGAATTCTCAGGACGGGTCCAGTACCATTCGATGATAATGCGCAGGTCACGAGGAGAGGTGTCCTCGTAGAAAATTTTTGTGACACCGTCGGCTTGATAAGTGCGGAAGGCGAAGAAGAGGGCGGAGCCGAAGTAAGCCTTCAGAGCCCCTGGTTCCGATAGAGCAAAGATGGACCTGTTGACATTGTGGCCGCTGCCGACACGCGCCTTCGGAGCCGTGAATTGCCGGATGCCGTGGCCGATCTTGCGATGATGCAGGCTCTTGTTAATGTCGACCACTGCGAGCTTGTTGACGGCTTTCTTGAGGACTCCCTTTCCAGTGATCCCGAGGGCCCTGGTGATGGAGACGTCGAGAGTCTTGAGGTGGATCCAAATCCAACGTGGTGTTTTCGCATCCCAGGGGAAGAGGATGGCTCGCACGTGGTTGACGGGGGCCTTGTCACTGTTAAACTCGCCCATGACGTCCTTGCAAACGATTTGATGATGGCTCCAATCTTTAACAAGGCATTTTCTTTCGCAGTACCACTATAATCGAGGTTAGTTTGAATGAGTCAAACGAGAAAGGAAGGCAATGTACTCACGGTTCCACAGCTAGGACATCGCATCTTAGCCTCGGAGCCACAGGTTGTGCAGCTTTTGAGGATTTCGAAATCTTTCACGCCATCGGCAGCATCAAAACCTCGAGCAGCGGATCCCTCGATTGCATTGCTGCATGGGAGGCCAGCCTGGTCACTTTGGGCTGCCATTGTATGCTAACTCGATACTTCTAGATGCTATGAAAAGGGAAGCAATGTTGAACTCAGAACGAGATGAGATTTAAAGTGGGAGGATTAGGCAGAGAGGTGAGTGGTGAAAGAAGGGTTTGGAAAAATGTGAATATGAACAGCATGTAAGCAGGTAAGCAACCGGGTGCAACTTGATGCTTCCTAACTTTGTGAGATCGTGACTTTCACAGCTTTGTTCATTCAATCCTTAGTTACTCTGTCTGCTCTTTCTTATCTAGTTATATGATTTGCCATTATCACCTACTTTCCTCATCGGTATAAGCTACTTTTGTAATTAAGAAGTTACAGTTTGTTGATCGGCTTATGGAAGATTGACTTACCCGACGCTCCTGCTGTTTGCCTGAATAAAACTCTATTCAATCAACTGTTTAGATTTGGGAAATAAGATTATTACATAATTATCTTTTACGAATTGTTTTGGTAGATTCAATATTAGTTTGTGCTTCCATGTGGTGAGTGCGGAGGATTTTAGTTAAAGATCAGGTAGTCTATATCTTTCTCTCTTTCTAGTTATAGTCTTTATCTACGAAACTCATGTTGTGAGGGAATTCAAGTTTGCAAGCGTTCCCATTGTCATAGAATGATTCCTCAGTAACACAGGGTGTAAAGCGGGGTGGGCAACAAGCGACTACCTTTCGTTGAAAAGGTGGCCATGTGAGTTGAACACCATCTTGCTCGCAAAGTATCTCCGTTCTTCGATAGGCATCCCAAAAAAGACTGTCTAGCTGATCGACATTGCCCATTTTTCCGAGCGCTTCGTGGACCATCCTTTCAGCTTCCGTGATGGCGATGTTACTACTCAACCTCACACCCCAAGAATAGGGCGTGTAGTGATGGTTTCGCCGCAACTGCTTAATCCAGAAGTCTTTCTCTAGTTCAATGGCTCTTTTGATCGTGTCTAGGATTTGTTTGCTTACCATCTCGGTATCCGTCGGGGGATGAAAGGTTGCGCCGTTTATGTCCGTCACGATGCCCCATGGATAATTGATGCCGACGATTCGGCAGATGAGCTCATCCACCGTTGGTACTCTGGGAACATCTTCGATGAAGACATCCCAGAATTTTTCGATTGTCTCGTTTCTGCTCTCACCCATCTTATGATAATTCTTGGTGCTAAGTTATTTGTCTCAGGTATTGATTGGTCTATATGCCTCGAAGGGCATCTGCAATCCTCAAGGAACTATATATGTATATTTCCTTATGAAAAACCGAAACATGTTTCATTATGTTATGAATTCCTTGTTTCGTGAACGATGCCTTTGTTGCACAATGCACTATTTCATACCCAGTCAGATTTGATACTCATTTGTGCTTCTTTGATGCATATGGATGGCATACTCTATCATTGGAACTACTTAAGACCTTGCTGGCGAGTCTTACCCAGGTACATCTAGGCGTCAGGGGTTAGGCCCTAGACACGTGGCACATGGCCCTTTACTTACAGCTGTTCGCGTGGCTAGCAAAACTTAAAGAACGGACTACTACAAGATTAAGTAACTTGATGCGCAATGCATACATACATTTATGTATGTGCCTGCATGACATCGTCACTGGATATAAGCAATTGCAGCTGAATGTACAACTCTATGGATCTGTACAGAGAATTACACTTTAGATCCCGCTGTCCCGGGACTCTGGTCGCGCCGCACTGACCATGAAGAATCGAGTATCCAGCCACTCATATTACATGGATTAAGCTACCTTCTTCCTATTACGGGCAAGCGTGCCTTGACAACTTCCAGCCCCGCCCATTTCAGGCCATTGCCCTGCAGTATTGTACAGCGCATCGGTGTGTTCATGAATCAGGCATGTATGAATTTCCTCAAGATCGTAGAATTGTTACACGGGTCTCATTCATCAATTCGTCAATTCAATTAGTCCAATCCAGTCCCAGTCCACTGAAGAACCCCATCTATTTCAATTCGTTGGTCAAAACATGTAATAAAGTTTTGCTAGTCAGGCACGAGTTCCAGCCCTACTACTCTTAAGTTGTCTGGTACCTGAAAACTACTGCATCAAGGGACGGTTCCCCATCGTGCCACGTCCACGTCGCAAACCCACCAATATTGGTATCCTGGACTGCCGATCTCTCTCACCAACGTCATTCATTATCACAATTAGGTGCAGTACCTTGTCGCGCAACAAGAAACAACAACACCTCGCAGAGACTCACACCGGTGCGGTGAGACCGGATTCGGGTTCTCTGACCGAGCACCAATGACCAGGTTGATATCCCTGTTCTCTTCATAGCTGGCTGCAGCCCTGTTTTCCTAGTGTCGTTACAGATATCGACCATCATCGACCATCCCCAGCCTTCTGGATTATTTATTAATATCTGTGCGCCGCCAACACAACTCCGACAGCAACTGAATGTTCTTCTTTCTCATTTCCCAATTACTCGGGTGCATCCTCCAATGAGATAGATGGTGACACGAGTCCTACGACCGTAACGATTCTTGGCAAAACTGACTGCTACTTTACCATCATAATCGTACCGTCAGCCAGGATTTCTTACCTCGCCTTGCGCAATTGGTCACCCCGCCTTTTCCGAGCGACGGTTACCTCTCGACCTCTATCCTCATAGCTAGGCCACAACAACTCAACCGCCTTCAAACCTGCGAGAGAGAAAAGAAAGAGAACGCATCGCGCAGCAATCGTAAAGAACAAGAAAGATGATGTTCGCCATTTTCTTCGCCTTTTGGCGATTCCTACAGATCATCACATTGGTAAGCTCACCCGCCATCAGCCATCACAACCCAAAAGACCAGAAAACTAAACGTGCACCAACTCTCAGATCCCAACGATTGGCCTCCTAGCCTACTTCGTCGACGGCTATAACCAGCTCAACGCCCTAACACCCACATACATACTAGTACTCTTCATCGTATCGGTCCTGGCAGCCGCCTGGGCCATCTTCACACTGTTCTCGTACCACCGCTCATCGACGAACGCGAACTTCGTAGCGGTAATTGATCTGCTCTTCGTAGGCGCCTTCATCGGCGCCGTCTACGCGCTGCGGTTCATCACCAACGCCGACTGCACGAATGTGGCGCGGGGTTCCAGCGTGGACGTCAGCCTCGGCATCTTCGGCAGCGCGTCCCTGAACGGGGTCAATGTCGCCGTCGACAAGTCGTGCGCCATGCTCAAGGCGAGCTTCGCCTTTGGGATCCTGAATACCATCTTCTTCTTCTTCACGGCCATATTGGCCTGGATGCACGGCGATCGCATGAGCTCGCGCGACGACAAGACGTATGTGAGGGAGACGCACGGTCATCGCCATAGTCATCGTGGCAGCCAGGTGCCGACCTCGAGACATAGCTCGCACCACTCGCACCGACGGGTGTATGTGTAGGGTGCTTGTTTGTTCGACGATCTTGAAGTGGTCGGTTGGTAGACCCTTGAACGACTGGCGTAGAGGCCGGCGGGTACTGCGGGAAGTTTCCCCTGCCTTCTCGGAATGTGTATATGGGATGTAATTGTCGGATAATGATTGTATAGAGAAACCGTAACGAGGAATATGCGGGTATTACAAAGCACGGGAGGAACTGAAGATTTGAGAAAATGCGCACGATACGTACAACGGTTGCACTCGCGTTGGGAATAGGATGGGATGACTCCTGGACCTGGTATCGAGGGGATCTTTGGGAGATGAAAGTAAAGCGCCACGAATTTTGCACGATAACGATTTAATGCTCTATGATTACTACTATTATATCTTGATAGCAATTCACTTTGCTCTTCTTTTTACCTACCTCGTTGACTTTGCTTTTCTGCACCGTGCCTGTGTTAGGTCAGGGACCCTTGATAGACCATTATTCTGAGTGTTACTCACTCACTACTGGGTTCAGGGAGGAAGAATACAAGAAAAGAATACAAAAACATGATGCAAGAAGAAAGAAAAGAAAAGAAAAAGAGAAAAATTAAAAAAAGAAGTTGGAACCTAGGAACTGTGAGCCATCTCCCCTCCCACCAGACCTGAACACCCGACTGATCTGTTGCACCCCAACATCTGGCCATGCATGGGCTTACGAACTTGCTTATTATACTATTGAGCCTAGATAGGGTATTCATCGACACCAATGGTTTGTTCCAGGAACGTTGATTGCTACCTCCTTTTCTTAAAATATATATATATATATAAGGCCCGGAAGGGGTGGGGCCTGCGCATCGATTGTTGCCCTGGCCATCCATCAATTTGCTAGGTACCTTCCTGCATGTGTGCTATATACCTGTGTACCTGCCTGTATCCGAACTCCTCTTAAGATACCTCTTAATAAGAAGAATGCTTAGTCAGTCTACAAGTAAGCATAATGTCCACAAACATTCCCCGTCTCGGCTACCATCACAAGACGGGCCCAGCTAAGAGACTACTTGCAGGACGTCAACCTACCAGTTCGCTGGTCAAGGTGGTATGCTCTGAGAGCAAAACGCCCAATATCATGAATACCTCTTACGTCGTCTCGTATCCCCGGCGTTTTTCAATGTTCTGCTGTCCAAATGCCGCACAGCAGCCATATTCCGCTAACCCGTGGGAAACAATGAAAGCCGTGTGAAGGGCAGTTAAGGGTGATAGGAACCGGCCACGATAGCCCTGGCTCCTAGAACACCTTGGGCTTTAGCAAGTTTCCCTCGCGTCGCTTTTCAGTTTCCCGTATTCTTGCTGTCTCGCCGGTACACAGCTGGGAAACCCCTTTCCAGCATCGAGATGGCGCAATTCTGTTTTGACCACCAGCTACTTTTATAAATCCCTGCCGTTTCGTGATTTATATCAGCTTCTCGTCTGCTCTTCACCGACAGTATAGCCCCTTGCAACACCACTTCGCCCTTCCTCTACAACGGTGCTTGTCTCGTCTTCGCCAGGGTTGAAATCGCTACCTAGGCCCTGCCACATACGTTTCGATCGTAAGAACTCGGCACCAGGACTCGCTACGCCGTTCACGAGGGCTATCTCCCCAGTACCCCTCTTGACTATGGCAGAACCGTCTGCTCGTGTTGTTGCGGCGGTGTTGCCGTTAGACTGAGTACGGTTCGTGGTTGAAGGTGAGCTTCGAACAGCGACGCGCATCGGACGCGAGTTGCTGACGAGCTTGCCGGTCCGTAGGTCAAAAACGGGGGGCTCTGACTCTTCGTCACTGATACCCCCCTCGACATCTTCGAGGATATCTTCCTCGGCAGCTCTTTGCGGTTCCGCAGACTCCGTAACGGGGTTCGTCTCGCTTTTCACACCCTCAATACCACCCCACCACTCTCCAGTCCAAATCCTGCTCTCATCACTTTGTAACGCCAGCCCCAACTCAAAAGGCGTGATAACGGGCTTGAACAGTCCGTCCTGATCCACGAGCCCACTCTCCCAGCATCCCACGACCACCCAGCCGTCGATCTCGGCAAAGTTGGCCAGCTTGGCGGCGTTCAATTTGCCTACGACGATAGTGTAGCTCTTTTTCCCAGCAGCAGCAATCTGTTCCCGCAATGTGCTGATCGTAGACATGTAGTTCTTGACTGATAGTGTATTCACCAATATCCCGATGATAGAGGCAGTCGCAAGCCGAAGTACGAGCGCGTATCGTCGGCGGAGCATTGAGGGTGTGGCGCTTGGATCAGGCAACGAGGCCGTCGCCGTGTAGGGGGAAGATGGTGTAGGGTAGATGCGTAGAGAGGCGAGGCGAGACGAAAGCGTAAGAAGCAGCGAAGTCGGCGGCGTCGAGATGTGGAAAAGGTGGTAGTCGTGAAGATCATAGTCGTGTTTCCCCTCGGATGCGGGATCTAGAGACAGCAAGCTGCGGTTTGGTATTGTACTCGAGGGATCGTGTATTATGTCTGTTGCGGCAACATGAGTATATCCTTGGGCTTTAAGTAAAGCGCAGATAGGCGCTACATGTTCCTGGAACATGACGTCGGCCATGATGATGACCTTGGTTCCCTTTTCGCTAAACTCCTGCGCGAATGACTCAGCAACGGCGTCGTGATCTAGTTCTTGGCTCGTAAAGACATGCAAGACAGGTAACCTTGCCGTCGGGCTTAAGCAAGCTCGACCATAATGCACAACTGCATCAGCATCAGCGTGCTCTGCGGCGATCTCATCGACACAGCATGCGCTATATGACGTGTCCGCTAATATGTATAGACGTTTAGTTTGCTTCTGTTTTTGTTGCGCATCTCCCGATGTCCCTACTTCTCTTTCGCCCTGTTCTGCGTCTTCCAGCTTTTCAAGCTCCCTAGATAAAGCCCCGACAACCCAGGGTGCATCAGCCAGCATAGCATCTGGGAACTGCAGTGCTACTCGACTCCAATTGCGACTCTGGATCTCGGCCGCCGTCCGGGCGATCTCGTAGACTCTGAATAGCTCATCGTCGGATCTATGTGGACGGTGTTCTGTGCCGAGGGCAGAAGACGGGGTAGGATCTTCGAAGATATGTTCGGCCGGTGTCGAAAGTACGGGCGGTGCCTGGAGATCCGTGGACATTGCGAGAGTCGTAGCGGCAACTTACTGATCTCGACAAAAATCCTTTAATCTTGGAAATTTACAAGATGATAAATTTTGGAGGGGCAAACGCGACGAATTTCATAGTGGGGGCGGGGTAGTTACTTACTTCCTCTATCTTGTGGGGTTGAAGCTACCCTGCAGGTACGGTTTTACAAGTAACAGATCGAACATCTGAAAGAGATCGACTTACAAGAATCTACGTCGAAAATGTACTATTGTCTTACCCATTGTTGATACGCAGTCATCAAATCTAAATTATATAACTAGCTGGCTATGTCCATTTTATATCTCGTAGGTATGTACATCTCAAAATAAGTAGGCGCCTACCCAAGCACATGCAACAACAAACACACGCTGGATCATTACAACTTGACTTGGCCGGCGTTCATCTGATCCCAATCTTCCTGGCTAAATCTGACATATGTATCGCCCTTCAGCCAGTATAGCTCATCATCGCCAACTTTCGCGGGGTCAACACCCTCGACTCGGAGATTGTGTTTCTGCTGCTTGTTCGTACCAGTAATGGCCGCAGAGAGTCCCTTTCCGAGACGTAGGAAGATGGGCACGGCGTATTTGGGTAGCTTGGCCCTAGCATGCTCCGCCAACGACTGTAAAAGTGCCTCATCGGGCGCCGTCTTGAGCGCGATCGCCGCACATCCGGCCCTTCCGTCATGATGAGGGAGCTGTACACCATATACGTTGGCCTCGTCGACGGCTGCATGCAAGCCCACGGTGGCGCTGACCTCAGTTGTCGCCACGTTCTCGCTCTTCCATCGGAATGTGTCGCCGATACGGTCGTGGAAGTAGGTCCGCCCTTCCGGGTCCCAGCTGACGAGGTCTCCTGACCGGAAGTACGCATCTCCCTTCTTGAAGACGTCACGGATGATCTTGCTGTTGGTGGCTTTGGGGTTGTTGTAGTACCCCTGGAAGTTCTTCGTCATGTCCTCCGGCAATTTAAAGAGCAGCTCGCCCACCTCGCCGCGAGGCACGGCAACGCAGAATCCCGTCTTCGGGTCTCGAAGGGGCTCATCCGTCTCGTGATCGCGCTCCACGATAGCCTGCTTGCTCTTCATGAAGAGGCCGTAGAGCCACCCGTTGCGTCCTATCGCGCCTCGTGAGAATTCGTTGCGGGAGTAGTTCCACGTTCCGCCGGAGCCCTCGGTCGCCGCATAAAACTCGCCAACACTCTCGACCCCGAAGCGCTCCTGGAATTTCGCCCACACGTCCGGGCGCAACCCGTTGCCCAGGGCTAAACGGACATTGTGTTTCTTGTCGAGATTTTCGCCGGTCGTCGGGTCGATCTCGGGCTTTGCCGCCATCAGATACCGACACGTTTCTCCTACATACTGGATGATAGTAGCGTTGTGCTTGCGCACATCTTTCCAGAACGTCTTCGTCGAGAACTTGTGACCCACGGCAAAGGTTGCCTCCACTTCGAAACATTGGAAGAATCCCAGTATGAAGGCAGATGAGTGATACAGTGGCATAGGCTGGATGTTTCAGTCAGTCATTGGTCTCTGCGTCGGGATATCGTCGATAAGGACGTACCGTGTATAATACGTCAGAAGATGTGGTGCCTAGCCATGTCCCGACAAAGTTTGGGGCCGTGACGATTTTTGTCCAGGATACGATGGCCGCCTTGGGAAGCCCTGTCGTACCAGAGGTAAAGATGAGCGCCGCCATGTCACGGCCCGCCTCGCCGGCGCGAAGCTCGTTTGGTAATCGTACTGGATCCACGGCCATGACTGCCGAGATAACCTCTTCGGTTAAGAACTCAATCCTCAAGTCCCCAAGCTTCTCCCGAACGCCCTCGTCTACGTTGGATTGAACATCTGGATCCACCAGCATGAGCACCGAGTTTGCCGTCTTTACGCAATGACATAATGCGTCGCTAGTCAAGTTATAATTAATAAAGGCAGGTCGCGCCCCGATTGACCACAGACCGAAGCAGATTAAGATGAAATGATCGGAGTTCATAAGGTCCAACGCGACAATGTCTTTCGGTTTGAGGTCATATTTGATCTTGAGATAGTTTCCGTACTTGAGAGCGGCGTCATACATCTGAGCATATGTCCATGACCGGTCCTCAAACAGGAGGCCCACACGGTTCGCTGACTTGCCAGTGGCGATTTCTTCTAGGCGATAGAAGGCATTGAGACGGTCCGCAGACTCGCGCCTGTTATGTCGCCAGGCTGCCCGTACCGTGCCCTTGACAGTGGCCGCATCATACGAGAACGAAGTTTTCGCGTTGAGATACGCCAAGCCAGCGGCGGCGGCTGGTATTGTTAAAGCCAGGGGCACTTTCATTCAGCATCTCGATGTTAGTTTATATACTTTGGGAGGACGGGTTGACAGTTCTTAGATTAGCCCAACTTACAAGGCATTATGCGGGTTGGAGTGTGTAGTTAGTCCGCTTGGTTACACTTGTGCTTATCAGGGATATGGTCTCTAAGCGGCGTTGGCAATGCAGAACATTCCTCAACCTTTAACAAGGAGTTTGAGAACCAGTTGCGCTTTGTTAGATGCCGGATGGTCTGAGTCCAGAGACCGAACTGCGATGTGGCAAGCAAAGAGTATGTACAAAGTTAGCCCTACTGAAGCTATTCGACGTGTTACTTTCCACGGGGAAGAGATTAGACTACACGATTGATGTTTCATCCAAACCACCGACTCGGTAGACTACATTGCATAGAATAGAAGATGGGCCCATTCAAATCAGCTCGTTGGCTGACTTGACGCCGCCGCGCCGGGTTGTTTGTGCCTCGGCATTTTCCTCTTTTACGCTAATTAGACTAGAGGAGACATGGAACCAGTGATCTGTCCGTGTCCGTAGGGGCAACCCCAGTCCAGAAATACCGTCTTTCCGTAGAGCGTTATAATTCTCAATTCGGCAAACTTGGCGCCATCTTCGCGTACTGGGCCAATAGTTAGAGATGACATGTCCACAATAGGCGAATGGCGGTTGGTGAGAGATCAGTGGCGTTGTTGTCGTTGAGATGTTTCTGCAACCAAGACCAATATGATACCTAATACAGCGTAGGGTCCCTCGGGCCCCGGTTTTTGGAAAACATTTGGACAATCTAAATCTGTGTAAGTCAGGATACAGGATACAAGATGAGACTCCTCATCGCTTCGCTGCACGGGGCCGCGCCGGGGCCGCTTCAGGGCAAATCCGTGAAACAATAGGTAACCTAAAAGAGTCAGTAGCTCGTGCCAGCTGACAGCAGCTCTAATAGTGAGTAAGTACATGTAACTAGCGTACATCATATTTAGTCTAATTGCATTGAATAATTAAATTTCAAGGCGAATGCAACTAATGATAAGACCCTGTGAAACGCTCGCTAGTACCTGAACTGGCATCATCACGCCCTCCACAGCTATCAACCTGGATGGGCATAAGATAGGTATCCCAACAACCTTGGATTTGGAGCGGCAAATTGGCAACCACCTTGCTTCTGCGCCCATGCGCAAAACGTCAATGAGACTCGCCACTACGCCAGGCCACGGAAGCGACTCGTTTTACGGAACATGGTGCCGCGAAAGCTAGGCCTCAGTCTCATATAAGTGCCATGTCTTCCTCGACGATCCGGAGCCGCAAAGACGCATCTGCTCCATCTGAAGCCGAAGCGACGACAACGGCAACAGGGCCCGAACGAGATGCCACAGTCACAAAACCTAACGGGCCTGAGTCGGCCACGACGACAACGACAGTCACGAAGCCGAAGTCGAAATTCAAGCCACCACCTCCTGAACAAGATTCACATATTTTCAGACGCTCCCTCATCATCGCATCCTTCTGGCTACTTGTGCTGTGCTTGGGGATCCCAATATGGTGGAAAACGACATCCATCTACCGGGCGAGCTTGCCCTTGAATCAGATGATGGACTGGGCTAATGGGAAGGTAAGGACACACGATGAAGTCTCGACAACCCAGCCACTGCTAAGACGGTATACAGGCATGTAGTCCAGTGTTTCCTATTCGAATCGCTATCGAGGCTCCCGATCTAAACGGGCAAGAAGCCCAGAGCATAACCTCCATCACCCAATATGCCCTCGATACGATGCCCGATTTCCCCGGTCACCGGCTACGGCTCGAGGCAGCTCCTCCGACTCCCTCGGAAGGCACTTCGCCGTCCAACGGTCACGATGATAACGCACTCGTTGTACGGCTGACACCCGGCGATGCTGCTACGTCTGCGCCTGTGTCCTCTACTCACTCGCATGTACCCGTTCTCGAGATTACATATCCCCCCAGCATGAGACCTACTGCTGAGACCACATCGTCGGGGCTAGCGACGTATATCGCCGCCCAACTTCGCGATACCTTCGCTGAGGAACAGGCGATTACGTCTTATTTCCTCGCGACCTCGACGATTTCCTCCGATCAACACACAGGGATTGACGAGCCCCTTGCGAAACGCATGACACGGTCGATGAAATACTCGGGTACATATCATCTAACTTTCTCGCTGTTTACAAGCGGTTCGACTCCCAGCAGTTGGGACATTGACTCGGCCATCGATCAATACATGCGGCCTGTGTTGGACCTGCTCCAGCCCATCCACAACTTTACCATCGACACCCAAGTTCAGCTGTACGCGGTACCCGGCGTGCAATCGCAGTCTTTGACGAAAGAGGATCTGGCATCGTTCATTAATGCCGCCGAATGGCCCTTGTCGCCATCGATAGGAGGAGCGCCGACACTCAACTTTGTCATATTCGTCGGCGACCAGACCATCGGCTTGAATTCAGAAGAAGGGACGTCACGGTCATGGCTTGCGCCTCAATGGGGCTCTGTATATCTCCTCTCACCTCCTACAACAAGCCATGTATCATCCGAGTTTCTGAAGCAGCCTATCTTGACATTTGCATCGCATCTCCTCTCGCTCCTCGGAACCCCGCAATCGGGCTCGTTACCAATGCGTCTATCGACACTTGCTCGCGTCAGATCCGTAGACATGCTCCTGCGCGCATCGTCTTCTCTAGGATCCCTGGCTCGTCTGTCGTTGGCGTTGCCCAGCATCTCGATCCCATCCAGCGTCGCGGACGGCGTGGCCAAGTCGATTCACCACCTCGAGCTAGCATGCTCCAAGTTGGGAAGCACGGAGAGTCTCGAACACGCACGTATTGCGGAGACAGAAGCCGAACAAGCATTCTTCGAGAAGAGCATGGTTGGCCAGCTTTATTTCCCCGACGAACATAAAGTCGCTGTCTACTTGCCACTGCTAGGTCCCGTGGGAGTTCCCCTGGTTATGGGCCTGCTTACTGAGTTTAAGGCTTGGAAGGCACGGAGACAGCTTAAGGCAAAAACATCATGAGAGTATTTAGCTGTTGTTTTAGATACGTTGTAGAATATAATAGATAATGAATAACCTACGAGAATTATGGGTGATTCTACTAATTTACCGGCAGATGCATCAGCAACATGTGCTCCAATTCCCACTTCAGCTACTTCAATCTTCAATTTTCAATACCTTGCTGCGCAATGTTATTCATTACCATTACTAATCGTCGACCTACACTGTAGTTTTAATACTACTAATGGTCAATCCATTAAAAGGTATAAACGAGTATCCCAGTCGAGCATTTGAAGGTGAATGATACTTTCTATGTCGCACGTAGCATACATACACTCTAGGTACGCAACGAGAATTCTTATCTCTTCCGATCTTTTTCAGCGAGTTGAAAGTCAAGGGCTTTCCGTACCCCCTCCCTTCCTTTACATGGAAGAGAGCAAGTTATGATCTGATCAGTATATATTACGTCGTTCCACGACGTTGAAACAAAGCAGGAACCCGTCATAATAGCGTTGCAGTCGGCGAAACCCAGCCGATTAGTATCTACTGTACCTAGACTTAAGTCTGTCTACCTTTGGCTTCTGGGGGGGCCAGTTGGAATATCAGAACTTATCTAGGTAGGTAAATAAAACTTAGGTAAGTTCCGATCAGTTGACGAAACCTACTTATGACAGTAAGTAATTTATTTTTGCCAATTGCTAGCTAGGTAGGTATCTGTGAGGTGTGTACAGCAGAATGAATAACTACCTAAGTGATCAAACGGCGTATGGAGCTAAGAAACGCCACAGATAAAACTATTGTTACATTGCATTCAGGGCTCCCTACAGCTTGGGCTTGGCTAACAGCTTAATCCCAGCAAACGGTCAGCGAGAAGGATGACGCCATCGCCTCTTATTGGTAGGAAAGCTCCAGACGGATGGCTGCACTGATCATATGTTCGTTGTCTATATTATATAACATGATTATTTATAGACTAACCAGGTAGAAGGTCACTCATATGCAGATTTCTTCCTAAAACTTGAGTCTACTATAAATGGATCTATTCAAAAGCATGGCCCTGTATTAAGTTCTAGTCTCGTCGTTAATTTGTTGATATTAGATAGTAGGAAATACATTCCTCGAATGATCTAAATTATAGCTAGCGGGTGATAATAAGCAAGGGTAGCCCCCTTTTAGCCCCAATAAGTTCGATCGGCAATGAGCACCCTACAACTGGTTGCTCTATCGTCGAAGATGCATAAGCATGCATGCAGGCAAGACACAAACTTAAAAAAGCCACTGCAGTATACCTATCACGAGGTTCTCAGAGCTATTCGTCGTTTGTCTCACCTACCTACCGACAAACAGAAGTCTAAAAACCCAATAACGCTTACCAATACCTACTTCTTCTGTCTGAGTAGGATGTTTCCCCCCACACTCATTCATTCAAGGTAGAACAGGATGAATATCACCTACTCTTATAATATGTTGTTGTCGTTAGACATAACAGCCTTCACGACGACGCTGCTCTCCCCTCTTTCATCATGGAAGGACTATGTCGTCCCAGCTGTGCTTGGATATGTGGCGCTGTGTCGCGCGCTGCGCTATCGCGGGGAGAAGAGACTGCGTCGTCGCATGGGATTCCCGGAGGGTGGTGATCGTGAGGCGCTCTCCCGTATGACAAATAGTCAGGCACAGCAGATCATCAAGTACCTAAGCTCTTATGAGTTTCCTGAGTTTCATTTGTTGTCGTTGCAATTTGGGTTATTTAAGGTAAGTCTTGCTTTGATTTCCCCACACCACACTTGCTTCCTCTGCTATATCAATGATCGGCGTATGAAGTGATATAGAACAAGAGGAAACGTTTTCTGAGATGACTACAATGCTAATCATAGCCTATAGACATACGGCGTCGAATCCATCAGCCGGCTCTTGCTGGCTACCAGAAACTTGACAGATCCCGTGAAGAGTCTGAAGAGGTGAGCCTGGTATTTCATTCACTGAGTGAGAAGCATACACGATATCATTGTGGAATGAGACGATACTCGCATGGCATTCAAGTGGTCGATTGAACTAACACGGAACACCAGATACGAAGACACGGGCCTCTTAATCGGCGAATTAATCAACCCCCCCAACTCAGAGCGTGTAATCAACGCCCTGGCACGCATAAACTTCCTACACAGCAAGTACCGGCAAGAAGGGACCATCTCGAATGAGGACCTCCTCTACACGCTCTCAGTATTCGTACTCGAGCCGCCACGTTTCATGCGTCTGTTTGAATGGCGCGCCATGAACGACATGGAGTACTGCGCGTACGGCGTGTTCTGGAAAGCCATCGGCGACGCCATGGGCATCGAGTACAAGGGCTTACTGGCGCACGACACCTGGCGGGACGGCATCGAGTGGGCCGACGACGTCGCGGCCTGGGCGAAGAGCTACGAGGCTGACAAGATGAAGCCTAGTCCCATTGCGCATAAACCCGCCGTAGCCCTGATGCCCATGATCACGTACTGGTTACCGTGGTTCGCGAAGCCGTTCGCTGATCAGATTATCTGTGTTCTGATGGGCGATCGTGTGCGGGAAGCCTTCATGCAAGTTCCCCCATGCAAATCTGTTCCTATACCCTCGTTCTACCCTCTACTATATGTCTCGTCGGCATAGTCACTGACTGTTCCCAGGCTTCCTGAACCAGGTATCGTGGCAGCCGCAACGGTATATCCCTTATTAGTACTACGTCGCTTTTATCTCCGTTATCTAGCATTGCCGCGCCTTTTCGCTGTAGAACGTCATGGGGATATCGATCCCAAGACGGGACGCATGCACATGCGCATGCCGTATGGGAACCATCCATTCTACGTCAAGCCCACGGTGTGGAATCGCTGGGGACCCAAGGCCTGGGCTATCTGGTTGTATGGTGGCAAGGTCCCCGGCGATAACCCTGGCCAGTATATGCCACAGGGCTATACGTGGACAGATCTGGGTCCAACGAACCGGATGGGATTGGGTGTTGAGGAGATGGGAGTGGATGCCGAGAGGTTGAGAGCTTCCGATAGAAGAGGCTGCCCATTCTAAAGAGAGTGATAAATCAACTGTGCAGAACACAGTGAAGGTCTTGTTCCGAAACGTTTGAAGCGCGACATAATATATAAATTATTAGGAGAATGGGTGAGTAATCTGTTGAAGTTCATCAGACCCGGTATTCATTTTTAACCACAAAGAATAATGACAGTGAGAAGCCATAGTCTAATAAAACCTCTGATACGCAGCACTGTTAACCCTCTACCCTAATCAAAACCATGCCATTGCTGCGGGAAAGATCTTCGTCCAATACTTCGTAGGTGTGGCGGGTACATATATGTATTGAAGTGCTAGCTGATGAGGTAATCTGACTATTGCGCATTCAAGGATAGTAAACATCCACTTTCGATAGGGAACCACTTGACTAAATAGAACGGACGTCAATAGAATGAGTTTGTAGAATTTCAATAAAAGATTCATCGAATGCTAAGCAGTATTAACTAGGTATGTAGCTGAGTTGCTCGTGAATTCTGCCTTGGTGAAACCCCTTGCTACCTACCCATCCCTTATATCGAATACCTGTAAATAAGCCCCTTTTTCATTAGGCAGGTCAGCAGTGTGACACCTGCACTACTTTAGTATACGATAGTAGCACTAGGAGAAATTATCATGCAACATCTTGTTATGCTCGGAGTTGTCAGATGCCCATTCTGTAACTTCTCCCTCCAAGTAGAACGTTTCATCCTGCGAAAAGGTAGTACTCCGGTTGATATACCGTAGCTTGTAATACCTCGTTAGGAGTCAGCCTTGAAAATCAAAGATGAGCATCTAGCAATGACGTATTTCAAAAGGGTATCACGAAAATCAGGAGAGTTCGCTGTCATTCCTCCTAAAAATGTCTTTGAAGCGGTCCCAGATGAATCTGAACTCGTAATAACGAAAAGTAACCGATCCCCTTAGCACCCATAAGATACGAATTCATATGGTGTTTCAGAGTTTAGGACAGTAGACGGGACCATCTTGCAAGGTGAAGCCATCGTCATAACTCAGGTGATTTAGTGTAATGGCCGACGTGTTCCGTCATGGTTTGCTGCGCAGTCAAGCAATGACGATAACGTTTTGTGAGTAATTACACGAAGACATAGATAAAGACTCGTCGAAACAGGCATATAATCTGTTAGCCGAATGCTTAGTTACCGAATTTACGACATGATGTCAATTCGTATCATCGTACTGGTGGCCTTTACCAAGCCACCATATGTCCTGATGCTATCCCACCTCTCGTTGGCGATATTCGACTTCTTCGGGAGGAATGAGTTCCTTGGCCTACTGAGTACTGATCTGGGAGACGTTTTTAGATATCTTGCATAGGACAAAGTAGATGATAGAGATGAAATGGCTGAAACTCCCCGCCTTAAAATCTGACCTGGTATTGACATGTTCTGGGCAATCAGTAAAACTAGGAAACTCATACATAAGGTTCGTAGCTGACATTATGACCTTTGATATGGTTATCCTATGAGCCTGTGTGAGAGCTATGTATAGAGCAGCCCACGTTTTACGACTAATCTCAGACAGGTTTTCTGGTATGTACCGAACCGCCCAAATCATTAAATAGAACCGGTAACGAGCCTGCAGTCATGAGGCTGCGTCAAGTAAAGCGAACTTGAAAAGGAATCGGATTAACTCGATCATATCAGATGTCAAGTTCTACGAACAGTGTGTGACGAATGACGTCTAGGTGGCTAGGAGATACAATCAAATCAGCATATTCACGAAAATCGCAAGCTCGCCTCCGACGATGGAAAAAATCGATCCCTTGCGGTATAGTATCATAGAATGAGTGCACGCGATCGAAAATGACTTGGCAACCCACCGCAGCTAATCCGGAGAAGAAAAAGACGATGTTTCGGATTGCTCCGACCGATTTCTAGCCGTTTATATCAGACTAGCCTAGATTTAAAGGTGTACGGGCATCATGAGATTGGTATTTCGGTCGTACACCGCACCGCTAATGAGCGCTTCTCGACATAAATGGCTAACGAAGCACTGACAAGCGGGGACATACCGAGCGGGCTTGGTGTATTGGCTCGATTGGGTGATATCGCGGTATAACTAGTAAGGCAGGGATGTTGGCAGGTGAGGTGTTGGCCGATTTTGTTTGGCTGTCTTGAGCTGATATGTAACCCTTTTGCCCACCTCGGCATACCATCTGTCGAACGTACCGACCGTATACAAATCAGAATAGTTTCATACAATGTCAGCTTGATCTTCCTTCTGTTTCTTTTCGCCGCCATCTCCAACTCTGAAGTTACAGTCAGAGGCTCGGACCGAGACCGAAGTAGACCGGCCCACCTGCGTCTGCCACCCTTTTTGGCTGGGGATGCCACCAATTTCCCGCCTGTACAAATGAAATACATACATACAATTAAGCAGTCGAAGCAGCTAGTACAAATGCTTTCCTAAGTCCTGTATTTTGTAGTAATAAGTTATATAACGTAGAAACGTGTGCATTTTAATCTAAGTGCATAATCTAGTGCTTGTATAGCTTTTGAACTAAGTACTAACCTTGAAGTAGTATACTACAATATGCCGATAACCTGATTATATAAAAAAACAACACTGTTGATTTATTAGTTACTACATACAAGCAACCAGATGCCCAAGCACCCAAGTTACGCAGAGGTATAGCCCTTGCCGTGTATCTAACTGTAAACGGCTGAAGTGGCGTATGTTGACTATATAGATGGGAAATTGGTGGCATCCCCAGCCAAAAAGGGTGGCAGACGCAGGTGGGCTGAAGTAGACATGCATGTCGGTATTAACGTCGATCGCGTACCAGATCAGTAGACTGATTGGTAGACTAATCGCTAGTCTAGACTAATCTTAGAGACGTCAGAGCGAAGATAATCCGTTGCATTCGCCTACTGGTAGGGTGGCAAAGGAGCGGGAAACCAATCTCTCCAAGTGAGACCTAAATGGGCCGGCTGATCGGTGAAAATGGTTAATAAACATTTGTTGACAGTCTTGACAGTTGACAAACGCCCAGGGTTTGTTGGAATTGACTTAAACGCTTGAGTGGCCCTGTTAACAAGGATAGTGCCGTGGTGGTAACTTGGGCATATCTAGTGTAGCGTGAATTCAACGTATCCATAGCCCACGTTTGATAGTCCGCAGTCTCAAGTGGTCACGTCCTTGTCGGCAGTGTAAAGTATTTTCTGCTCTGAATATAATGAGTCCTACCATGCAGGGACTGAAAGGGTTTTTTTTCTGGGGAATTCGCCGTGGCGGTATCTAAGTACCAAGCTAGGTCTACAGTTCTATGATAGGTCACGCCTAAGTGTTAGTGTACGGGACAACGATTCACAATAGTTAGTACTATCTGTACTAGTCTAGCCGTGAGAATGGTGTAGCGAATCTAGCCTAGGGTCTAGACTAGTGTACGTTTCTCCTCATCACGCCCCCAAAATGAGTAGAAGGAACAAAAAGAGGCTTGCAGTGTACCATGAAGAGTACCATGAAAAGCTAGTACTGGAAGCTAGCGTGGAAGAAAGCATAAGAGATATCGATGAAAGAAGAGCATTATCAGGGTGGGCTCATTTTTTATATCTTATATTTCACCTTATCTGAGTCACGTTTTGAGATTTTGGCCTGTAGTTATGACAACTCAACGGTAGATCCCTGCGGCTCCACAAGTACTTAGACATTATGATACGGTGATCTACTTACGCACTTATTATTAGCTGTAACCCGTTATAGTTCCCTCCAAGTCCTCGTCTACGCCCAATTCTTGCCTCCTCTCGATTTTATTTTCTACGCACCAACCTGAGGAACTAGTATCAAAAGGTTTTAATTTCGGCTGGTATCGCGCTGTGGTAGGGAAGAAAAGAATTTAATCGCTACATCGCATATTCGGAAGCCTATTGCGTCAATCCAGATAATACAAACACCAAGCAATATGGCGACAACGCCTGGTCAGCCGTCTGCTAGTCAGACCGCCTCCGCAGCAGTTCCAGAGGCTGCTACTACAACTACTAGTGATAGCCCGCAGGTTGGCAGTAGCACCACGACTGCTGGATTGGCAACGACAACACCAGCCGTAGCGTCTACATCAACAGCAACAGAGCCAACGGCGGCGCAGTCAACAACAACGGCTCCTCCGAGTGATGTTTTCCCCGCGTCACATTGGGCCCAAGTACCGGTGAGGCTAAGGAGTTCCTTTGTTATAGGCAAGAAGAATTCAGCTGATGAGCTCCGCTCTAGCACGAAGAAGAGGAAGACGAATTTGATGATAATGATTCAGCGTATGGTGATGATAACGCGAGTTCGACAGCGTCGCTGTCAGCGAGTATTCTCGAGTATCGAACCGTGCATGGCCGCACATATCACAGTGAAAGAGGCAATGCCCAGTCATGGTGCGACTCATCCCGAAGCTGGTAGCACGTTCAAGTCATTCATGTGTTAATGTTCTTTCTGGTATCTAGGAACCCAAATGATGCCCAGCACGATGAGTCAATGGATATTCTGTATGTATAAGCTCCATGTCGACTCAATAACGATGTTCGTCTCGTAGGTAGATTGCTGATATGCCTCAAGCCATCATGTCTCCACGCTGATGCAGGACGGGAGGATCACAATGGCTCATATTGACGAGAACGTACAGGTAAGGATAATTGACATCAGGAATTCACGAGTTCGAAGTGTTGACCCTAATTGATAGAAAGTATTGGATGTAGGGTGTGGTACTGGTACGTTCGCAGATTCATGTTATCCAAGCCTAACCAGACCGTGTACATCTGGCTAACATAAGCTTGATAGGTATATGGGCAATGTGAATAACCCTAGAGACACCTCACTATTGAAGGGGGAAGTGCTGATGTAATGCCGCAGTGATTTTGCCGATCAGTATCCTCACGCCGAAGTCGTTGGAGTTGATATCTCGCCGTCACAACCACAATGGATTCCACCGAACCTGAAGTTTGAGATTGACGATATAACACAGCCTTGGACCTATGCGCCTAATAGTTTTGACTATGTCCATATGAGGTGGCTGATTGGTGCGATTCCGAATTGGTATACCGTATTTAGGGAAATCTTTCAGACCTTGAAGCCTGGCGGCATCTTCGAATCTAAAGAATCGTCGGCTATAATTCAAAGCGACGATGGTACAGTCCCGTACGGATCAGCCATGGATCAATGGGGTCGCGTGTTCGCGGAAGCTGGAAGGAAGTTCGGTCGTACGTTTCAACCCGTGGAGGACAACATACAAGTAAAAGCTATGGA
The DNA here is from genome assembly GCA_007182795.1 of Xylaria flabelliformis. Lineage (NCBI taxonomy): Eukaryota > Fungi > Ascomycota > Sordariomycetes > Xylariales > Xylariaceae > Xylaria > Xylaria flabelliformis. Next base: position 152,850 of record VFLP01000044.1, read on the forward strand.
AGCCGCGGGATTTGTTGATATCAAAGTCTACAACATGAAGGTAACATGCAGCACACTACACGGGAAGGAAGCCGGCTGACAATTTTGGTTACAGACAACTCTTGGACCTTGGGCTGCCGATGCTAAACACAAAGAGATTGGTCAATACGCCCGGCTGGCACTAGAGCAAGATATAGAGGGTACGTAAATCGAAATAGCCTCCTGGAGACAAAGCTGACAAGGTGCCTAGGATTCATCATGTATATGTGGACAACGGTTTTGGGCTGGACAAGAGAGGAAATAGCTGTCTACGCTGCTCACTTGAGACGCGAGCTTCGCTCTCCGCATTTTCATGCATACTACCCTCAGCGCGTGGTCATCGGGCGTAAGCCATAAGACAAGCAGCTCAAGCACCCTGCCGCATAGAAAACAGCCATTCGTGCAATTTATCGGATACTCGACAGCTACTTACTTGTGGGTTGTGAAAGGAGACGTCATCTTAGGGGCAGGTTGCGTACATTGGACGTTATATGGTAGACATCACTGGGGACGAGGCCATTGATGAACCATCGCCGGTAGGAGACGGTTCGGACGGGGAGGTGTAAGTACATTATCTGAGAACTTTCTCGGGTTACCTTTTATGGAAGGAATGTAAACTCAGGAGCTTCCTGTTACCTGGTAACACACCGGCCAGAAACCCTAACCCCTCACGATACCTAAAATGAATACGTTACCAACTTGACTGTTTCATATGAGGATATAACGAACAATTGACGCGAGACATGAAACACAGGTATTATGATACTGTAGCAATTCTGTCTTACTGCTTACATACTTAAGTGCTTTAGTTGACTCCTGGACAAAAATCCATTCTCCAAGTCCACGCCCTCGATAAGGCCTACTTTGTCCCGGAACTAGGCGGCAGATTTTCCCAGAGGAAGAGACGGCAGAATCTCACGAAAATACGGCTAACTGGAATCGTCACACCCTTGATGCATATGATTGCTTCGATAAAAGTTCCACGCATCTCAACGTCTACAGTCCAAATCTCACGATATGCGTAAAATCAACGACTATCACACATCCGGAGTTGAACCCCCATAAGAATGTATCTTTTCCAAGTCAGCACACATAGTTCAAATAGTCATGTCAAATCGACAGGCAGTTACTTACTGTCTGATCCGCACATCCTGACGGCGTATCATACGCATAGGCGCCAGTGTTGATATATAGTTGGCCATTGTTACCGCATACAAGCCACGCAGCTGCATTAGGCCGCGAAATGTCCGCCACAGTCCAAGTAAGCGTATCGCCTTGGAATGCAAACGTGCCGTACGGATTCTTGGTAGTGTCGAACCAAGTCTGGAGCGTGCGCTGGGTCTTATTTGTAGAGTTTTCTACCCACATGTACAGCAACTCGCCGCTAGTTGATCCCGGATTGTATACGACCTGGCCGTTGATGATATTGAATTGACCCGCGTTCTGTGAGGATCGCAGGTATGCGTCGCCTGGACCTGGAGACGGGGTTGCTGTGGGCGCAGCTTGCAGGTAAGAGTGGAAATTCGGCGACGCTACGGCTCGGACCCAGTAGTAGCCTGACTGTAGAGTCGTTGGATATGCCCCTGACCCTGAACCGACCGTTGTCGTCGTTGTTACTATCGACCGAGTCGTAGATGCTTTCGTGGTCGTACTCGCAGCTGTTGTACGCGTAGTAAATGACGTGCTACTCGCTATTGGTTGTTCAGTGTATGGTCTAGACTTTCGTTCGACCTCAAATGTTATGTCGAACAGCAGCATACGAAAGATACGCAGCTCGACGTATTTAAGGATAAGTTATATGAAAATGACTCACTGGTTGCAGTACCAGGAACACATTGGCTATAGTAGTCACTGCCAATATCAATTAGGATTAAGTTCACTTGGAGATACGGGTGCTGTACTTTAGAACAGAGCAAGTGTAACCCGATACGCAAGTTGATGGACCCGACCAGTTAATGCCGCCACCTATTGAGCATGCATAAGTAAATCCATTTTGTTAAACAGGCAGCTGGGTATCTTACATTGCTCCCACGCCTGTTGTTGGGCGATAGCCGCGCCTCCGAACAGGTAGGCGGCAGTGATTATACAAGAGAGCATCGTGAAATTTTCGATAATGGGGCAATACTTTACGGGATTTGATTACAATGATCAACATGGTCAATTACACATCTTAAATCCTTTCGACTTCAGCACAGTCAAATTCAAAATAGGTTTTCGTGGGCTAGCCATTTCCACGATGCAGGCCCGAAAAAGCCGGCAAGCCGTCGCTCCATCAGTACACGGTCTTTCATTAACCGTACGCCGCTCCACATTTTCGCGTTACGAGCAACTAGAGCTACCAACTTATAGATCTAGGGGACAGGCTACTTAAATAAGTGTATGGGGGCCGGTGTCTCCATGGAAGACCGGAGCCGGCCGAGTGATGTTTCCGCCAATCCCGTATATTCAACCCGAACAGTCACTCGGAGCTCGTCCTCCGTGCTTCGATTTCCATTCGGAACTTTGATCTTGACGCACTCATCGCCGCCAGGGCGCTTGTTAAAGTACTTGCTCGACTCCAAAGTTCCTTTGTTACGATCGTAACTATATTCAATATACCACAACTAATAATAAATCGCAACGTTTTGTTTCTTTGCTATCAATAGCCTTGTCTCATTAACTCGCGATGTCCTGTACACACTCTGAAATATCATAGAATCCAAATGTTTTATACTTAATACATACTGTCTATTAGCGTCAATGTAGGTCTAATTGTGCAACTGTTTGTTCGGCGCTGGTCGCCACACCATTCCCCAGCTCTTAACCCCTTCACCTCCATCCTGCGCCAGACCGTCAGGTCCAACCACTCCTCGTCCTAGCGTGAATTCTTCAATCTCTTTGAAACCATGCTTCGCATATAAGCCCCTAGCGTTCGCATTCGAGGCCTCGAGCCACAATGGCCGGCCATAACTTTGAGCGTGAGCCTTCATGTGTTCGAGTAAGATCCCCCCGAGTCCTTGACGTTGGCGATTTGGATCTGTTCCGATGATGAACAAATACCAATACTCCGATAGTTCCTTGGTCGTAAACGCCTTGTTTTTCGCACGTTTCACAGCCGTACTATGTTCAACCAGGATCCGCTGGGGCTTGTCAGCGTTTTGTGCGAAGCGACAAGAGCAATGGGAGCTTACCCTGATACCTGTCGTCTTCAACTTCAGCGTGATGGACACCAAGCCTGCCTGGAAGATTGTACGCGGGTTATCCACTCTCTTTCCGGGAGGCAGCATTGCAGCACAGCAACCCCATGATGCAACTTCGAGTATAATCCCTTTGTTAAGTGTGCTGGCTTTCAGACATGCTGCGAGGAATAGAGGGAGGTAGTCTTTCCGCTCCTCATCTGATAGAGCCCCCATGAAATAGTTGAATACTGGGTCGTTTCGGAAAGCCCCAGTGAGGACTGGGACGGCATATGGGATGAGTTCTGAAGTGAACGTTCAACATCAGCTATCGATGCTATGCTAAGAGGGAAATACTACCAGGTTCACCTTTACCGCCTTGAGTGATCTTAGCAGCTTGCGATACTGGCGGTACTTCTCCCGAAGTAGACATTGTGTTGTGGCGAAGACGTGTAAACTAGGCTGGATGTATCACGGTGTCATCAGTATGGAAGTGAAGCTCGGATGGCCGACTACAGTATTCGTCATCACGACATCGGCATGACTTATATAGCCGACCCTTTACTCGGTTCACCTCTTACTTCGTAATCAATGTATTATAATTATAGGTTATTAAAACGTACCTTGTACTTTGTCCTTAGCATGCCAATGGCCCATTCCTTTAAAGGTGTTGTCTGCTCGTCTCACCGTACTTCCTTTCGCGTTACGCCAAAACTTCGCCACGAAAGCCAGTTGGTAGCTCGTGCGTTACCTTATCTAAAATCTTGCAGGCTCATTGTGCATAACGTGAGACGTTTTACAGGGGTACATGCCACTATGAATTGTATGCTGTTGTTTGTGGTTCCATAGTTCGTTCCCCCGACTCCCGACGGGATCCGCGGAGCGGCTACTTGGCAAGCGAGTATGGATCCGGGGCGAAGCAAGCGCCTCCGGTTATTGTCCGGTTTAGCTATTCTTACACGTCAATTTTAGTTTAGTTGTGTCTCTTCAGCTATAAGCCATGCAATGAAACACTCAAGCTTTTGCAAACATGTCATCCGTCGAGAAGAGCCGTCAATGAAAGATCAGCCATATTCGTCATCGATTGCTCTCATCCTCAACTCCCGGAATCCGCGTAGTCCGCCGCTTCAAGCTTCACCTTAATTCGTCTTGCTAAGAAGTCGCCTAAATAGTGACGAGGTTTGACCGATTGGACTAGAATAGCAGTACCTACCATCCTTCCAACGGGAATAAGCTTTCACGAGAGCTCATTCGCTGCAGCGTGCTGGTATCCAATTGGATTTCATGTCTTTGTTATAGGTAGTGTCGACCCAAACAATGATAGGAATATGCCGGTTATCCTTGTGTTGCGAATGGCATCCTGTCGATATCGGACTTCTGGGTACTGTTGAAATCTTGTTGGCGAGGACGATAGATATCAATTAGGATTGGGTTTGTGTTGCTGGTTTTTATTTAATGTAGAACCCGGTGACGACGGACTTCAAGATGTTTTTGAGAAGATGGGCAACTTAAGCACTCATATTGCTAAAATGTATCAGTGACCCCGTTATGACGATTGATCGAGCCCTAGATCAAGTACAAGGCATCCAGCCGGCTAACAGAACATAGTTTTAACAAGATATACAATTATTGGGCACGGACTCGGCTTACACTAAAGAATACCGCAGATATAATGCGGTGGCTCTCTCGGATCTATAAACCCTATCACTCGCTGGCTCGCGAGCTCATGAGTATGTTATGATGAATGTAAAAAATCTCATCAAAAGATATCGCTGCCTAAGACCTTAATGTCTTCGATACCATGCTGCTTTGCGTATATGATTCTAAATGTTGTAGCTCGACTGTTGCCATATTGTAACAAGACCAAGATGACATAGTTTATTCGACTATATCGTAACGAGTCCTATTTCCGGGTATAATATCGCTATTTGACATGATTCATCAATGTAATTGGTTTATGGCCCATCATATAACACGTGGGCTAAGAGCCATATCTTTTCGTTCTCTTCATAAGACCCATGGCTCAAGCCCTGGTCTCTTTTTCCTCGACGGTAGTGCTCTTCTCATCTAGAGAAGCTGCGTCGATAGCCTTCTCCTCATCATGGTGAATGTTAGCACCAATAGGGCCACCCTCAAACTCACGGCCACGCCTTTCAGGGCCAAAGGCGGTAGTGACGATAATGCCAAGAACGATAATGGCTGTAGCGATACCCATGGTTGGACCGTAGGCATCGACGAGATCCCCTGCTTTGTTACGAACAAAGTGCGACTCGGAAATGGCGTTCACGATCTGTGCACTAGGCGAACTAATTGCATTGCCCAGCTGATAGGTGATACCGGGGAAGGTAGACCGGTAAGCGGCCGGCGCCAGCTCGCTGAGATGAACTATATGATGGTCAGTGGTTATTGAAAACATAATACGGTTCGTCTGAGAGGCTTACTTGGAATGACACCCCAAGCACCCTGAACAAAGAATTGGATAAAGAAGCTGGTAACTGAGAGGGCGCGTTCTCCTTCGGGAAGAATCCAGGCTGGGATAAGAATACCACTGATCAAGGCGGCCCCGATGATCGCCCTTCGGCGACCAACCCACTGAGAGAGATAACCGATGATAGTACCGCCGACAACGGCACCGGTCTTCATAAGAATGCTAGCTCGCGTAGCGGCATCGTTGGGCAACTCCTTCTGCACAAGGCAAAAGGTGGTGTAACTGTCTTGGCTCGTGTGGGAGTAATAGTTGAACCAGGACATGAGGATGATGCAGTAAATGGACAGGCGCCATTCCTTTGCCAACATGTCCTTCGTCTCGGCCCAGAAGTCACTCGCGGTGATCTCTTTACCGGAAGCCTTTGCTTCTCTGAACTGATCAGACTCGGGGAAGCAGCATCGCAGGAGACCCGCGGCAAAGGACAGACCTGCGCCGACCCAGAAGACGGTCTTCCAAGACTCAACCGCGCCGCCCACGCCAAGATTCGTGATGGCGGCCAAGACGTAACCGAAGGAGTAGCCCTGTTGCAGGATACCGCTCATGAAACCACGTGCCTCCGTTCTAACAAGACAGTAAGCTCCAAACTCGGGTATAAGACAGCGAATTGAATACTCACGGGCAGTTCTCCAATGCCATGGCTACTGCATTACCGTATACACCACCCATAAAGAGACCGAATAACGACCGAACGGCTAAGAATTCTTGAAATGTAGCGGCATAGATGGTTCCGATCTGGAGAGCACCTATAATATTTGTTAGTCTTCATGACTATGCCAACAATTGTAGTAAAGTCGCATACCGAGGATAATCAAGTTGGCAACCATGGGCCACTTTCGACCATAGCGGTCACCAAGAAGGCCGAAGATAGCAGCGCCGACAGATCGGAGCAGCAATGTCAAGGTGATTGCAGTGGTGATCGCAGTCTTAGAGGTATCGTAATACTTGGAGAGCTTGACTGTCTGGATAGAGAGGGCGTGAAAGTCGAAAGCATCTGCGGTCCATGCAAACCAGCCCACGAAAAAGTAGATCCAGTCTCTAGCAGTCAGAAGGGCCATTAGAGAGAAGGGGTTCCTGAGAGGCGCTGGAGCCCGCCATTCTGTATGTACCTCGCCGAGTTCATTTGTAACAACGACTCTCTGCTTCCATTTGAAGAGATCAGCCCACGATTGCTTTGCTGTCGGGATGATACCCTTGGCAACCGGGTCCGCGGGTTCGTAGTTCGTGGCCATGGTCTGGAGGTGTAAGACAGTATACGTATAGAACACAGGTCTCTCCTCTCTCTCCAAGGAGGGTAAGCGAGGTAAGAAAAGGGGACAAAACGGGAAGACGATATTTTGTCTACAGACTGGGCCGCTGAGACGGACTGCTGACTTCTTATACCAATAACCATGCCCCCATGTTCACAGATCTCTGCACGCTGACAAGAAGGGATTTCCTCGCCGCTCACTTCCTCGTCTTCCTCTTACCTATCTCGAATGAGCAACCTGCTGCTACACCCCATGGGTTGTAGCGGTGGAACACATGGCGTCCAGGACTTCTCCATGTAAAATCTCCAAATGTACCAACTTGCCAAGGTCCGCCAAGGTCCGGAGGCTCATTGTAACGGGTTGGCCAAGGCCAGCCAAGGCAAGCCAAGCACACCGTCTCCTATCATCACAATAAGATGATTTGAAAGAGGCCTCAAGGTTCATCCGAAGGGCCCTAAGACCTAACGCTCACGCGAGAACTGGGGAAGCTCGCGGGGGATTTGGGGAAAGAGTTGGCGCCAAGTCACCCCGCCACGGCGGTTCACCCATCAGTATGGTAGAGATTTGTGCTACCGTTTCCTCGATCTGCCCATATATAGCAACCACAAATGATCTGAATGGGAATGAGGCTATTCCGAGGTTGATAGCCAGCCTCCTCCCTTTCATCCGCCACGGTGTAGGCTATCAGCTGATCTGACTTGGCTTCGAATTTTTCTTTCTACCATCCCCGGTCTCTGCCCCGGTAGGTATGTGTCAAGGATGGAAAAGGTAGGTGGTATTTCCCCGCACGAACTGACCATCTCCAGTACCGTAAGGTTAGCGTGGCGTTCCTTACCCTTGTCACTTAATTGACAGCATTGTGTGGTGTAGGTAGACCAGATTATGATGCCATGGTTCGATTCCTACCCTAATTCAGATAACTACATGAGAACACCCAACGTCCGTTCCAGACTTTCGCGTAATCTGTTTCACGACGTACCACGCACTCGGTGCAGGATTTCCTCGGTAACAGTTGAACGAGCGGTCGGATTGCCGAGGAGATTGGGAGACGGCTGACTCTAGATGGCACATTATAGAGAAGAGTTGCCAATGCGGGAGATGTTTACGCCACAATGCTTCGATGTTTGTTAGCATAATTGGCAAGGTATTGGCATACCACCATAACGAAGGCGGACAACAACCCGCTTCAAGGCGAAGATGGCGAGATGTCCGAGGAGAACAGAAAAAAAAATAGATGAGCTCAGATGGTCGCATCACGCGTCTATGCATCCCTGCTCCAACGGTCCCTAGAGCCGAGTCATGCATCTCACCCAGTAGTGCAACGTGCGTAGATAACTAAGTTTGTTGCGATAGGCCCAATTTTTTCAGCTTGTATTTCAAGGCGCCTCTTGAGTGAAACATATTTCCCTAATTTTTATCATCACGTTACATAACAGAAGTGCTAGTAATAGTACAACGAGAAGTTAAGCCAAGAACATAACGGTAAAGAAAATGCGTAGAGCCCATTGAGCTAACGGACTTCCTACCTAGTACAGATAAGGGCGGCTCACCCCCTTAGCTGAAGAAAGACAACCGCGCATGTGCAAAACTGCCGTGAATGCTTGAATATTACAGGCTTATACCTAACTCGAATCTATATCTGCGCTCGGGTTGGTTCCCATTATCTTCAATTCCCCCACTAGTTGAAGCAGGGGGTTCTACTTATACTGGGAAGCGGTATGCAAGCTACTCTATCTGTTTGCAATTGCCGTTTAACTACCGGCAGTAGAAAAAAAGATCTAGAATCTGCTAAGATGACTACTAGCTATTCACAACATTACTGCCAGCTATAGTAGCATATCAAGTTATCATCAGGAGCGTATTCACAAAAGGAGGTTATATAAAGGCAGTACCTATCCGCCAAGTGCTGCCCAAAAAGGATTTTGAACCCACCAGTAGTTACTAGCTACGCCAAAAAAACTGACATCTTTTTCTGGGCGGCGTTTGACAGCTATCCATGGCGTTTCCTCGATACATGGTGGCCATTTCCATTTCCCACATCTCGATGCTATTTACGCTGTTATAACCGTCTGCGCATTCTGTCCGCACATACTTAGCAGACGGGTGCAGTTCTAAGCTGTAGCCAATCAATGACGGCACCTACCCTAGCTCGCTTCCAAAAGGGGATAACCCGGAAAGATTGATTGGACAAGAGGCCCTTAGTAACCCACCAGTTCCTTCTATACCTTTTTAATTTGCTCTATCAAAGCGTCATATATGACGTGTAGTATCCCGAGGAGAACGGCTTCCCGAGGAGAGTCTCACAGTGAGATGGCAAAGCGACGGCAAGAGTCAATGGCCACCCGCGGCTTAAGTAATACTGGAGGGGCCGTCATGTATATATACTGACCGTGCTATTTGAATACTATCCTTTACGATTTAGCTTGACTCAATCATGGAATATCTTCGCAAAGTGACACAAGTAACACAATTGACACCATTGACACAATCCTCCAAGATGGCGCCATCAGCAGATACCAGTTTCGCATCTCACGTCGAGAACCAATTCACGTCCTACGAGAAGGATCGTCAGTCGTCGTCCAAACAAGCGACATACGCTACCAGGTAAACCACATATCTGCCACTGGCCCACGACTGCATAGGCTAACAGTAACAGCAATGGAGCTCCTCAAGCTCACCCGTACGAGGCTCAAAGAGCGGGCGACAATGGGCCGCTTCTACTCCAGGACTTCCATCTCATCGAGCTACTATCGCACTTTGACCGCGAACGTGTCCCTGAGCGTGTAGTCCACGCCAAGGGTAGCGGTGCCCATGGTGTCTTCGAGTGCACCGACCCCATTCCCGACATCTGCATGGCCGATATGTTTTCAGAGAAGGGCAAGAAATGTCCCGTTACCGCTCGCTTCTCTACCGTCGGCGGCGAGTCTGGTTCTCATGACTGCGCCCGTGACCCACGCGGATTCGCCGTCAAGTTCAGGACGGAAGAGGGAAATTGGGACATGGTCGCCAACAACACCCCCGTCTTCTTCCTACGAGATCCCGGTTAGTGAATGATATAGATACTACCTCGTCTTTAGCCAGGCTCGGCTAACTAGTGATAGCCAAATTCCCCGAGTTCATTCACACCCAGAAACGTGACCCGTCGACACATCTGACACATGCCGACGATTCGACAATGTTTTGGGACTACCTGTCACAGAACCCCGAGTCGATCCACCAAGTCATGATTCTTATGGGTGATAGGGGTATTCCGGACGGCTATCGAAAGATGCATGGATACTCAGGCCATTCGTTCAAATTCATCAAACAGGGTGGCGACTGGGTCTACGTCCAGATACACTTCAAATCTCAACAGGGCACCGGGTTCATCACCCAAGAGGACTCGGCCAGCAAGTCCCCCGACTACTCGCAGAAGGACTTGTACGAGGCCATCGAGCGCGGGGACTACCCGAAGTGGGATGTCAAGATCCAGACGGTGACGCCTAAACAGGCCGAGGAGTTGTGGGAGAAGCAGAAGATCAACGTCTTCGATCTCACCCACGTCTGGCCGCAGTCACAGTTCCCGCTGCGAAAGGTTGGCGAAATGACGCTGAACGAGAACGCCATCAATTACTTCGCCGAGATCGAGCAGTCAGCCTTCTCCCCGTCGCACCTAGTGCCGGGCATCGAGCCGTCGGCCGACCCCGTGCTCCAGTCCCGCCTGTTCTCGTACCACGACACACACCTCCACCGCATTGGAACCAACTACCAGCAACTTCCTGTCAACGCCCCGCGGACAGCATACAAATTCGGCAACTTCCAACGCGACGGAGCCATGGCGTACGGGAACCAGGGTGCGCGGCCCAACTACCTCAGCTCGATTGACCCCATCCAGTTTAGGCCGCGCGGTGTCGACCTCGATAAGACGCACGGCCACTTCATCGGGCAGGCAGTTTCGTTCCTATCAGAAATCCGCCCAGAGGATTTCAACGCGCCCCGGGCCCTGTGGCAGAAGGTGTTTGACGAACCCGCACGGGAGCGATTCATCAACAATGTATCAGGAAAGATGAGTCTCTGCAAGAACGAGGAGATTCTCAAGCGCCAGATCGCCATCTTCAGGGAGGTGGACGATGACATCGCCACACGACTAGAGAAGGCGACGGGCATCAAGGGCTACGACGGTATCGCGGAGCTCAAATTCAACGGCACGCACAACGGCATGGCGAAGGATGGTGGAAAGAATCGGTATGCCAATGGTATCGCCCCCAGCCAGAGCATTACCCAGAACAATGGGGCGCCTTTCGCTGGGACGCATCAGCCCGTCATGGAGAAGGGCGTTGATGGTGTTGCGTAATGGTATTTAGGTTGTTTGTTACTGATTATGACTGGGCATAACGACTTAAAGTGATAGGATGGAATTTTACGAGGAGTAAGGGGAATAAAATCGCATTTAATATTATGATACATGATCACATTCTATTTCATCTGAAACTTGAGAGTTCTAATCGTCGAGATAATCTTTTGGTTGAACATGTTCTTCACTAAACACCAAAGCAGTGTAAGGGGTCTAGACAGAGGGCTGGAAATGGTGCCTGGCAAGCCCTGTCACTACACTGGGTCCGGGGAATTTGGGGCGGAATTGGGTCACCTGAGCAGCTAGAAAAGGGTCCTCCGAAGAACGGAGAGCGTAGTGAACCAAAAGCAATCTTATCTATGCTGTACGCGTCCCTACCATAAGTCTTATCTTCCACCTGCATACCTACCTAACTACCTACATGTACCTACAGTATTAAACATAGACAACAAATTGTCGGTCTGTTCGAAGTTACGTACCCATCACATTATGAATATTGGTTTTTGGCGGCTTTGGCTTGCATCAAATTAATTGATTGGTTCGCCTTCGCCCTGGCCTCAGCTTCAGGTAGGTGACGAGTTACGTATTGATTTGTCTTTTTCCCGTGACTAGCATCGTCAATGCGTCAATCCTTCTTTCTTAGTAGCCTCCGATTATAACCGTCATTCACGATTGTTTGGGTTTCCGATCTATTTCCGTTTCTGTATCATACCTGTAGCTTACGATAGCCTGGTTCGTCGGTCCTTCCAATCTGCTCTTTCCGAGTTGTCAGCGATTGAGAGCTGCTTAGCTTCTCTTAGTAGAAGAACGACGACAGCGACGACGACAACAACAACTACGACGACTATGTGTCAATTCGCCTTGCTCAATACATAATAAGCCTGGAAACGAGTGTTTCTGTGAGTACCTATTCTGCCATGTCGACTCCTTTCTGTCGACATGTCGGCCAGGAGCTGTTCAAAGCCGTGTCGAGGCCCCAGCGAGCCAGCCGACTCTGGCAAGCACTGGAGACACCACAGATATCACAGATATCACGGCCTCAGAAATACTCTTCTAGACCCTTTACCTTTCGAACGGCTTGCCGACAGCCCGTCTCTCCAATTGCCCCGAAACCAGACCCTGCCTCTAAAGCCCGCGTCCGATCGCTTCCCGTTCTAGCCGCGAGCACCGGACTACTTACTCTGCTCTTCACTGTCTTCCAGCCTGTCTCCCACGAGCCAATTGAAATCCCAACAAACGTTTCGTCTTCCCCCTCCGCAGAAGCGCCAATCGATGATGGCGACGGCGACGGGTTGCCACGGTATAGACTGTCCGAGATCAAAGAACACGGTGCCAAGTCTGATAGACCATGGGTTATCTACGGGGACAAAGTATACGACATTACGGATTGGGTTGGCGCCCATCCTGGCGGCGAGGTCATCTTGCGTGCCGCGGGTGGCTCCATCGAACCTTATTGGGACATCTTCGCCATCCACAAGTCACAGTACGTTCGAGACATTCTAGAACAGTATGTGGTTGGCAAAGTCCACTCGGACGACCTGGAAAACGGTAGACCCCTGCAGAACGCCATTGAGGATCCCTTTGTTTCCGACCCGAAACGAGACACGAGGTTGCGCCAGATAACACAGAAGCCATGCAATGCCGAGACGCCAGCTGATGAGCTTGCCGAGTCCTTCCTGACGCCTAATGAGACCTTCTACGTCCGTAATCACATGTGGGTACCCGTCGTGGACGAGACCGAGGCCGACAATCACGGTATTACCATCGAATTGCCGGATGGCGAGGTTAAGACCTACAGTGTCGGGGAACTGAAGGCTCGGTTCAAGCAACACTCCGTCACGGCCGTGCTACAGTGTTCTGGTAACCGACGCAATGACATGACAAGATACGCCAAGAAAACGAATGGGCTTCAATGGACCGTGGGTGCTATCAGCTGTGCGAAATGGGAGGGCGTGCGCTTGCGAGATGTTCTAGCCGACGCCGGACTGTCACTCGCTGATCCCGGCGAGGACGCTCGGCACGTTCAATTCTCCGGTCTGGAAGCATACGGCGCTAGCATACCTATCGAGTCGGCGATTGATCCTCGTGGTGACGTGCTTCTAGCCTTCAAAATGAACGACAAGCCGCTGCCGCGGGATCATGGGTTTCCTGTTCGGGTCGTCGTGCCTGGTCACGTTGCCGCGAGAGCTGTGAAATGGGTAAATAAGATTGTAATCAGCGACGAAGAGAGCACCACAACATGGCAAAGAAAAGATTACAAATGCTTCGGCCCGAACGAGACGAAGCAAGACTGGGACAAATACAAATCCATCCAGGTGATGCCAATCACGAGCGCCATCACGCGAACACGGTTACGGCCTGAGACACGCACCGCACCGCCTCAGCAAGAGCCGAGGACAACGGCAAGCGGACGGATGGTCCAGATCGAAGGCTACGCCTATTCAGGCGGCGGACGAGAGATTCAACGCGTAGACATCAGCCTCGACGGCGGTGCGAACTGGGACCAGGCAAAGCTGCTCGACGACACGGAGCAAGAGAAGGGCGCTCGGACCTGGTGCTGGAAGCGCTGGACGTACGAGGGCGTATTACCCGAGGTCAAAGATGACGCCAACGGCGAGGCTAAGACGACCTTCGTCGTCAAAGCCACCGACGACGCGTATAACACACAGCCCGAAAGCCATAAGAGCATTTATAATCTTCGGGGCAACCTCGCGACAGCATGGCACCGCGTCGATTTCAATTGTAAAAACTGCTAATTGATGGGGCGAGAAGACGAAATCGAGTGAATGAATGAACAGGTGGGCTTATTTGCAATTGTTTCTAAGCATTTGGTCTACACACTTCGTAGCGCTTACAGCTAGACGATTGCGTCATCCGGCACGTTTATTGCGTTTTTAAACTGATGCGTTTTGGACGGGAATAACGGACAGTATACTAGATTGATACCAACTGGATTGGACTTTTCGGTGTTGAGGATTCAAGGCTCAAGTCAAGCTGCAAAGGTTACATCGCTAGAGATTCAACTCCCTGCTTATATATAAAGACTACCCAACATAGGATAGTTAGATTATACGGCAATATAGGTAATAATAATATTGAAGACATGGCAACGCATGACTTATTGAGTCTGCGACTTCGGCTTCCTTGTTGAGGCGAATGCATACAAACAAATACATATTCACGAACTTGGAAGGTGTAAAGCGTAATTATCAGAATTTTGTCTTTTGTTATTTATTGATACATATCCTAACACACCCTAGTCTCCAGAGACGCCCATGCCCAAACATAGATTTCCCCAGTGACATGATATCCATGACTCATTAATTTAGTTATCGGTAAGTAAAGAAAGATGGGGTATTGTATTTATCGCCAAGTCATTGCTGTCGCCCATTGCCTAACGCCGGAAAAAGTGAAGCAAAAAATTTGGGATATATAATTTTGTAAGCTCGGCCTCTAATGAGGCTGGCTTGCAGATGTTATGACGAATATCTTTATTCGTGAGCTGAGTAGCGCTTCACATTTAAGCGCCAGGGTACGCATTAGTAGACTGCTTAGTCTCAACATTGTGGCCGCGACGACGCAACGACTCGATAGCGTCAACAGCAGCCAAGAAGGTGAAGATCGCCCAAAGGAAGAAACCAAAGGCAATAGCGGCCTCAGCGACCTGGCAGCTGCGTACTCCGTGGCAATCGTAAGGGCCACCGAAACCGACGGCTAAGGCGATGGAGCCAGCGAACCAGAAGATGGCCGTCACGACGTTGAGGACAAGAGCGCCTAGGCGGTGGAACACGGAGGTCATGTATAGCGGGGTCAGGCCGATGTATATCAGGATCAGAATCGACCACACCGAGGCGAAGATCATGAAGTTTACTGTCGAGGGCGAGTCCCCGCCGAAACCGAAGTAGCTGTGGTATAGGCTGGCCCCTGGAGTTGTGGGTTAGTGGTGGTTCCTGGATGTAAAAGTGCGGGCAGGGGAACGTACAGTATGCTGTTAGGCCGAGCTCGATTATGGCGAAGATGGCTGCCACGAGGTGGACTAGGGGTGCGAATGTGAGAGCCATTGTGATTTTTGGGTGTGTGTGCGTGTGTGATTAATGTTGCAGTTACTTTGCGAATCGGGATGTGGAAGTCGACGGTGAGGATTGATTAAGTTGTAAGTGAGGATGGATTAGATTAGGTAGGTGGTATTTAATGTGACTGTTCCGATTCGCGATGCAAGATTCGCTCGTGATGTTGCTTTATACAAAGAAACAGAAGAATGCAAAGGGCCAAGAAGGGCGGGCAAGATATAAAGCTACATTGGGAGAAACGCCATCAAAGGTTGATTGACAACGTCATGTCATTCATGATGTGATGGCACAGCACAGCCGTCATCAACCGGAGAAGCAGGACCTAACCCTGTCACGTTGACAACTATCCTTGGCACTTAGCCCGAAACGACACTAAACTCTAGGGAATCGATCTAGGATCGGGTTTCGGCTCACACATCACATCGACTAATTAATTGTCTTGTATCTACCTAACCTACCTAGCTGTCGGGTGAAAAAAATCCTGGAACATCGTTGGGCGGATGGCAAAATCCATAAGCGTCGCACATATGATGACGTGGTGAAAGGTGAAGGGGGGGCCCGAACACGAAAAACCGTACCAGCGTTTCTGTTTTTTTTTTTCCCTAAACCAACAGAAACACGTGGTTCGTCCTTTATGCAAGCGCCTAACTAAAGACACTTCGCCCCGTCCACATCAGTAAGTAAACTAGGTGCACTGCCGGAAGCATCTGAGTCCCTAGAACAATGCAGAGAGGACGGACGGACGCAAACAAGGCGGTCACGAATACGATGGGTCGGTCATGTAGGTAGGTAGGTATTCGTTGTTACGTCAGGTAGGGGTCCAGAAAAGCTTCTTCTGCCGGCAGCTATGGGGACCCTGGCTTGCTATGACGACATTGGTGGTCTAGACTATTGTATTTCTGGAGCATGCGCTACGCCTTTGATTGGTTGGTTTATGTTAGTTACTTTTTGGGACGGTAAGGGTCGGCATGAAACAACGCCAGAGATCATCACATCATCGCATGAGTTGAAAATAAATGTGATGAACAGGTATGTATATATATCACGATGTATCAAATCGTCGTGCACTAATTTTGACGATGGCGCCTAATCTTCCCGGAATTCCCCCTTGGATCCCCCTAAAATCTCTTTTTACACTCACTGCCCGAATTGCCGTGCTGCCCAATGTTGATGACTAACCTGGCTACACTACTCTCTATCCCAAATTTGTCCAGTGGAACGGAACTACTTAGAGAAAGAAGAACTGTACCAAACAATGTATCTTGAGAAAGCTTCTCATAATTGATGCCATGCAATAGAAGTCTAATTGACCCGTAGAATTTTTCGGGGAGGGGGGAGATGTTCTTGCCTTTTCGTGCTTTTGTCTATATGGTTATGGTGGTCGTTGTTAGACGTAACAGTCGCTAGCTACCAGCTGTGGTGCTACCAGAAGCACGAAAAGGTAAGTTGTAAAAGGCTTTGCACATCTGTTGTTCAGTTGAGCCGTCTACGCTCGTAGTGCCGCTACCCCAGTAAGCTTGACCACCGTCAACACTGCATACACTCAATTTCGTAAGCACCTCTCTATCTTCATTCCACGGTCACCATGAAAGGCTTACCACACACCCAGCCGTGGTGATGTCTTCGAGCGGTCCGATCATACAGAACTCGCGATTCGACCAGCTACACCACAATGTTCGTGTTCACCCAATCATGTTTTTTCCTCTACAATATGTATGGCATGAACGGTCGGAACGGCTTTCGCTTTAAAGTAAACCCAGTAAGCCTCATCTCACTTTCATTAACCCATCATATGCTAACTACTTATAAGTTTGTCCAGCGGCCCTGGCCAGACGAAAGATACATCCAGCCCAGTCACGCACTGATTCTCCAGCCTAGATCCGGTTTGCGGAGAAGATTGAATCTGGACTCTTGAGCTAATCAAGAGCGTCCGAGTTGTCTGGTTTGAATCGTTCCACGACTTTGGTTAAGGCGATATTCAGATGTGCGAGCAACTTTTGCCGGCTGTCTGCCGTAAGCTTTGTTTTCTCTGCATTGGAGTACCATATCCAGGTAGTCTTAGGGTAAAAAAAGGAATAACATTGAGAGGGAGAAAAGAACAATGAATAAATGGCACATAGCAAATGATTTAAACACTTGAAACGCTTAACACAATAGGAGCCTGGAATACTAATCCGGTTATTCGGGTATTATGCTTGAGCAACTTATCTGATTGCGAGTGTGCTATTTATCAAAAATTTGGGAATCTTGAGGAAGAAGTTACCATCTTACTATGCAATCATTAGTTTCATGCCAAATGCCTGTGTGGGTGGCCAGCATCACGCCTCACTCGTCCGTTAGCAAGAAGTTCAAGCCTGCAATCCCTATTAGTGGTAGAGGTTATATAGATACAGAGGGCTGGTGACAGTGGCCGATCCAAAGCAACAGGTGACGCAGGACGAGCAGCGCAAGCTCTCTATGCATTTATAATCTCAGTAGGAAAGTTGGGGCGATTGTGGCTGTGATCAATGTCGACATTGTCCATTTCAGATTAAACCATTTCAAACAGCCCCTATAAATCCTGATACGTCACAGCTCGCAAACGTCCCGAAATATTCTCTAATATACAAAGAACCCTCTCGCAAAACTTGGTATTACTCATGTTACGAAGTAGGTAATCTCTATTGCTTCATAATAGCTTATTGTTGGCTCATTCATCGGGTGTCTCTGCTGTTATCGTTTAGCATTTTGCATAAAAAGCAAATCCTATGCTAGGAAGAAAGAAAAGGAGGATAGTGAATAAACGGCAAATAGTAAATGGGTTAAACACTTAAAACACTTAACAGAACTAGACTATTAATTTGGTTATCCAGGTATTATCCCTTAGCAACTAACAACAGTAGTCTGCAACCATCTCTTTGCATAACTCGCCTTCTGGGTAATTGGCACGGCTGAATAAGACAAGAACGCGTCCTATACCCTCAAGCTCACCATATGACGTTCCAGGAGTTAGAAAGTATGTTGACTTTGATGAAGAGGACTACTTTGGCGATAAAATTCGGGGTCGCGCAAAGCTCGATTCTGGGCGTCCCTTAGAGCTTTATCTAGTTCGCTACCGTGCTCTGTTAGCAAATACTGGATCGACTTACGTTGGGGCGCCGTAAGGGTTGTAGGTCCCTCAGGCTTCGGGATCCGCTTAGTAATCACTGTGATGAAATCACAGTACGGTTGGACTTCCATATATTTCCGGGGTAATGGCACTGCTTCCTGCATTACGGCAGCGATAAGACTCATGTTTTCTGCCCACTCTCGGTCTGGGACTTAGGGGATAGCGCCAAAGCGTAATTATTCCCAAGCAGGGGATAATCATAAATGGAATCGTAATAAAAAATGGTAGAATCCGGCTGAAACTGAATCATTACTAGTTTCTAGAAATCCTTTGCCCCTTTATACTTATACAAGAAGTCTTCGGGAAAGCTAAATACCTGTTCTGGATAAGGGTGATAGGATGCAGTTCTCTTGTCTTCCTCCCATTCGAGTCGAATCTGATAACTGTCTCCGTGTAACTTAACAACTTCGCAGAATACGTCTATGTTCTTACAGTCGTTAACATGTTCAGGAGGGAAATGGAAGCTGCCTGAGTAAGCATTCTCCCATATGTAAGAGTTGTAGGTAGCAATTGAAGTTGTATTAGGTTAAGTGCTAGATGCAAGGTGAGGTTCCAAGTCAGACTCCTCTAGGTGGGCGGCCGACCCCCTGCCCCACAGCGCCATATTTATTTCTTTGTTCCGGATCGATTTCGATGAAGACTGTAAAACCTCGTGCATTCAATGTTATCATTCCCTGCGAGAATTTTCCTATTGCGGTTAATCGTAATGTCCGTAAGATGGGTATCGAACTCCTCATCATAAATTGCCCACGTCGGAAATTTGTACTTGTCGACGAATGATATAGTCAGGGACTAGATCAAGGGGTTCAATACCGTCTGGAGTACCATCGGTTGGGACGCCATGTGCGGTTAAGAGCTATCGGCATCTGCGTTGCAACAAAGTCGATAACTAGTAACGAGCACAATGCAATGCCAAGCAACAATATTGCAATGACCGGAATCCGTAATGTTGGGAGCGCTAGACTAGGCACGGGCTACACCAGGGACGACGACCACGTGCTTCGATACAAGCTTGTCAATCGTCGCCTGGTCTTAATATCTTCAGCTTCGGATGCAATGCGACACTGCCAAGCCGGGCCGCCGTGGGGTCTTCTGCTAGATCTAATAATCTCAATGCAACTCTTTCTCCAAGCACATGTCTTCGCGAAGGTGGTATTTTTCTAGATATTCTACGAAGACCAAGTACCTAGCTATGGACCCCTTGCCGAGACGATCTAGGTAGGTAGTAGTCGTAGCTATCTTGCTTGGGTGCAGAACTGGCGCGAGCATGCTCTTCGATACGACCATGCCATTGGTTACTGACTTGGGAATTCATCTCGTCGCTATTGTTAGGAGTGTACGGGAATGGAGCGAGCTCGTTGCTCATAAACGAGCGCCCTCCTGTCTCTCCTGGGCAAGGTAGGTTGTGCGATTCCGGGAGCTCACGAGGTGAGTTTGTCGGTATTTACGTCGTTTAATTAGATTGTTGCACTGCTTTCAGTTGATTGTCAACATGCATATCACGACATCCTCCGTCGTCGCCGGCATGGTCGTTTTCGCGGCCGCCGGAGCCTCAGCATTCCCAGCGCAGTCTAGCGATGGCAAGTCACACACCCGCCACAATGTCGAGCTGGGACCCCGACCAGAATACCTAATCAGGGACATGGATAACGGTTGGTTAAAAGACCGGCTCTCTTCATGCCTTGAAAACGAGGTCGTTACCACCAAGTTCTCCATCGGCCACCGTGGCGGTGCCTGTCTGCAATTTCCCGAGGAGACCCTCGAGTCGCACACAGCCGGCATAAGGATGGGCGCAGGCATGGAAGAATGCGACGTGGCATTCACTCTTGACCGCGAGCTTGTTTGCCGCCACGACCAATGCGACCTGCATACCACGACAAACATCGTCGCGACGCCCCTCGGCGCAAAATGTAGCACGCCATTCCAGCCCGCGAGTCCCGGCAAGGCCGCCACGGCACGGTGCTGCACGAGCGACATTACGCTTGCCGAGTTTAAGAGCCTATGCGGTAAAATGGACGGGTTCAATGCGTCGGCGACGACGCCTGAGGACTATCTTCACGGAACGCCAAACTGGCGGACGGATCTGTACGCGACGTGCGGCACGCTGCTCTCCCACAAGGAGTTCATCGCGCTCATCGATTCCCACCCAGGACTTCTATTCACGAGCGAATTAAAGGAGCCACGAGTTCCCATGCCGTTCCAGGGTAACTACACAATAGAGCAGTACGAACAACAGATCGTCGACGAGTACGTGGCAGCCGGCATCCACCCGTCGCGCGTATGGCTGCAGAGCTTCCTGTTCCGGGATGTCGCATATTGGCTGAAGCACGCACCCGCGTTCGGCCGACAGGCAATCCTACTTGATCAGAGCGGAGACGCGCCCAGCACCATCGAGCAGGCCACTGCGAATTTAACATACTACAAGGATGCCGGTGTGCGCATTGTCGGGCCCCCTCTGCCATATCTCGTTTCTCTGGACGAGAAGGGCGAGTATGTCCCCTCTGCGTACGCTAAGAAGGCGAAGAAGCTCGGGCTCGACATCATTACGTGGTCGCTTGAGCGGTCGGGTCCGCTGGCGCAGGTCGCGGCGAAGGGAGATTATTACTATAGCACTGTCCTGAACGGCACGCGTAAAGATGGTGACATGTATAAGCTTGTTGATGTCCTTGCGCGGCAGGTCGGTGTTAAGGGTATCTTCTCGGATTGGTCAGCCACCGTGACGTTTTATGCCAATTGCTTTGGGTTCTTATGAGAGAATCTCTTGCGGAGTAAAAGTGTTCGATAGATTTAGACAACACTTCTTCAATGGATGTAGTTGAGTTATGTATTAAATCAAGATTTTGATTTGGTGATGAAACTTTTCATAGCTCATCCTTCATCTTAGTGAGGCGTTCGACACCGGCATTAAGAGCTTTTAGATGCGCGAAATCCGGCGCGTCTTCTCCCAAACCCCATGCGAACACGCCCCCGAGCTTCTTCTCCTTTACAATCAGTGGGAACTTCATCGCTATGGCTTCAGGCGTGTCAAACGTCCACCAGAGAGCCGGATCTGGGTCAAAATACCAGTAACCCCCACCTTGTTCGTCGTACTGCCCTTCGTATAATGCCTTCATGAAAGATTCCTTGACGTCTTCGGGGATATTGTCATGCCACGAGAAGCCTCCTGTTTTTCCTAGATCGGCGCCCGTCTCCGGATCTTCCATCAACCCGGTGGGACAACCGATAGGGCTCTCGGCGCAAGACTTGCCCTCAACCCGGAAGTATTTGGTGTAGAAAGCGAAGCCGAGATTGATCTTGTCCGCCGGGGCGCCGTTTGCCATGTAAGCATCTACAGCTTCCAGACTTAGCTGAACACCTGTGTGATGCTTCGTTACATTATCCCGTCTATTCATCAGATCGTAAGTCATGACATTGAGAAAGTCCAGTGACTTCATAATCTGTGGTACGGTGTCCGCTGTGAAGGCGAGCATGTCACGAGGAATGCCGGGTACTGCGGCCGACATGAGTTTGTCGGGACCGAGCGCTGTACGGATTTCGGCTAAAAGTAGGGGATATGCGGTGATTTCCCATGCCTTTTCCTCGTTTGGCACCTGCTTGTAGTCTTCACCATTTCCCCTGAACTCTGTTAGAATGGTTTGATGCGTTTATATCAGTAGGTCACTAACCCCGGGTACTCCCAGTCGATATCGACACCTATTTACGTTAGCAATAGGTTCATTGTACGGGCCAGTCATGATTCGAGAGCAACGAACCATCGGCACCTGTATCGCGGACCATATTGGCTACGTTGCGCGCGAACCTATTCCGGTTCTCTTCCGTACGGGCAGCGGTATCAAACCCGCCGGTATCCCCCCAGCCACCGATAGCAATCATGATCTTCGTTCCAGGTTCGAACTCGGATCTAGCTTCCTCGACAGACATAAACATCGGCCACGAGGAGCTTTCTTCGTCCCGATTGAAAGTGTTTGAGTTCATAAAAGCCAGAGCGACATGAGTAATGGGTTTCCTAAGGGAAACATCATAAGGAATGACAGGGTGTTGCCTATGAATTCACATTAATGTCTAGACGGAGTTTGGACCTTGATTGGCAATGATGGATGGATCATACCCTGTGAGATACATGATATTCCGCATGGTTGTTACCGGAGTTATCGCCATGGCAAACAATAGGAATAGAGCGAATCGCTGCCAACAGAGGATCATCTTGAGATCTGGTTAGACCTATTATTGCTTAGCCCAGATCGATATCAAAGATCCCGATCTCATTCGACCATTTCTCTTTCCTTGAGATATCATATAATATCTCCCAACCCAATCAAATACAAACGACAAACAAATAGATTGTAGTTAGTAGGATGAGTGAGTGCATTTACAAGTGGGAACCTGCTGCAAGGGTCCCTCCAGTCCCTTATGCAGGTATGCAGTGGTGGGGTAGCGTCGCGTTTAGCGCATTGGCACCTCGAGTCGGCCGTCTCAAAAAAGTAGGTAGCTGCTGGCGAGAAAGTCTATCAATTGTTTCCCTTTCCTCCATCCCAGCCTCAAAACAGAAGTTCTCTACAATCAATTGCACCATAGAAGCATGCTGTTATGATCTTTACAACCACTACAAGACAATTGGTCTACTATCCTGTCAATTGACCCTCTCCCCCGGCACCTTTACCGTCACCACCACCATCACTATCACCATGTTCGAGAACTTGTGCACGCTCCCGCTGAGCGCTGAGCTCTTCGCCCAAGCATTGCATCCCACAGAACCCCTCCTCGGTGTCGGACTCGCGACCGGCCATGTGCAATGTTTCCGTCTCCCTGCTCCAGAAAAATCGACCGAGGACGAGGACGATGCCGACGTTAGTGTGCTGTCCGACGGAAAGAGCACCGTCGACACTGTCTGGCGAACCCGCAGACATAAGGGCAGTTGTCGCTCTCTTGTCTTCAGTCACGATGGGTCTTGTGAGTCTTGTGGCCTTTACGCGTCCCTACTCTACATGCTGGTAGTGGCAGAGCATAGCTCGTTGGAGATAGAGGCAGTAAAGCTAACCTAACCCGTGCCAGCGCTCTATTCGGCCGGCACCGACTCTCTCGTTAAGCATTTCTCTCCTGCCACTGGTCAAGTCATCTCTAAGATAGCGGTACCTACTTCGAAATCCGTCTCCGATCCCCCGACTCTGATCTCTGCTCTATCTCCGCAAACCCTCCTCCTTGCCTGCGACTCGGGAGTCCTCCATCTTTTCGATCTCCGAGACGGGGCTCTTACTGCTTCGAAGCCACAGCAGAGCCATTTCCCTCACGAGGATTTCGTCTCCAGCCTGACACCCCTCCCACCCTCTGAGGAGAGCGCCAGTGGATTCAGCAAGCAGTGGATCTCTACCGGTGGGACTACCCTGGCTGTCACCGATCTTCGCCGCGGGGTGCTTGTGCGCAGTGAGGATCAAGAGGATGAGCTGTTATGTTCTACCTTCATTGCGGGCATGGGTCCCAAGAAAAACAGGGACAATGGTGTTGTAGCCGTCGGAACGGGATCGGGCGTGTTGACTTTGTGGGATAAGGGATCCTGGGACGATCAGTTTGATCGAGTTATCGTAGACTCAGCCAGGGGGGGTGGTGAAAGCCTAGACTGCATCGTTCAAATTCCCGAGGACCTCAGTCGCGACAAGAAGGTTGCAATTGGCCTGGGCGATGGAAGTTTGCGCCTTGTGAATTTGACTAAGCGAGAAGTGGACGGGTTTTTACGGCATGATGATCTTGAGGCTGTAGTGGGTCTTGGGTTTGACTGTCAAGGCCGCATGATAAGTGGTGGCGGCCGGACGGTTAAGATTTGGCAGGATTCAGCAGTGCCAAGATCAGACAATGCTGAGGACAGTGAAGAAGATAGTGACGACGACGATGACGACGATGATGATGAAGATGATGATGACTCAGACGATTCAGGTGGTGCGGTGCCGACCAAGGGTAATGGCAAACGCCAAGCAAACTCAGATGACTCGGATAGTGATAATGAACAGAAACACAAAAGGAAGAGGAAGAAGGGTAAGGGCAAGGTCGAGCTTGGTCCGCACGGCGCTCATGGAATTCTCAAATTCAAAGGTTTGGATTAGAAGTCCTATCTTTCTTCTTTCTTCAAGATACCCAGCTTATCATGATTGCAATGTCACAAAACAAAGGAGTGTGTATATAGTAACTGATTCACTCGGAATAATTGAACCCTTGTCAATACCTACTCAAATTAATGAATTCGTCTGTCCCAGTAAGATTGTTGCTGTTATACCACAGAATAACACCGATCCTTTACTGGGATTGATTCAGCAGTATTTGATTTTAGCGCAGCCTCTGATACTAAGATCTTCGACGCTGAAAATCATCCCTCGAGTCATTCATTGTATACGTTGCAGACTCCCTTGGCATTTGGACCAGTGCTCTGTAGGTCTCGGGAAAGGCCGGCTTCGCTGCGTTACCGCGACAGTTATCAAGTGGACTCCAACCGCTTAAACATTTAAATGATCGCTGTCGTAAAAAATAGGGGTCCTTTCGGTTTGCAGCGGGCTATATACTGCAGATAGACGGAATTGATGGCATATACAGCGGAAAGATCTCCCACATTGTACACTACTTCTAGAAGTTCATGTCTTTGTTTTAAGGTCTGGCATGACCTTAACCTTCTTTAAGTTTAATTTCGTCACACGAACCTTTTAGACAGCCGTTCGATTTGCGGCATCTGATTGACCTATCGACTTTTACTATATTCTACTTATACATTTAGACGGGTGATATGAGCGACATCACTCAGCAGGAACTCGGTGAAATATACGATTTCGCCATTCAACTCGGCAAAGATGCCGGGTCATTGCTCATGAAATTTGCCAAGGCGAGGTGGGGAGATACAGGCAATGGCGGAGAGCAGCTGTTTTCGGAGAAGGATAATGCCGTCGATATCGTGACCAAGGCGGACGAGGGTAATGCTTTTCCCCTTAGTGTGCTAGAGGCTTTGGTGTATAAGGTCTTCCACTAATTTTATGCGAGATAGACGTCGAGGCTTTCATCAAGAGTTGTATTGAGAAGAAATACCCCTCGCATAAGTACGTTCTTTGAACATGACGGCATTCAGTTTTTGAATTATGCTGCATAGGAAAAAGCTGACTGATATCTAGATTTATAGGAGAAGAGACGTACTCCAAAGGCGCATCGCGCGAGTACTTAATAGGCTCAGGGCCGACATGGTGCGTCGATCCGCTGGACGGCACGGTCAACTACACGCACCTCTTTCCCATGTTCTGCGTATCCATCGCCTTTATCGTGGACGGAGAGGCGACGATCGGCATCATCTATGCGCCGTTCCTAGACCAGCTATTCTCGGCGTGCAAGGGGCGTGGCGCCTGGCTGAACCAGACGCAGCGACTCCCACTCATACGAAACCCCATCCCGCCCTTACCAGCTCGCGCGCCGGGAGGCTGTATTTTCTCATGCGAGTGGGGGAAGGATAGGAGGGATGTACCGGATGGAAATTTGCATCGGAAGGTCGAGAGCTTTGTTAATATGGCTGCTGAGGTCGGTGGGCGTCATGGCAAGGGTGGGATGGTGCATGGTGTTAGGAGTCTTGGGAGTGCTACGCTTGATTTGGCGTATGTGGCTATGGGCGCCTTTGATATCTGGTGGGAAGGCGGGTGTTGGGAATGGTATGTCTTTGACGAATTCGATTTTAGAATTTCGGCTCACTGACTGACTGGTGAAGGGATGTTTCGGCCGGCATTGCCATCTTGCAGGAGGCTGGTGGTCTTGTTACGACTGCGAACCCACCTCAAGACTACGAAACTGCGGATATTACAGACGTACGGTTAGGTAGTCGGCTGTATCTTGCTATTAGGTATGTCGAATGCGGTAGGACTTTTGCTATGGGAATGCGATGCTAATGTCGAATTGTAGGCCGGCAGGACCGTCAGAGACAGAATCCGGACGACAGACACAAGAACGTGTTGTTCGTGAAGTTTGGAAACGAGTAAGGGAATTAGATTACAGTAGACCGGGTGCTTAGGATGAGTTATCTCTTTCTTCTGGTTTTATATGAGATATGTACACAAATGCATAGACTACGATTAAACTACATTGAACATGAACCAGATGCGATAGTCTAGAGGATGCCTAAAGGTGAAGAACGCCTGCTAAATGCTCGATTCTATACTCATAACATCATGAACAATCATAATCTTGCAGTTTCAGAGACCTTGGCGGCAATCGTTTTCTTACACTTCGCCACAGGTAAATCTTTCAGCTCTAGATTCGTCCACATTTTTGACTGGAATCGAAACGTTAGCAACCGTTCCCGTTACAAAAACGAAGCAAGAGATACTCACCTGCTCAAAGCCTTGCCATATCATGGCCTCAGTCCCCAAGATCACCTTCCAGCCCTCACGCTCAGCAATGAACCCGAGCTCAGTGTAAGGCGTAGGATTATAGCACATCTCCAGTATAGCGCCCTTGCGCTCCTTCTTCAGGAACGTCTCGATGACGGCGCGCGCGGTCTTCTCTTCGGTCGTCTTGGGCGGGAAATCTGGAACGCAGGAGACTATGGCACCAGGGGCCTCGAGCTTTTCGGCCTGCTCGACAGTCGCCACGTGCACGAGCGAGTCACCGTATCCCTTTGTCTTACAGTCGCGCATCACGGCGTCCACCTCGGCGCTGTCGCGATTCACGAGGTAGATCTTGGTGGCGCGCATCCACTTCCATAAAGCATATACGGCGCTACGCGCCGCGCCGCCTCCCCCGATTACCACGGCCGGCCGGTCATGGAACACTGCGTCCGGGTCCGCGATGTTCTGGTAGAAAGACTCGCGTACGCCCACCACGTCCGTGTTGGTGCCGTATAGCCGCCGTCGCCCGCCCGCCTTGTAGTCTTCCGCCGGGTTGAAGTAGATGGTGTTGCAGGCGCCGACTTCACGACACTCTTCTGTCATCTCGTCTAGATGCTCCATTATAGCTATCTTATTGGGCATTGTGACGGATGCGCCTGTCTTTGTGTTAACAGATTGGTTCTTGCTGCCCTTAAAGTATATGTGGGATGACGCACCGAAACATTTAGGGTCTTGGAGTAGTTTTAAGAAGTTCGGGATGTCGGCGGAGTCGAGACGGAACTGCTCCCATCGCCAGCCCAGGTCGTCGAATATCGCCTGGTGGAACTGTGGCGACATGGACGCTGCGATTTTCAGGCCAAATATGTAGCCATGGCGATCGAGCGCCGCTGTCTTGGGTGAGTGTTCCGCGTTAACTGGGACGGCGTTCATGGTTGCGGAGTTATGTATAGATGAGATTATTCGGAGATGTAAAAAATTTAAAGTTGTCACAAAGGTGCGAAATAAAAAGACTCTACGGAAATAAGGAGCGTTGTCGAGGTCTCGACTTTAGCCTCTTTTAGCTTTACTTCTATCATACGGGAATGGTAGACTCTTGTGTCTAAGCAGACACGATTACGCCGGCGCCGATGACACCCGAAGATTGAGATCATCCCCGCATTAGAGTGTTTACTTGAAAAACCGACATTTCGTATTTTAAGGGGCGGGTATGGTCTCATCCCATTTAACCAGCCACCTACAAATTTGTGAACGATGAACAAATATTCAGAATGGGAGTATTAGACGATTACCCATCGAAATAGGGCGCCATAAGTGAGATGCTTTTCCGGAATCGGGGCTATGGAAGAGTAATACCCCAGACTGGAGTCCCGGGTCCGGGTAAGTCTTTATCCCCCGATCCTACCAAGATCCGGGAATTGATAGGGAGGTTATCCTTGCACACCCACCCTCAAATCACGGGCCCACGTGGGCCTGTCCATGTGTCATGGCGATTCAGCGCCTTGACGAACTCGGTGAGGAAAAGCGATGAGTGCCCGTGCTGCGAAATGCCAGCCCTTACACGCGTAAGCTTGAGCTAATTCCGTAGTGGGCGTGGCACCCCTAACGAATAACTAGCTGGCCCAGCCAATAGCTATTAGTCCAAAGGCAAACTTTCTAGATGATCGTCCAGCTCTCCGCAACCCACAACCCGGGGCATTATGCTCCTAAAGACTTAGTCTTTGCTTGGCTCACGAAGTGAGCACGCTAAAGAAAATGTCTTGAATACTGAGTAGCCATTTTGGCTCGGTACGTGATGATAGGAAGTATGTTCTACCAAGCGGTATTCCATCCTCCAAGGGGGGGTGATGTTGTCGTCTTTGTTACAAAGGCCCAATCCTGGACGGAACGGTCCAGTTCCCTTGTCTCGCCGTGGCTACTTAGAATGTTTGACACCTACCCCAGATCCCGACCCCGATCTTGTTGAGTAACGCATTGGGGCCCCGGATGTCTCCTCGTTGCATATAAGAATAACCCACCCTGCGACCAACATCGTCATATCACCCCATCAGACCTCAGGTTTGATCATTGGCTGTCACATCCTGACAGTTTCAACTTGATAGGTCTTGATCATCAGCATCATGGGGCTTTTAACGCTGAAGGAAGATAGGCCCACGCCCAAGGCCGTCTACAACTGGAGAGTCTATGCCAGTGCCTCTGTTGCATCATTTGCATCATGCATGATCGGTTACGACTCTGCCTTTATCGGCACAACTCTAGCATTGCCCTCCTTTGTTCATGAGTTCAAGCTCAACACGCTCAGCAAGTCGGAGAAAGCCCTGATCTCGTCCAATATTGTGTCTCTCTACCAGGCAGGCGCTTTCTTTGGGAGTTTCTTCGCGTATGGCTCAACACACTACCTCGGTCGACGAAAGTCGCTTTTTGTCTTCGTCACCCTCTTTATTCTGGGAGCCGGCCTAATGTTGGGCGCCAATCAAGAGCGAGGTTTGGGACTTATCTACGGTGGCCGTGTTCTCGCTGGTATCGGTGTTGGTGCTTGCTCAATGATCGTTCCTATCTATATCTCCGAGCTCTCTCCTCCGGCCATTCGAGGGCGTCTTGTCGGTCTTTACGAGCTTGGGTGGCAGATCGGCGGCTTGGTAGGCTTCTGGATCAACTACGGCGTTAACTTACACGTTCCCGCTACGCATACGCAATGGTTGATTCCTTTTGCCGTACAACTCATTCCGGCTGGCCTACTCTTCTTGGGCGCTTTATGGATCAAGGAGTCGCCGAGATGGCTCATCGCCAAAGGTAAACGAGATGAGGGTATAGCAAACCTCTGCTGGATTCGCAACCTCCCTTCGGACGATATGTATATCATCGAGGAAGTCGGCTTTGTCGATGAGGAGGTAGAGAGGTATCGACGAGAAGTTGGTGCCGGTTTCTGGAAGCCGTTCGCCTCTCTGAAAATAAGAAGGGTTCAATGGCGGTTCTTCCTTGGGAGTGGTATGTTCTCTTTAATCCGATAAGTATGGCGCGACATTTATTAATCATGTCGTGTCTACAGCGTTGTTCTTTTGGCAAAACGGCTCTGGTATCAACGCGATCAACTACTACTCACCGACTGTATTCTCAAGCTTGGGTATCAGAGGCACGAACACAGGTTTTCTCACAACAGGTCTTTTTGGTGTGGTCAAGACGGTACTCACCATCATTTGGCTACTGTATCTGATCGATCGCCTGGGTCGACGAAAACTTCTTATGTTCGGCGCGCTGGGCGGCAGCGTATGCATGTGGATTATCGGAGCGTACATCAAGATTGCCGACCCGGCAAAAAATCCTACTGACACCGTTCCTCCTGCCGGTATTGCTGCGATTTTCTTCTTCTATCTCTGGACCGCTTTTTACACGCCGTCCTGGAATGGAACACCCTGGGTCCTGAACTCGGAGATGTTCGATCAGAATACGAGGTCAGTATCTACAATATCATTGCATACCTTGAAACTGGTTTACTAATGCAAATCACAGATCCTTGGGCCAAGCGTCCGCGGCAGCAAGCAATTGGTTCTGGAATTTCCTGATCTCGCGGTTCACGCCTCAGCTCTTCAACGCGCTGGGCTACGGTGTATACTTTTTCTTTGCGTCGCTCATGGCACTGTCCATCATCTTCGTTTTCTTCCTCATTCCCGAGACAAAGGGTGTCCCTCTGGAGGCCATGGACGGATTGTTCAAGGAGCGACCTGTGTGGAGAGCTCACGGTAGAGTTATGGAGAAGTGGCGTCTGCAGGACGAGGAATGGAGGCGGAACGCCAACGGTGCAGAGCTTTCCCAAGATGAGAAGATAGATGCTGCTGTTGAGCAGCGCGAGACCATCTAACTGGTGACCTGGTGCGGGTTGGGAATGGTACCTTGTCCTATAGTAAACCGATTGTGCTTCTAGCCATTGAATACGTGAAAAGAAATTGTGTATTCCTGTGTAATCTTGTGGAAGTGAAAACTGTAATTGATTCTGCGCTCTAGCTTAGCTTCCCTGATAGTTGCTCAGAACTACTGTGCTAAGTTCATAAAAACAAGATCGCGTCTGAATACAATTGATAATATGAGGTATGTGAGTATAGTATTCATTATAGACATGTCATACATTACTCTCCATGTAAGTGCAGCCACTAGAGTCTTGGAATGACTCGTTACTAGCTGCTGTGCATTCTGTATATATATCGTTATGACCAATCTGGCGTCGTTCTCAGTTTTTACCACAAGCGAGACTATTTTGAGACAAGCAAAGGCGGCGGTCGAAATAATAGACTTGTCTCATATTGTATAAATCTAAAGGCTAAACCAGTATTAAAGAGAAGTGCGGTTTTCCTGAAACCGAAATCCACAAAACGCCAAAGCAGTGCCAAAGTCGCTTACTTAGAAATAAGAAAACATCAAGTCATTAGTGATATTACAGTGATGCTGTCATTCTGCCCATATCACTAGGGGCCTCTTCAATCCTTAACTTCATGTCCCTCACAAGCTTTGCCCACGCGATAGCGCCTCGACTTGCAAGCTCCTTAGGCACCGCCGCGTCCGTGTCTGCCATTCTCCTGTGAAATAACTCCATGCTCACCCAGCCTTCGAAACCAAGACCCTGAAATATCGCGCGGGAGATCTCTGCGACCGGCAGATATGCACCTCTGTCCCTCTCGCCGTAAAACAATCGGCAATTACGAGACCAGCTCATGCGGGGTGTCTGCTCGGGGTGATAGAATTGGTGGCCTTCGACCAGGGGCGAAGCGAGCCGCTCGGCATCGACCACCTGGACATAGAACACCTTCTCGACGTCTACAGTGGCAACAAGGCGACTGATACAGTTCCGGACCGCTTCGTCACAGTCCGGAGTCCGACCGGAAGGTGAGGCTGGATCTGCGTAGATGCGACCCGCGATATTGAAAGTGTCGAGGCAGACGCCAAAATTGGGTCGATTGACAGCCTGCACAATGTCCCAGCTCTGCTCCCATGTGTTATATCTGGTACCGAAGCAGAGCGCCTCGTACACGAAACGGATCGGAGGATTGTGCTGTAAGCCCATGTCTGCAACTTTCTGAAGGTCGGCAACCGCCAGACTCATGTCTTCCGATAGTTCTGAGGCTGGCCCAAAACTTGACGGAATTTGCACAATGTCGGTACGGAGGGCACATGCCAGTTGAAACCAAAATTCCAGCTTTTCTATCCGTTTGAGATGTTCTTGGCGGTCGACTAGGCCTTCGTAGTGTGCGAAAGGTTGCAGACATATGATAGTAATTCCTCTCTCATGGCAAAGTTGGCAGATGATGTTGGCCGCCTCGAGTTCATTTTCGCGAGTATCGCCGCCAGGGAGATGCTCTGCAACATCGACGAGATCTTCGTAAAACAGCTCGATACCCTTGTAACCATACATATGAGCCATATCAAGCTTATGTACGAATGAATGGCCGGCATAGCAGCGGCCGAGCGACATCGACGTTATCGCTAAACGGCAAGGCATTTTGAAGAGATGATGGAGGAAATAATTAGGATTAGAATACGTTGAATAGAGGTAGTTTTTAGGTACTATTTGAAACTGCTCAGCGAAGGAAGGGATGGTAGGCTGCGGGTGGCTGAGGAAGCATGTGTCTTGTCCAAGTATTTCAACAAGACAACAATGAATTGATAGAAGTTTTCAGTAATTGTACAGTATAAAAGTGATGCATATGACAAACAAGCCTTGAAGCTGTGAACAACCGGCTCCCTGCATCCAAAAGCCTAAGTCTTGCCGTTGTACTGGACAGTAGTTGTTTCGGTATCTCTGCCGCCAGCCTTCTTGCATATAACTACGGGAGGGAGTTAAGTATCCATGTGACAGGGCGCAGCCACCCGTTGGGCTAGGTAATCTCATCCTTCTCATTGGCATTTGGCCCGGCCGAGATTAACCGCACTCGAGAACTTCATGTTTATGCTATCCTGTACTGTATGTTTGCTGTACCAGAACATCAGGAAGTATACGTCATGAGTAATGTTCATCCACCCGCCAAGCAAAGCTGCAAGGGGAAGAGTGTTCAACCGGCTGACTCTAGCCGACCCCAAACAAGGGTATGACCTGTCAATATTTCTTTTTGGCATGCAATTATGCGACACTCAGGACTCTGTTTGTAGCTGTATATATATTTTACGCACTTGATGCTCCTTGTTTCTGCTGGGTAGGGGAAGGCTAAGACAATCGTTAACAAGTTGTACCAAACTATTCGAAAAGAGAAGTTTGGTCTGCCAATCATAATGACGCGTCAGATATCACCAGCCGCAAACGGCCCAGCTGAGCCTTTATGACAAGCTGAAGTCTAACCCTTTTGCGAATCAGAGCGGGCTAAAGCTGGGTTCACACAGTGTAGACCCCTACACCGATATCATGTCTCATCCTTGAGGGTTTCATCAAACTCGAACCTCAATTCTCGATCTATTGAGTGTCTAGGTATACTATACAACTATCGGATTACTAGGTCAATATAATCCTAGTGTAGCGTCAACCGGCGCCTATGCTTTACTTAAGAGAACCCCATGAACTCGTGAGAAAATACGTCGGCAAGATTGGTTCCGGGTCTTAAACCCAGATTTGCCATGAATTGAGTGTCTGACTCTGGTATGGTGCGTTCGAAAGACGCTATGTCGTCCAGAATAGTGTCGTAATCAAGCGTCGTATCGCTCGGCCGTCCTGGTCCTGAGAAGTGTATCGGTGCTGATATCGCAAGTGTGTCTATATCCTCGAATTCTCCAATCACGTCAGAGGGTCCATTCAGATGCAGTGTTTCAGTCTCGGGGGTCGCGAGCTCCGACATCTTTATGTTGGGATCTTGGGACAATGGCAAGCCACCACTCACGGAGTCGTGAGCGATATGGCTGCTTGGATGAAACAAGGCGTCGATTGAGGGTTGTTCCGATTGCGCATTAGGAGCTAACCCAAAAGCACTGTTCGATTGCAGCAGAAAGGGCGAAGAGCGAATATCTTCGTGCCTCGTGTCCGATTCATAATTTCGAGGCGTCCGAGATGGTTCAGGCCAAACTGATTCAATTGCATTTTCAATCTGCTTCCATCGTTCTCTCTCTTCCTCCGTAGGTAGACGACTCTGTGCCTGTTGACCAACGAGCTTCATGAATACGGAGAGTAACGGAGACAATCCGCATATGCCAAAGTTGTTCACATAGCTTTCAATGCAACTCAATGCTTCGTGATATGTATGTGGAAATTCCTTGCACATGCTTGTTGCGCATAAAAATGCGAGACGCAAAAGATGGACGGACGGCAGTTGGCCGCCCATGTGTTCTCCAGTCAGAACACAATTAGACAGCGATACTTGTGCGCCACATTGGTTGACTGCGTTCTGGAGTGTACGCAAGAAGGCATCACCGGGCTGCAGAGAATTTCCAGGGTCGTCCCAGAGCCGATGGGAAAGAACGAGATGAATTCTATGAAGGATACCGAATGTGCTTATTGAGTGCGAAGGCATCCGAGAAAGCCTCGTGTGCCGTCTTGAAGGACCGAATTCAGAGCAAGGCATCCAAGGTTGCCACTCATCTAGGTCGTCGTCAAGTCGAGGCAGACTTATATGAGCCATGCCAGACCTAAGATGTGGCGGGAGTCCCAGTCGTGCAGAGAGAAGAGTGTCCAGAATGAAACATCCCATATAAGTGTGGGAAGATTGTCTATGCCGTGTTGACATTGAATTCCCATGGAGTCTTAATAAGAGAGCCACCCGACTTGCCATTCCTACCAACATCCACGCGGCCTTGAGGTCATTGCAAGCCATATTTACTAAAGTGAGTAACAAGAGCGCATTGACATGGCGAGTCTCGAAGAGACCATCTTCGATGGGTATTAGATTGCGGGCCATGTGATAAATATTTCTTGGTTTCATATGCGTTTGACTTGGAAGTACGTGCTCGACACCTTCGCCACTCCTGCTAGCTATTTCTTGGTAAGACGCCAGTGCCAACGCAGCCCAGAGCTCGGCGTGTCCAGCAGAACCTGGAGTTTCACGGGTAATGTGTAATTCATCATCCGAATAAGAGTAACCCGTTTTCAAGATTTCGTGCTTTTCGAGTATCGGAAACCATATGTGGGTATAAGAGAAGTATATGTCTAGGAGCCGCCAATGGTTGGAAGGAAGACTAACGGCACTTGGCTGTTGCAACCGGGGAGATTGTACGTTTGTAGGACTGGTAAGCAGGTCTACACTACTGCCTTTGGATGTGGTGGCATCTTCGTGCCATTGGGAACTTGCTTGGGTTCTGTCTGGTAACTCCCTCTTAGACTTCAGAGGACCTATCGGCTCAGACATGTTTGATACAGACTTTGTGTCCTGTTGCGCAAATAAGTCACCCGAGGGCCCATCTTCGTCGGATTCCCCGCCAGGAGTCGAATCATTCGCAGTAGATGTTGTATCGCCAGACAAGACGCGCTCGATTTCTTCGTGAACGGTACTCTTCCTCCATCGCCGATGAAGGCGATTACCAGCAGCTATATCCTTACCAGCCAGTAGCAATCGTCCTTGGCCACCTTCATGGGTGAGAAGGCCATGAAGAGATTCTTCGGATTCAGGTATCTTGTCAAATATCCAACCGAGGGCCATCTCTAATGTCCTAATATATCCAGTCTGGACCCCACGTTTCTTCTTGGGCTCCTTCCAGCTGCATGGTCGATTTTGGGACGCGCAGGGGAAGCATAGGGGCTGAATTCCGTCGCATTTCTCGCGCGCAGCTCTACATTGGTCGCATGCTCGTGATACACGTTGTCTTTTTGGTGCTGCTTCGCTTGATGAGCGTCCGGGCATACTTTTAGTCCTCGTCTCTTCCGTAATGCTTTGCCGCTTTCTGCCCATGTCGACTTATCTTCTGCCCTCTCCGGGCAGTGGTTCGTCATATGCCGGCGTCCCGTTGAGGCTCTTTAGGAAGCATGTGTGTTCATCCCCTCATGCACAATCCAGACTTTCATGCTTATGCATATCTGATATCTGATATGCAACATGCCCCTCAAATTCATTCCTTGGCTAGTGCTGACCCTGGAAATCAGTCTCCGTGCTATTATGCGACATACATAGACATACTTAGATGACCATAACGGTATGGACATTCGCCCGCAATTGGCCCTTCGGGGTATACTAACTAAGATGCTGCTTGGTGGGGAAATCTGGGGAAGCCTGGGTGCGGAGTGAGTTGACTAGGTTCTCGGCTACCGTGGATAAAGACTTATCCAGAGTGAGCGACTCATGTTGTCACCTGAGACCTGTCTTTATTCGAAGGCCTTTGACTCTTGCTTACAATAATTCCGACACTTTTTTAAGCACTATACCCTCCTGATTGGACCGGCTCGGTGGCTAGTAAGATACTTAGATAGCGTGTTAGCATTCGTTACCGAAGAGGCATACCCTTAGCTGACCCCATCACTGCCCGATCATGCAGTGGTCGCGGGGAGCGTACGAGAACCATTTCAACCTTATTCTCCATCAACAAACTAGAAGCAACGGGCCCTTGCTTGTGGTAGCAAAGACAGTGTCAAAAAGTCCGTGGAGACAAAATACTCGATCACACACAGAATCCTTTTGCTTTTGCCGGTACACTTAGTCGAAGCGGGCGTGTTACTTTGGTTATGCTACTGTCCCTTCTCGAATGTCAATATTCCCCTGTCATTTACGCCGCGACAAGAGAGATCCCAACTTTTTATATCAGATAAAGGAACGGAATCATTAGGATATACAGGGATGCTCAATGATGACAACCACTTGATCATTTGATATCGTGACGGGTGCGAAATGGCATCAGGGCTAGTAGCTGGGGTTAAGAGGGGGTATGCGGCTGTTGCGATTGTTGACGAACATCAACCATATAACGGGCACACGGACCCTCAGCCTTCAAAACGGCTACGCCAATATGACTCACTACTTCGAAATAACCGTCGTGGAACAAGCTTGCCCAATACCACGAGCAACACGCCGCCAAGGACCAGCCCGGAAGCCGCATTTGAGCCAGACGCATCCATTGTGCTCGTTGGAATACGTGGTTCCGGGAAATCGACTTTGGCTATCATCGCCTCGACGGCGATGAAACGTAGGGTCGTTGATCTCGACAAAAGTTTTCAAGATGTGACAGGGCTATCGACCGTATCATATAAGAAAGCACATGGTCCCATTGAATATCAGCGGTGCCAGTACAGGCTATTGGAGACGATTCTAGCTGCCCATCAAAGGGATTGCATTATTGTGTCGTCTTGGATGGAGCCTGGCATTCATTCGCTTATGGAGAACTACGCAGCTTTACATCCTGTCATTCACATCGTTCGGGATCCAGAAGCGATACAACAATATCTCAAAATGGCAGACGAGAGCAGAATACGGGAGCTGATGAAATATACAGCGTCTGCGTTTCGTGCCGTAGCCAATTTTGAGTTCTTCAATGTATCCGAAAAATGTTCAAAACTACACGACATGGTCGATTCGCCGGAAGCCATGATACGCGGAGATGGCCCCGCGTCTCCAGCTCCATATCTCACTCTCAAACGGGCAGAGAGGCATTTCTTAAAGTTTCTTTCCCTCATTATGCCACCGAGGTCTATTCCCTTCATCGAGTCTGCGTTCCCGCTTGCATCCATACCAACAGAGACCCGTCAATTCACCTACGCAGTGTCTGTGCCTCTCTCACGAATACTGGCCGACGAATGGGAGACCGAAGACATTGAAACTGGCGCCGATGCCATCGAGATTGTGATAGACGATGCTTTGGACGCAAATATGTATGTATCCCATAGTGGGAGTCAATTGAGCCCAGAGCGCGCCAGTCAAATAAGTAGGGCTGTCGGCGCACTGAGGAGGAACGTCGTTATTCCTATTATTTACCACGTACCGTGGCCAACCTCGGATTCTGTAAATGATGTCCAGCGAGCTGCATATCTGGAATATGTCCAACATGGCCTATTGCTCTGTCCAGAATACCTCACTATAGACTTGCGATTGGACGATCGATCAATCCACCGGCTCATGGCGCTGAGAAGAACCTCGAAGATTATTGGTGCTATCCACCTCGAATCCTCATCTCGCCGGCCTTCTTGGGTTGATCCTATATGGATGACCTACTACCGCAAGGCGCAGGCCTTCTCTTGTGATCTTGTCAAGATGACCCGTCCGGCTTTCACTATAGAGGATAACTTTGAGATCAACATGCTCCGCTGTTCAATCTCAAGTGCGGGACAACCCCAAATTCCCCTGGTGGCATATAACACTGGTCCCAAAGGCAGACATTCCGCGTCCTTAAACAAAATCTTAACATCAGTTCTGCCGGAATCTTCATCCAAACCTGGTGTAGGGGAAAACCAAAGTTGTTCACATATAACGCCCTCCATCACCCCTCGTCAGGCGACTATAGCCTTGCGATCATCATTCGCCACAGATGACGCGTTAAAGCTGTACGTAGTCGGCGCAAATTGCCAGCACAGTCTCTCACCCGCTATGCATAATACCGCAATACAAGCTCTCGGTACCAGCCACGTCTACAAGCCCTACTCGACAAACTCCTTGAGCAGTATCCGGGAACTAATACACGATCCATCCTTCGGTGGTGCCTCTGTCGGTCTGCCATTTAAGGTCGAGGTCATCAGTCTCACCCACTCTCTTAGCACTCATGCCAAAGCGATTGGTGCTGTTAACACCTTGATTCCAGTGCGTCATTTAAACGCCGACGGAAGCATACCAGACGACGCACTTCTGTCTAATGCGCGCAATAGCGCGGGCCCTGTCCTTGCGTTGTACGGGGAGAACACCGACTGGATTGGCATTCGAGCATGTATACGCAGGGGGCTCTCTCCGGCGAACGCCGTCCGCTCCAACACAGCAGGCCTCGTGATCGGCGCGGGAGGCATGGCTCGTGCAGCTGTATATTCCATGCTGCAGCTTGGCGTGCAGAACATCGCCGTCTACAATCGATCTCCGGACAACGCGCAGAAGCTTGTATCGCATTTTGAGCTGCTCCTCTCTCGGGATGACATACCCCTATTAAGTAAAGTTGATGATCGCAAGACAAACTTCCACATATTACGGTCTCGAGACGATCCCTGGCCCGAACATCTTCGTCAACCGACTATTGTGGTCTCTTGCATACCCGCTCAGCAGAATGGAGACCAGCCTCCGCCAAACTTTACCCTCCCTGAGGGCTGGATGGGCAGTCTCACGGGTGGCGTGGTGGTAGACTTTTCTTACAAAGTCTTAGATACACCTGTTATCCTCCAGACCCGTGCGGAGGCCCATCGAGGATGGGTGGTGATGGATAGCTTGGATTTACTGCCTGAACAAGGCTTCGCTCAGTTTGAATTATTTACTGGAAGAAGAGCCCCGAGGCGATTGATGCGTGCCGAAGTGCTCAAATCAACCCCTGATGAACAGCGTTCCTATTCACTCCAGCCTCGACTCGACAGTATTACCGAGCAGGAGCCATAGTGTGCCTTGCGGTGCATTCACGGTAATACGTGTATTGGAAGTCATGCATTTTGCTCATCTTGGCTTGTGCAAGAGCATCCTGCTTCGGCCAGGCTCAGGCGTTTTGATTCAGGAATCCCAAGGGATTAGCGTAGCCGCACCGCCGCTTTTACTTGGGCTCGGCTCATTCTATGCTCATAGCACTACCTGATTAAGGATGAACGAACTCATCCATGTAAATTAACAGGGAACGCTGCGACAAGATATTGCGACCGTTAGGTTATAGAAAGCATAAGCATTACATAGCTTTTGAAATGAATTAAAGGCTGCTAGAAAGGTATTAATATCCGCGCGAGTTGCAATATCTAGCTGTACCAAGTTTCAAAGACATTCGTAAAACATGATTAGCGCATCCCATGAATGTCGACCGCCTCCTTTAAGACAACGAGTGTTGTCATTAGCTGTATACAAAGTCGTGTCACTGTAAATAAGTTGGGGATCTTCGAAATCGAACCTTGTCTGTCCATTATCGCATCTTCGTCGCCCCCTTTCCAATGCGGGCGGATGCATTTGCCACTTGATCTTGGAATTAACGATGTAAATGCTTTGTTCTGTCCGCTCTTCTTCGCACCGCTGTATCGATTTGACGCCGCCTTCCGCAGGATAATTCAGTCCTCAGAAAGAATGTAACAGGGCTGTCAATGTACGTCGACGGCGGCGACCGCCCGCCGTCATCTTTGTTGTTCATCGGCTCAACGCCTCCTGCTTTTCTTCTATGCTCGCTTCTTCATTGCTCCCAATTTGGTTAGAGCCGTAACGACTTTCATATCAACCATTGCGGGGTGGCCGGTTCGCTCTAATACTACAGTAGATAGCTTAATTCTAGATCCCCACGCATTTAGAACTTACCCGACCGAACATAATCTCATTATCTCGAAAACGTTAAAAAGCTTCATGAGCTGACCAAAGTAGAAGCTGACTAATGCTCCGAGAAGCTCTGGCTAGTGATACCTTTTGAAGTTAATTTTATCTTTGGATATAATTTCTTCACGTGCGAAAATCTCACCTTCTCTGGGGACTTTGTCCAGGGTCCATGTCATTGGAATAACTACCAAGACCTCCCTTATCGGAGCTGACAAAGCCTTATTACTACCTAGCATAGGGTTGAAGCTCTCGGAATTCCCATCCCATCGGCAGCCCATTATCTAGCGCGCTTGAACAGCTACTTAGAGACATCCCCCACGAAACTAGAAAACTTTGCTTATCTCTGGCCAGCCAGAGCTTCCCAGAATTCTTTCTGGCGAGGTTTGATAGCTTGTTTCCATTCGCGATATCTCGGATCCACCAGTGGATAGAAGAACCCTGAGCTATCTTGGAGATGGAGGCGGGGATCAGCTGAAATTGCTCTCGTATACCAGGTGTCTCCTTGTTCATTGAATCGACTCATTTATTATCACCGAGCTTGAATAGGTCCGAGCAGTAGTATGCTGCTGTTGGGAAATTCGTCATCCTGATGTTTGATGCTGACTTTGCGATCGTGAACACTCAGTAGACACTACAAGTTTGGTCTAAAGCAACAATTTGAACATGATAACTCCTGATACTTACAAGACAAGGTACAATCCAGCTCCCCGGCACCAGGCGATACGCATTATCGGCTAGCTCCGCCGTCCACGTTCATGCAGAGGCTGATGTAGACTCTGGAGTCGGAGATACGGCCTAGCTTGTGGCGATTGTATATGTGAGAGACGTTGTTAAAGCTCAATCTACGGACCGTATTGAATGTTTTAAAAGGCATTGCCGATTGATTACAATATCTACACTAACAAAGCTCTTGATTCTCGGGACTTAGTGCTGAGAGATCATCAAAGCGAGCTCGCTAGCTATTATCCCTGCTTATTATATCATACTTACCTGGGGTACCCTCCAGCAATAAGTTGCTGTCTCAGCCCATACTTCAACTTATTTATCTTTCAAGCATGAACTAGGAATATACCTTTTCATAAGGGCCTAAAATCATATAATTACCATTTATTTATAACTTGTCCAAGATAAGTCGTCATCGGCATGGACGAGGACCAAGGTCCGTCGCAAATCGTGCCTCAGGCAGCGCCGCGACAAAGAAGCATAGGAGACCGACTTCACGGGATCAAGAAGACGTTGCTGACGCGCGACGGCCTCCTCGGCGACTACGACTATGCCTTTCTCTTCCGGCCCAACATCCCGTTCCTGCGGAAGCGCCGGAAGGCGTCGCCGTTCTTCGGGCTCAACGACAGGTTGCCCGTCTTCCTGGCTCTCCTGCTGGGCTTCCAGCATGCTCTCGCGATGTTGGCTGGGATTATCACGCCCCCTCTCATCTTGTCCGGGGCGGCAGGTGTCAATTTTGAGCTTGAATTGCAACAGTATCTAGTCTCAACTGCGCTGATTGTGTCCGGTATTCTGTCTATGATCCAGATTACTCGATTTCATATCTGGGGTACGCCGTAAGTCGGATTCTTGTATAGATTATCTATCCGCGCTCCGCTTCCCGTGCCTGTCGCTACTATTCCAGCAAAACCCCTGAAATTTCACCCCCTTATCTCGTCGCGAACGTATAAACTTACAAACCATATCAGATACTACATCGGGACCGGCTTAATATCAGTCGTGGGCGTTTCGTTCACCGTGATCCCCGTCGCCCAGGGTGCGTTCACGCAAATGTACGCGAACGGGTTCTGCCCCGTGGCCTCGGACGGCACACGACTGCCCTGTCCAGACGCTTATGGCGCGCTTCTCGGCACCGCCGCCGTCGCAGCCCTGATCGAGTTTGTCATCGCCTTCATTCCGCCTAAGATCATATTGAAGATCTTCCCTCCGCTGGTCACGGGCCCTACCGTCATGGTACGTACGCATCTCGTTCTGCGTAAATGACCGGCTACTAACCAAAGGGCCCATTCCTCAGCTTATCGGCATCAATCTGATAGAATCCGGCTTCAAGGACTGGTTGGGAGGAAGCGGTCCTTGTTCGGACGCAACACATACAGCTTTCTTTGATAAATGTCCCAACATCGCCGCTCCTCACGCGCTACCATGGGGTTCCGCCGAGTATCTAGGTACGTTTCAAAAAAAATGACAACACCATCGTATACATAGTAAGGAGCTTACACATCTAACACTCTTAAAACAGGTCTAGGCTTCTCCGTATTTGTAACCATAATCCTATGCGAGCGCTTCGGCTCCCCAATAATGAAATCCACAAGCGTCATTATCGGGCTATTAACAGGAATCATCATCGGTGCCGCGACGGGGTACTTCGATCGCAGCGGGATCGACCAGGCGCCCGTGGCCTCCTTCATCTGGATCCATACCTTTAAACTTCAAGTTTACGGACCTCTAGTACTACCCCTGATCGCCGTCTTCATCATCTGCGCTTGTGAGGCTATCGGCGATATCACGGCCTCGTGCGATGTCAGTCGCCTCGAAGTGGATGGCGCCGTCTATGAGACGCGCATCCAGGGAGGTGTTCTGGCTGACGGCCTTAATGGTGTCCTCGCTGCGCTGGCGACTATCACTCCCATGACTACTTTTGCGCAGAACAATGGTGTCATCGCCCTTACGCGTTGTGCTAATCGCACCGCTGGGTATTGCTGTTGGTGAGTTCTTTCTTTATATGTAATGGAAAACTTCCATCTCCCTTGACGATGATATGACGATTGGAGCGCTAACGGAGATTAATCACCAAGCTTCTTCCTAATAATCATGGGCGTCTTCGCCAAGTTCGCAGCAGCGCTCGTCGCGATCCCGTCCGCGGTCCTAGGCGGGATGACAACATTCCTATTCTGCTCGGTCGCCGTGTCCGGCATCGCCATCATATGCCGGGGCACGCCCTTCACGCGGCGCAACCGCTTCATCCTGACAGCTGGGCTTGCGCTTGGTTACGGCGCCACGCTTGTTCCGACGTACTTCGACAAGATCTTCACGTACGACGGCGACAACAGGAGTCTGCGTGGGTTCCTCGACGCCATCGAGCTGGTGCTGGAGACAGGCTTTGCCGTCACGGC
The DNA here is from genome assembly GCA_007182795.1 of Xylaria flabelliformis. Lineage (NCBI taxonomy): Eukaryota > Fungi > Ascomycota > Sordariomycetes > Xylariales > Xylariaceae > Xylaria > Xylaria flabelliformis. Next base: position 196,125 of record VFLP01000044.1, read on the forward strand.
GCTTATCACCATCATCCTGAACCTCACCCTGCCTGAGGAGATCGAGGAGACGGACGAGAAGGTGGTGACTACTGCTCCTGAAAATAGTGATAGCCCGGTAGCGCTCAAACACGCCGGTTCCCCTGACCACCATAGCATGGAGAGTGTCAAGATGGCATAAATACTATGTAAATGGGGGGTAATCATTTTATAGACCAGTATTTGACTAGGATATATGAGGTTAAATAACACCCTAAATATTTATCGGGTTTCAGTAGACCTCTGCCTTGACTTTGGCGTATCTATTCATCATCTAAAAATTTCCCTGCCATAATGTCTATATTTTTAGTCATAAATGTAAAACTACTACGTAAATAGTTCGACTTACGGATCTAGGTCACGATAACACGCTGGATAATAAGCAGTTTGTGTCACAACGGGTTAGTATTTCAACTGTGTTAATATATAATATTGTAACAACCCGTAGACATTTCTACCACGAGGGCAGTCCTCGTCTACAAGTTAGTTTATTCTACAAGTATCAGTTCTTCCTTGCACTCCCGTCATCAGAGAGGGTAGCATCGGAATCATCATCCCCAGAGCTAGAGTGGCTTCTTAAGAATGTGCCATACGTAGGATGCCTGGCTACCCAGTCTGCACGCGAAGGATAATCTTCAAGAAAAATCAGCAGAATATAGGGAAACTCGTAGCTCGCCGATAACTAATCATCACCTTCGTCCTCAGTAGAGTACTCGAAGTCGCGAGGACACGAGGCCTCTTCATCGCCTTCTCCGTCTTCGTCGATTGCGGTGAGTACACCGGCAGCCGCAGCCGCTCCGGTCGTGGTCCGGCTGGGCGTGGCGAGTGGATTACCTGCTAGCCGACTGAGGATGGCCTCTTCTATGTTTCGAGGGTTCCTACCCTGCACATTACCAGCCCCAGCGACAGGTGCTCTCTCGGTCGCCACTTTCTTCAACTTCTCTTCAATCAAAGACTTTTCCTTCTCGGGTTGCGTGTCGTGAAGGAGCAGAGGGCCACCGGTGGGCTGCAAATAAGTTAGTACAATACTGTGAAGAGCAGGAAGCCGACTAGGGTGCCACCTACCAATGGACCTGGTCTCACAAGCTTGACTGGCCAGTAACGTCCCTTAGCGGGACTGATATATTTGAGCTGGCCAGGTAGGACACGGCTCATGTTTTCTATGTCATAACCTGGTTTTTCCTTCTCTAGCTTCTTCTTGGCATCCAAAGCTGCTGAAGACTCTTTCTCGCCCTGTGCCGGTGTCTGTTCCTCCTTCTTCTCCTTGTTCTCATCGCTTGGCTTGGGATGATCGTCGACGTCCATCTTATCACCGCCGGCAGCAGCAGTTGGTGTAACCCCAGGATCTACGTCCATGCTCTTCTGGTGTTGTGCTTTATCCGCTTTCTCCTTTTGTTGTGCGCGACGCTTAGCCTGGGCAGTGGTCGATAAGATGGCGGTTGCGATCATGGCTGGACCTTCCTCTGCCTTCACCTCTTGCTCGGGGGGGTAGTCAAACAAGCTGGGTTTTGTAGCACAGTGGAATTTGACGTCTATGATGTCCAAGTCATGATCTAGGGCGATGATAGAGGTTGGGCTGAAAGCCAAAGATAGGAAGTGCGTGAAAGGGAACCAGTACCAATATTGTGTGAAGACAGCCATGCCAACAACACCTGCCATATTGAGGCTGCCCGTCTGGGTTTGGAGGCCAATAGTGCAATTCCGTCCACCAGCATCGATGATACCGAGTGCGACAGCGGCACCAAACTTGGTCATGGCATCCTCGTGTCGATCACCGACGACCTTCTTAAGCGTCTTGCGGATCGAGGCAACCTTGGGATTCATGACCTCGTTCTGCTGAATCATGATCATGGCTAGCGCAATCAAGGCGCCTTGGCGAACGAAGTCTGTCGGGTCCTTCATCATAGGCTCGAGCAGGTCGATCGCCTCATCGAGGCCAGTCCCTGCACAAGAGATACCGAGAGCCATGGCCGATCCATATCGCACGTGCGGGTTATATGATTCGGAAAGAAGCTCAACCATTCGTGGAACACTACCGGGTTTCCGGAATAGAATGAAACCTAAACTCATAACGGCAATACGTCGCACGTCGTCGTTCACATCACTCACGGCGACGTGGAGGAGCTTGCGAACAGCCTTGTTGCTTCCGGTACCACAGTAGGCCATGGCAACGGTCATGATGCCTCCATAGCGCAACGTAGGGTCAGGGTCGTTGAGAAGGCCCTCGATCATAACATCTGCGCCCTCCTGTCGTCCATACATGATGAGGGCCATACCAAGGGCTAGACCCCGGACGCTCTTCTCGTGTGATGTCTCATGAGCATAGGCAACCATGTCTTCCAATGCTTTGACGTTGCCGGTGCCAAGCATGATGAGTCCCATAGCTAAGCCAACTGCTTCACCATTCAGAGCGGAATCCGCATAGAGTACCGCCTTGAGGTTTTCAAAGATTTCGTCGTTACCACTTGCCATACCAGCCAAGCCGAGACCAAGTGCACCACCATGCTGAATGACCTCTTCTTCTGCTTCCGTGAACCGATTCTTGAGATAATCGAGAGCGTCGGCACCATGGTTTGCGTGAATTAACCCGTAGGCATATAACGCACCGCCCTGGGAATACGGAGAACCGCTGATGCCGCCAGCGCTACGGGGAAGATACGGATCTAGTAGTTTCTTAGACTGTGAGAGGTTTCCGCGATGGATGACTCCCAGGGCAGCCGTCGCTGTGAACTTAGACCAGTTGACGGCCTTTCCCAACCACTCCAAGTTATCTCGGAAGAACTTGTCGTTCGTAGTGCCCTGATTCATGAACGCATTGCATATCGTCACAGCTGTGTGGAAAATGGAGTTTCGGCCCTCGAGGCTGTCACGCACCTTGTTGAGGATGCTAAGGTCGGTGTGATTATTGCGATATAGGAATTCAAGGTTCAGTTTGATCGTCTTGGTGCCATCGAGGATAGTACGAATATTCTTGTAGATGTCAGCATACTTCTCGTCAACGTCATCAGCCCCGACGTTGCTCTGATCTACATCACTCATCAGCGGGGCATTCTCGGACCCAGCGTTGTCTTGGTTCTCTTTGTTTTCTGTGGGTGCTTCAGTCTTAGGAAGGCCCGATATGACTCTGCCTAAGAATTTCTGGGTGGCATTATCGTAGAGATCGAAGGCGAATTGGTAGGCGATGGCAGTGGCCTCAACAGTTTCGGTCTCGATAAGATGCCGGAGTACAGCGCTCGCCTGCGCGTCCTGATCCAAATAGACTATGCATTTTGCAATGGAGAAATAATCTGGATCCTTGGTCTTGCCGCTAGCAAACCTGGCACTGGTCAAGATGGCTAAGACGAGCAGTAACATATCGTTCCTGAACGAGCGCTCTTGCACAATGTCCATGCAAATGCCGAGGCAATAATCCAAAAGCTCCTCTGCAGGGCTCATGGCATCATCCTGAGCGGCCTTGCCCTTGTTCTTCTTGTACTCCTCGTCAGCGCGCCAGATGACACGCTTGACCCAGTCCAGACGCTTTGCCTCAACGGCAATGCCCACAACCTGCTGATACTTGCCTTCCTTCATGCAGCTCTCAAACAAGCGTTCGATAACCTTGTCGACGGCGTGACGAGTTTGAAGCTCGTTGGTGGTCAGGGCGATGGAGGAGGACCGGTGCCGCTTCTTCTGTGGTTCGAATGACGGCTCTAGAATAGTATTATCGGTCGACGCCCGTGAAAGGAGAGACTTCGAAGGGAGGGTAGACTGAGAGAAAGGCGTAGTAGGTGAGATCAAAGTGGTTGCGTTGCCGTCGGAGGCGCCGGTGGCGAATGCGGTGGCCAGGGACGGCGGCGAGGCACGGTGATCCTCTTCGTCGAGAACGGCGGGGGACTCGGGCTTAGAAGCAATGTAGTGATCAACGCACTTAGAGATGATCGTCTCCTCGAACTCGCCCGGGTCCTCAAGCTTGAACAGGTCTCCGGCGGCCAGTGCGAAGAACATGCTCTCGTCATAGGCCTGGAGGTGAAAGTAAACCTTGGAGAGCACAAGGGCAGCCAGCTTGCGTTCGGGGAAGGATTCATCTTCGTAAAGAGCCTCGCTGGAGAGGGGAGCAATCGGGTTAGCCAGCTGTTCTATGAAGTCAAAGCGCAGTTCAGTTTCCAACGTACATCTCAGTGACGGAGGGAGCGACCTCAAACCAGACCGTGTCAATATCCTCGTTCAAGGTCTGGAGGGCGAAGACCTTGAGCTCGACCTCCTCGTCGGCGAGCAGGGCCAGCACCCCGGTAGCGGTCACGAGCTCAGACATATTGGGAGGTGCGCACGAGCGCCGTTGTTAAGTGAATATGTAGATGCGTAAGAAATGTGCAGACGAGCTGAACAAACAGCTAAATAGACTGATTCGCAGCGCTCGGGAGGCCGATATGACTGATATCTGGATGCCAATGATGATGTTGGTAGGTAGCAGATGCACCAAATGAGGCCAACGAACTCGAACGGCACCGGCGGGTGGCGGAAAGGCAAGGTGTTTGCTTAGATTAAGTAGAGAGAGGTGTAGGTAGGGCGGGATAGTGTCGAGTGAAGAGTGAGGCAGAGCTTATTTCTGCTGTGCCTGTCTGTAACCTATTACAGCACTATTCTCTAGGTAGGGGCCTACCTATTAGGTAAGTCTTGCCTGCCTACGTATGCTTGTGCCGCCTAGGTGGGAGGGTGTGCCGGCCAAATTAGGACTAGCGCTGCTTTTCCTAAGGCTCGATTCTCAGTCACGTGCCCTAAGTAGCTCTTAAGCAAGCTGTGTGTTTGGTGGCGCCCACAAACTTACTTACTCATGCCCCTAACAAGTAACAACCTTAACATCTAAATCAACAAATTGACTTCTGATTTCCCATAGAGACGGAGCTACAGTAGAGTATATGCAGTACTAACTCTCTACCTATCCCTTCAATGCTTATTTCAACTGCGTTGCTTAAAAGTTGGAGATTATAACTTGAAAAGAAGAAATACAAAGGCTTCGCATACAGGTTCAGGGCGGTACGTGTGCCTATTTGAACTTATGCAATTATATACAGGGCTCTGATGTCTCACTTTTGAAGTCACCTTGGTAGGCACACACGTCTACGTCAGGCAGAGCTCTGCCCCCGGCTCTGCCCACGAGCTTGGTAACATTGCACTAGGTAGCTCTTTGGTGGTCCAGGCATTATTTATGTTCCATCGTTTCTCATCCTTAAGTAATGTTCCGATCCTTGCTTTCAGCCAATGAGGAAGGCATTCAACATCAAGGTCTCGATCGACGGCTTCAACTTTAACACCGAAAGATACGTATACATACAGTTGTGTTCGCTTGCGCCACAGTCGGTTGATGAGGCAATGATATGTGCCAAAGCCAAACAAAACCTCAAAAGTCCAAGCTTTTCTTTTTCGTGTTCTTAGTTCGACTTGAGCACGTGTACATTTAGGCATATTTAGTCATATGGCACCAAATTCAATAACAAAAGTATATGTATCAAGTAGGCATATATGATAGCGTTCGTAACTAAGTATGATCAATTTGAGTAGGTATTTCAACCTATACCATTTAGATCTCGTACTGTCAGTTCTACTACTATGTACTGAATCAAAACCTCCTAAGAGACTGAGTGAGGATGGGGTCGGGGGTACGTGTTCTTTTACGGAATCAAGTAGCCAAGTGTAATGGAGGTTGTGCGCACTAACAAGCAGTTGCACCTCTTGTGTAAGAAGCTGTTAGCGGCGGATCTCGTAGCGTCGCATTTCGGCAGATGAGTACCACTGGAACCACTGGGCCAAGTAGCTACGGACCACAGGGCAGCCCAACCTGGGCGACTGCCTGGCTCTAGAATGATTACCTACAATGTTCGCAATCCAACAAACAACCCTGAAATTTTTATGCTTGTTTGCGACTTGCTGCTGCTCCGTGCCACACAGAGACCGTAGCGGACCTCGCATCCAATCCATCCATATCGACATCCCGGACCCAACTTTCCAAGGCTACCTTGTCTACAGTTCTACGTTACAGGAGTGCACGCCAACCCATGAACAGGTCGTTAGGAAATAACTGTTATGTAGTTTAGTACCGACCTGACTTGTTGTATGTACATATCTTATTCACGGCAAGCCACCAACAACAGGGCCTCGCCAGAATCACAAGTCCGCACACCAGGATCCCCGTCGCATCGACATCGTCTTCCGAAGTAATCCCATCGTCTTGCGCCTCTCTTTCGTTGCGATCACCACCCGCGCAACCCAACGAACAAACACAACCTGTATCGCATTCGAATTCGACGACTATCGCAATCGCCGAATCATCTCAGTCTCGTACAGGCCCGGCGCGTGATTGTACGGCTGTTGAGACCAACTCCGTTCACGTCCCGCCCTGTTCATGCGATGCTGTCTTGGGTCAATTGAATCAATCACCTCGTGAACCACAGATCTGCAGCGTCCCGACGACGATGGACTTGATTGGATAGAGAGAATACGACCCAACAAGACCACCTATCCAACGCCGTCTCTCTCGCGCCTTGCCTGCAGAGTAACGAGAGGAGCGACGTTTCAACTCACCCGCTCTCTCGCCATCCTTGCCGTACGCGCGCGCGCTCTTTGCTCGACTCAATACGTATTGGTCAGTTGGTCCATCACCATAGCCATCGCGATCTCTTCCCGACTTGCTTTTCTTCGATTGCGTGACCAATTCCTGGGTACGGGTGATGAACAGCGCCCTGCTGTAATGTGTCTAGGACACGGGGTACCACTTGACAGGACGAGACGAGACGAAACGATCAGAAGAGGGTGTGCCCAGATTAGGTTGAGAGCGGGCGTGAAAGCAGATGTGAAAGTAGGCTGGTATTGGTAGAAAACGTCAGAAGAAACGAGAGGAACGCGAGCAAGCGAGGGGCAGAATCAGCCAGCTTCACTGCGGCCGGCCGTTCATCTCGTTGATACATCGTGCGCGCGCGTGAGCGAGCAGGTGCTGCATCGTAGCGGTGGCTTCATGCGCGCGCGAGGGAAGACCAACTTTAAGAATGGATTTACGCGCTATGCTAAACACGGACGGAGGAGGCGCTGGCGGTGATCGATCAAAGGCAGTCCATCCGCCGCCCCCTCCGCCGCCCCCGGGCCAGACGATATCGACATCTGCTGCTATTGCGGTTCCCGGCCCGCCTACGCCCGGCACGCCTATTCAGACAGGGCCACCGCTGCCGCCGCACTCGTTCCGTGACTACAGCCACTCGACGCACGCGTCGCCCGTCTCCCAACCGCGTGAATACCCGCCGCCAGGCCACCCGAATCATAATCCACCCTCCGCGGGACCTGGGCCAGCGCCGTACGCCTCTCCCACGAGCTATCGTCACCCGTCGCCCGGCGGCCCATTCTCGGGGCGGCCCTCTGTGCCTCCTCTCCAGCCATTAGCTCCTCACGATCTACGATCCCCTGGTAGCGTGTCTTTGTCCGGGCCCTCGCCGTATCGTCACACGCCTACATCCTCTACCAGCGTTGGCAGCACTGGTTATCCGTTTCCTCCTACTCAACAGCCGCCCGCAAGCCCCGTACAGCGTCATCAGTACGGCCCTTCTAATTATTCGCGCGACAGCTACTCTTCACAACCCGCCATGGGTTCACACGGATCCATCTCTTATCCCCAGGGCCAACAACAGCAGCACCAACAACCACACCCACCACCGCCGCCGCCGCAACACCAACAACAACCCATACCGCAGACGCCGCCCGTTGGCACACCAGGTGGCAGCCACCAATACTTACACCAGCGGTCGCTCTCCATTCACTCCACGCCAACACCCACCTCTGCGCACAGCCAGCACCCACCTTACCCGCCTTCGTATGTCCAAGGCAGCCCCGTTACGACGCATCACCCTCCTCCCTCACATCTCGACCAGCAGCACCATCGACACCAGTCCCCGCAGCCTGCCACACCACGGGGGCCGCCCATGACTGCTCCTCGGCAGTCGCCTGCTGCGAACTACCAGCACCAGCAACCACCTAGCCCGTACCAGCAACGCATGCCGTCTGCTTCGTTGCCGTATCAGCAAATGATGAAGGCATCTCCCCCACCTCCACCACCGGCCTCTGTACCTCGAATGCCAAGTAGCGCACACAGTGCGTATGACGCAGTGAGCGAGTCTCAAAGGAGATCGCAATCGCAGCAATCCCGCAGCGAGCGTGAAAGGAGTATCAGTGTCTCACCAAAGACACGTGTGCCTTCCCTTCCTAGCAGCATTAGCCAGTCGGTCTCCAACGAGCAACAAGACCCATTCCACTCTCAACAGCGTCTGCAACCTCACCCGCCCCCGGGCTCTGTGGCCACCATGGAACCGCAGCGCGACGTGACCCCTGCCAAGCGCAAAATGGACGACCGAGATTTGCGACCCGATGAGGTGGAGAACCAACGTCAGCCACCGCCTCCCCCCAAGATGAATGGGAGCCATGCTCTTCCTCCGCATCCGCAACCTTCGTCCACGTCGTCGGCCTCACCCACCATGTCCCGAAAAAGGCGTATCATGCACAGCGGCCCTCCCGTCTGGGCCCAAGGTGGCCGTAAGCGGACACCCGCTGCAAGCCGCAACTTTTCCATCAAACAACATGCACCCAACACTTCCGGCTCGGTCGCCCCCGTCAACGGTGCGCAGCGCGAATCCGGACCGACGAGCCGAGCAGAGCACGCGTCTCGCCACACGTCACCGGAAACAACACGGTCGGCCAGAGAAGAGTCTAGTCAAGTCGCGGCCAAGGACCCTTTGACATTCGGAGGACAACCCTTCCCTTGGGAGCCTTCTCTCGACGGCTCGAAACCTATCGACGTCGTATCCCGCTCCGTTGCCGATTTTTTCGTTTTCAACATCTTGCAGGGCCCGAACCCTGCCGAGTTGCGAGCTCGTGGTGCACAGATCGAGATTGAGGCAAAGCTTGGGACCATCATCGACAAGAGCACGAATGACCGTATCGAATTGGGAGTGCAAGCCGGCGAATGCATTATAGGAGAAGGGGCCAGGATAGCCTTCCGGAGTTCGATGACTGAGGTATGTGACAAGTACTTGTCTGTTCCTTTACGTCAACATCTATACTGATAAGCATCTACCTCAGATTCAACACCGAGACCTCAATGAGTATCTAAACGGCCAGGTCAAAGCCTCAATGTTCCCCCGCAATTCTACGGCTGCCCCCCGAGTGCCAATTCAATACGTACACCGCCGACAGAAGGACCGGTTCTTTGAGCTACCTGCTCAACTTCGCCAGAGACTACCCCCTTCGATCGCTAACCTACTTTCTCCGAACGCACCGCTCAAGGCCCGCGTTACTTACGATCAGAAGACAGGGAATGTGCTCGCCAAGATTGTGAAAGCACGAGTGGCTGACCTCCACATCCACATGGCTCATTTGCCTTTAGACTGTCGAATCAGTATCAACATTGAATGGGACTGGGATGGGCCCCCTCAGGAAATCGAAGAGAACCAGATACCAAATAAGGACCGGCAACCAGATCGCAATAAAGACAGGCTCAGCTACACGCATGGGTTCTACCAGATCGATCTGACGCAGGTCACGCAAGAAGCCCACGGCTCACACGGGCAAGCCGGGTTATCGTCCAAGGAGCACGAACTCGAGATCGAGTTAGAATCGCGTGTGCTGTATGAACACGGCCACATGCTCATGAGGGGTGAACCAAATCGATATTCAGATTTGGTCGACGGGTTTGTCGACAATGTGCGTGTGTTAGCGAAGCGCTGTCCCCAGCCTACCATGTGATCGCTTACGCTTGTTACACTCTCGGTGAGCAGAGCAGATGGCTGCTGTCGACGCCCAAATTGAACACTGGCGAACCGCTGTGCAGGAATTCCTCGATTGAAAACCAAGCTCAAAGTGAGCCGACAACGACCAGGCCCGCGCCTAGAGCTAGTTCGACAAAGCCTCCAGCAGCAATTTGAGTAATACACCGCTCAATACTACCGCAGTTAGATGCCCCAACTCCAAGCTTAACATCGTCTATTAAAAAACAAAGCTATAACATTCGATACGAAGATTAGCGTAAAAACAAACTGACGGTTATAGAGAGAGGGGGGGAGAGAGAAAAAGGAAGAAGGGAGATTTTCTTATCTGATGATACCACGGCCTAGGATTCCATCCCACATCAACGGGCGCAGAGATTCTGTTGGTCGAGATTAAAATGTAGAGATTAAGGTATGGATGGAAGCGTTCGAAATCATAAGAGCACTGGGTTTGATTTATTTGCATCGCTTCTTATGTGACGTGTACTATCTTTCCCTCGGGGCGCAAAATGGTTTTGGTGATAGGATTTGATTGATTGATTGATTGCCTGGGTGAGATACATGAGCAACGAACTGCGTTCGAGATTTCTCTGGTATCTGGTCTGTCTGGTCTGTAATTCATAATGGTAAATGGTAAATATATTTATCTTTTTGGAGTTTGCTTCCTTACTTAGGTACTTGCTGAGCTTATATGGCTTCGACTTTGACTCTCTACCTAGTCAGAGTGAGTGGATGTGCAGAAAGTTACTGAGATAATTTACCAGTAGTACACACACGTATTGTGCCGCAGGTGATATACAAGTCCCATAGCTAGAAGCCTCTCACAAAGATTCCATAGGAGAGACAGCTACGTAAGCTTTATATGAGCACAATTTAAGTTTCACTAGATAAGCGGAACCCGAGCAAAGACAAACAAGACGGCATTGACTTTAGTGGAAGGGTAAGCTGGACTCGACTCATCAATACACGGTGATAATGAACACGAGTTTTCGCATCTTGGACTTTGAGAATGCGGACAGTAACAAGCAACAAATGAGATTAAACTATGGAGGATCGATTATGTCGTCCGTGTGTGACAGCCCATACTACTTACTCAACCACTCGTCCGTCTCTCTATCATCCTCCAGATACAAGCTATCTTTTTACAATCGATATAAACCTCTAATCCTGGATGTCGTAGATAGATAAATAAGTCCCAGCTTTCCCCCAAAGCCCCTTTTCTTTCTTTTTCTCCATCAGACTCACTTCCTCAACTTCCTCTCAATATTTTCCATCCCAAACTCAAACTCGCTGCTCTCCTCGCTCCCCAACGTATCCGAATCCTCGGAGCCCGTCGCGGCCGCCTCACGCGCCGCACGCGAGGGCTTCACGGCCCGTCCCGTGCGCGTGATCACCACAGCAGGCGCCTTCCCTTTCTTGTTACCGCTGTCGCTGCGTTGCTTCTTGGATGGAGAGGGCTCCTGCGCCGCGAGGTCTGCGGGAGGATCCGACACGGCGCTGCGCTCCGAGTACTCGTAGGGCTCCTCGGACCCATCAGAGCCCTCGCCCTCATTCGTAGTGAGGCGCTTGCGCTTGCGCAGATAAAGCTGCCTCTGATTCTCGCTGCTCTTGTCTTCTGTAGTGTTCTTGATGATTGTCTGCGCGGCTAGACCGGCTAGTATGGCTTCGAAAGCAGGTGCTAGTTTTTTCTCGCTGCTGTCGACGGCGGTGGTGGTGTCTACTATCTCGGCCTCCTTGGCGGTAGTGGTGGTTGTCTCAGCAGCCTTGTTGTCAACGATGGCGGTGACACTCGCCGGCCAGTTGTCCGAGGGCAGCTTTCCGCCAAGCGCGACGTACTCGTCCAATTGCTTCTTGATGAAGGCCAGGTTCTCCTGCCAGGTACCCGGGGTCTGATTGACCTTCCGCAGAGCAGCCCACTTGGCCTCTTCTGGTTCCAGCGCGGAAACGTGCTTCGTGCCCCCGTCCGCGATGTGTCGGTCCACCGCGTCCTTGATCCACTGGCTGGCTTCCTGCACGGTGCTCTTGTTGTAGTTGGGGTTATAGGCGGTGTAAATGCTGAAGTTGGGCTCTGTCTTGGGGTCTACGACGGCTACTTGCGCGGGCTTGGCGACGTCTTTCTGCTGCTGCTGCGCGGCAGCGGGTGATTTGACAGTTGATGTAGTCGGTACTGGGGACTTGACTGTCTCCTTCTCCTTCTTCTTCTTCTCCTCCTCCCTCTTCTTCCTTCTCTCCGCCGGGCTTGGGCCAAACGCTTGCGAGGCGAGCAGCACCTTTTTAGGCGTTGTCTCTGGAACCGGAATTGGAGTTGGAGCTGGAGCTGTGGTCTCCCGCGCTATCACGGTTTGCTGTGCTTGCTTGAGCATATCTTCCGCCATCTTCTCCCACCCTATTTTAGCCGTCGGCGGCTGCACTTCTTCTGAAGGCTTGACCGTCTCCTTCTCTTCTTTCTTCTTCTTTTTCTCGTCTTTCATCGCTTTCTTCTCTTCCATGTCTGCATGAGCCGCTAGCTGTTCCCAGATGTCTTCATCCTTCCGGGCCTGCTTGTATTTCTTAACCGCTTCATCCAACTTCTGTTTCTCGGTCATTCCTCGCGTGGTAGGCGGCTGCGCCTGTTCTGGCTTCTTAGCGGGCTTGTTTGAAATAACAATAGGGCTAAGGCTCATGTCCGTGTCCGAAGAGCTCGTGTCAGACGATGTGACCGAAGCCACAAACGATGGATCTGCCATGTCGACGTCAGTGTTAGTGTCAGACAGAGCCGAACCGACCAGGGAATCCTCTTCGGATACGTCTTCATCTGAGCCTTCTACAACTCCCTTGGCACCATAGGCTGTCAGGATGTCATTAACGTGCTCCGAGACGAAATGCTTCTTGATCTGGTCTGTACTATAGTACGGGAACAGGTGCTTGTTCTTGTCGCAGAGGAAACAGCGCAGCACGTAGTGGTCCTCTCTCACGTGTTTGTCAAGACCGTCGGCATCATCGAACGTGAAATAACGATTGCAGTCCGCATATGGACATTCTCGAGTCCGGTCCAGCAGCTGGAAGCGTAAAGAGTGAACCTCGTGTTGGAGCCGGAGCACTTCTGTCGGCGTCAGCATGGCGATCGAAACACCGGGCATGCTAGGGCCCGTCTTGATAATCGACTCCAATGGCGGTCCGTGGAGAGGCATGACTGGCTTTAGCGGATTGGTGAAGATTGAGTTCACGCTCGTAAAGGTGCGGTCACGTAGTAGTCGCATCCTCTCAGCCTCATTTCCCTCCCAGGAATCCTTGAATAAGGAATTGACAGATTCATGGTCCGAAAACTCATCGGGGATAGGAGAAGAAGATTTCTCAAAACCGGCCTTCGACGGCTCGGTTGCCAATTTAGCTTGAACTGAGCCGACCGCATATCGTGGGCCCCAGGAGTTCTCTTGGATCGCTATTATTTCGTCAGTTCGCTATTCATCGTAAGAGGTGAAGGCTTTTAACTATACTTACACCATTCATTACCCAGATTCTCAACTGAAACAGTTAATTCCGGTTCAACGATGTTCCTGCGAATCCACTGCCACTGCTCTTCAGTTGTGTCACGTTGAATAGTGAGCTCGGCTTGGAACGACTCTTGGTTGGTTGCACGCAAGACGATAACGTGTGAAAACTTCTTGTAGTTGAAGTGCGCGTATAGGCGGTTGCGTACGAAAGACCTAAATTGAGCAAGGTCATAGTTGTTGAGTTGCAAATCCACCACCTTCTTGTCATCGGTAAACTTTTGTAGGCGATAGGTTTTGTAGACCGGACGAACGACGAGGGCGAACCCTCCGTCTGGAACCACTCCAGAACCAAGCAGTGCCTGCCAGCCCTCTAGAGACTTAAGGTTGGCCATATTGCCGGAAAACGGTATGTGTGCCGGCTGCTGTGTTACGTCCTTGAACTCGGCAGCCGGACACCAAACCTCAAAGCCGCTACATTCCTTCTTCAAATTGACATTCTTCACGGACAATTCAACGGCCTTATAAACTTTGCCCAGACCCCTGCTATCCGTAAAGGAGTTTGTCAACTTGAAATCCTTCCGGTCTAATTCAGGTAGTTTTCTTGATGTGAAGGCCCCTGGAACAATAACTGGCGTAACGGCGGGGTCTATGGTGTCCAGCGTAAAGGAGATTGTCGGAATTGAGCTCCATTCATGCCGTGAGTCAATGACCTGTTCCCACAATCCACCAGGCGGATCGAGGTACTGATAGGTAGCACCAATGAAGCCGTGTTGATACAAAACCCAAGCATGTGGCAAGCCGGTGGGAAACAAGACTTGCATGGCAAGTGTATACTCCGCGCTGAACTGGTGAGGTTTGTGCTCTGGTATGATACCCTGGGGCACTCTCATGTATGCCACGTCTTTCTTGACCGTGTGCTCGATTCGGACCACACCCCTCTCTGATCTCCGCGGTTGATACCCACCCGGACGATCAAAAACCGTTGCCTCGCCATCGTCTGCAAAACGGACGAAGCAAGCGTGTTTCTGATCCTCGCCTTGGCCAAAGTACTTTTGGACCAGCTCCCATATCTGATCGCCACCAGGAGGATTGGGAACCAAGTGGAAAAGCGTTCCAGAAGCAGTCTGCACCAATTTGAGGGGAGATACCTGCCAGATTTCAACGCAGATTGATCGATCCTTCCGATTGCTAGTCAACTTGTCGACGGTGGCTACAAAATCAACGTAGTTGAGGGATGTGTTTATAGCACCCTGCCAGCCGTAGATTCGTAGCTGCGCGGCGGAATTGCTTGTTGGGGGTTTATGCATTTTCGAAGTAGGCTTGCTAATCCAATCGAAGTCCATTTCATCCCCCTTGGGTGTCACCTCTCGTATCGCCTTGTTGATCTTCTGCCTAATATGTTTCTTTTTCTTTTCATTTTCGTCCTTGCTGGCGCCACCACCACCACGTAGACTGAGAATGCTTTCATCGTATACGACTATAATACGATAGTTAGCGTGTGTGGGGAGGGAAATAAGGACGGCAGCGATCCGAGTATGGAAAGAACTTACATTTCTCTTCTGTATTATACTTATTCAGAAACGCTAGAGGATCGGCGTTAAATGCAGCCTTCTTTGCATCCAGCGGCTCTGGATCTGGTGGTAAGAGAAACGGCAGCGTCCCCATGCGCAACGGTTCCACGGGAAACCCGAAGTAAAGACACGTCAACTTGAAAGCCAACGTATCAGTGGCGCCCTTGAAACGCGTCTCAAGGTTCTCATAGTAACGATGCGCATTTCTACGTTGCCAATCAACGAGGTCGGGCGGGCCTGACTGAGGCGTGATGAGGGTGATCTCATGGTCGTCAAAGGTGCCCTGAAGAATATCGTCGATTGAAACGCCAGGGGTGCGCAGTAGAGAGAAGAAGTAGCTCTCTATCTTCTGAAACTTTTCGTCTTTGTGACGAACGAGGGGAGCGAGTCTCTGTTTGAATGTTAATTTGGGCCGGATAGTGCTTTGCTTGCTTTGCTCTTTTTCATCCTCGCTAGGGGCGAAAGCCACGACGCTCTCCTTCTTGTCGGGAACCAATTCCACAACTTTTTTTTTGTTGGGAATCGATTCCACGACCTTTTCGTCGGAAACGAAACCCAAACTTTTCGAAACTGGACCTACTTCTTCTTCGTCGGAACTATAAGTCTCACCCTCGCTATCGGTGAATGGCAGCAATTCGTCATCCGCCACTACGTCGTCCATCTCGATATCCCCTCCAAACGCCATCTTGGGTGGGAATGATGACCGTATTTGCCGTAGCTAATGTCGAAGGTGAGTGTTTACTTTTGCGGTCCTGGTGTCTGATTGCTTCTCGTTAAATCTATCTTAAGTGTTTTTTCGGATAAACAAACTGTAGGAGAGGTAATGCGTTTTCTGCTGTCCTTTTTGAAGCAACCAATGGCGCAATCATACCTTAAAGGCACTCTCCATGTGAAGCGCAGGCAGCTATCTTACGGCAGACGAAGTGCGAGTAGAAACTACTATTCACGGCTAGGGGAGCTGAGGCCGTGAAGCATAGTAAAACAAGGAAAGGGTCAAAGTCAGGAGCGAGATATCGAGTTTACTTGGACAAAGATCGAGGGACAATGGAAGTTACTCTCAACTACGAAAACATTCTTAATTATCTAGAATTGTGCCCGACATGATCGCATTCCACTCTGTTGGGTTCGTCGCATTTGAATCTTGAGGACGTCGTTTTGCTCTAGGCTTTAAGCCACTTCCGTCGTGAACAAAGGCCATGGTCGTTTTCGGAAGATAGGAACTGAACGATAGGGCGAAGCTACTTAGCGATGGTGAATAGTGAGAGAGGGCGTAGGTTGATTCACTTTGTCTTTGTCGAGACACTAAAATAAGACAAGACAAGAGTGGCATGAGCGCTACATTGAGGCGAGTGTTCACTTCTGGAATGTGATCTTTGCGTTTAGGGTCATATCCGCGATAGTTGACAGTGTTACTACAATCAGCGGGTTTAATTGCAACTCAATTCCTCAGAAACTATCAGAGTCAAACTTTGACACTAACAGATTACTGTCGTAACAGACGGGTCGAATTTGCATTAGTCTCGACATTCTTAACGAATTAGATTAAGGCATAGACCAGAATAGGTAATTTTGATGCATAATCTTTTTCAAAACAGCCCCATAACGCTACATATACTCCCTTAGTCATCGTCTCCTGCATGAGTAGATTATAATCCAGGAAGCGTATTTGATTATGAGGAGTCCTCTTTTACTTAATAATATTTTATTTCTAGCCAGCTTGCTTCAGTTTCGAATAGGGGTTTTGACGATATAGACTTGATGTTAGATTCGCATTTTGTTATACTTTCCCTATCGACTTGTTCGGGATATTGAGCAGTAAGGCTTTGAGACGTTATTGACTGCCATCTTCTTTTATCACGATTTCAACTATTTCTTGAGCCCTTCTTTCAATTTCGGTGAGCATCTTGCTGTTGCTGGATTGTTGCCCTTCCAGCTCTTTCTCAACAATCAAATAATAGGTGATGTCATGGCCAGGTTAACCAAATTGTTGGAGTTTCAAGCCCTGTTAGTGTCAAGCTAGTGAGCATCAAATTTTATATGTGCATACTATATGTACAGTAGCAATCTGAAGCTATCGATAGACAACACTGAGAACTTAGTGATGCCAGGCGCCCGGAATAGGATGGTTATACAGAGCTTCGTAAATCAATAGTCGAAGCAGTAGTTACATTGTGACGAGTTTTTTGCTCGAATCTCTGATTGCCAAGAAACTTTGAAAATCCAAGATCCAGGTTCCAAGAACCCCAGCCAGCGATCCTGAAGACCCACGGCAATCGGCTCTAATTGCAGGCCGAGTTCCATAATTCTCGCATCGTCTCGATCCTCAAATGTCCGTGAATACCGGCGTCTACGAAATTTTGCTCAGTAGCTTTAGGAACAACAGTCTGTCCTAATACTACCATTGCATTCAATACATGGTCTTCTGATATGTCGCTGCTAAACCGTGACAGAGAATTAGACCGAAAGGCGCCAACGTTCATAAACTGCATTGACGATGTCACCTTAAACGTACCAATAGTATAACAGCGCTCAAATTGACCGGGTACACCATTAGCTTATATCGTCTTGACCGTTTTTTCTCCCCCCTGAAAACCCCAGATCCACTCCCGCTCGAACTGGGGGACCTATAAGAACCTAAACAACAACCCGAATCCGGGGAATTGCTGCATTTACCAAGCCGGACACGGTCCGATAGAGGTGCCAACTTTGGACGTCCATCAACAGGGGTAAGCAGGCTAGGCAAATCGATCTCCATTAGGACGTTGGCTAATTCAACAACAAGTGCGTCGCTCCAACATATCACCTTCTCTTTTAAAAACAAGGGGTTGCAGGGGATAACGGGCACGTGGCGTTCAATATGCGAGCCTCAAGCCGTTTATAGTCCTAAGAGCAAAACGGGCGAGACTAGTGATTAGCGTCGACGTTTGTATAGTCTGTGGGGAAATAGACTCGACTCATCAAGCCGTTATAGAATTTTTTTTGTGACACAAGTACTTTGCATATTGGAAACGTCAACGACCGGCGCTTTGAGTACAGGCCTGCGAAAGAGATTTATTAGTGCTACAAAGGGAAACAACACGCCAACAAGATGCAATCAAGTAGATCCGAGCGCCTAATAATGACACAGTGTTACTATCACATTCCCCTATATTGATGTTACAAAACAGCAGGCCTAGGTGGTAGAAAGCTCATTAGCAAAGCTAGGATACCTTCAAAATAGTCGATTACCAGATTCATTGGACCAGATCATTGGTTCTGATGGTAACTCCATCAGTAGGTTGAGATGTAATACGAATAGAGCCGAACAGGGGCCTAAGCCGCCATTCAAGAAGTGGAAAGTAAAACGGTCGCTGTGCCAGACTCAAAGACTATTATCGGTCCGGCTGGGCAAACGCCATCTTAGCGTACAGATAGATGCATAGCCCTCACTATACAACATTACAAATTCCTAATATCAACATGAAACGAGTGCGTCGTAAGACAACTTGGCTCGTTTCTATATAATAAGCCATCAATTTTCTTCTCAATCTGCTTATTGGAAGTACCAAAGCACTTCTCCCCTATCACTTTGGCATCGTTTCCTCGCTTGTTCAAGCAAAGTAGTAGCCATGAAGGTTGAATCCTCGGTTTTGTTTCTGGCCTCGTCCGTCGCCGCCACCAGATCTGCGAAACGCGGTCTCGTCCACATACCTAACTCTAACTGGCCGCAAGACAACAACATCTGGATCCAGTCGGGTTCTGACATTACATGGTACTACAACTACGGACAAGCCCCGAGCTCCCAGTACACTTCTGTTCCTCAGTCACAGCTAGAGTTCGTCCCGCAGAAATGGGGACAGAGCAGCAACCCCTCAGACACGAGCTTCAGCACCTATGTTAAGCAGCTTATCTCCGGAGGCAGAGCTATCAAGAACGTCCTCGCGTACAATGAGCCGGAATACCCATATTCCTCTGGCGGCGCTCAGCTTTCCCCTAACACTGCAGCAATCGGGTGGATTGCCGACTTCGTCCCGCTGCAGAAGCAGGGAGTGAGGATTGGTCTTCCCGCCGTCAACGGCGATGACTATGGTTTGCAGTGGCTGGCTCAGTTCTTGGGCAACTGCACACAGATGGTGAAGCAGAGCAATACCGCAACCTCATGCCCCTATGATTTCCTACCAATCCACTGGTACAACAACTTTCAGGGCCTGCAGACGCTTCTCAACAATGTCAACTCCCAGTAAGTACACCATTGCTTTGTTGATCTCGGGCCGAATAAAATGGGGACATACTGTTTACTGCCTGGTCTTTCTGCTAACGAGAGTGATGCAGGTTTCACCCTCCTAAGATCTGGCTCACCGAATTCACGGACCCTAATGTGGATCTGGCGACAACGCAGCAGTTTTATAACCAAGCTATTCCGTACTTGGATGGCCTTAGCAACCTCGAGAGGTACTCATGGTTCGGTGCTTTCCGGGTACGTGGTCTCATAACTAGTCCTAGTCCTAATCCTTGCGTGTCTTGAGCGATATGGGTTCTCGCCCTGAATGCTTATGGCAACCGGAAGACAATAAAGATCTTCGTCTCAACATGAATTTACTGACTTTTACGGGATAGTCAAACGTCAGCAACGTCGGTCCAAATGCGACATTCCTGAACAGAGCTGGTAAATTGACTGATATCGGGTCCTTCTACCTTGGTGGAGGCGCGACTGGCGTGCTCCCGACGTCCGGCTAGATATTAGGTTTATGGCAGGTCAGCTATTAGTGATGGAGGCGCTAATACCGCCTATGAGGAGGATTCGTATATATATTGCCCCATGAAACTTATGAACCACGTCATGTATATATCGCATGGATATGAATCTTTATATATAAGCTTTTACCCATATTTGCTTAATTTCTTAGAGCTGTAAAATGAAAAGCCAATAACTAAAGGTGAACGGACGGTACTTTTAGCTAGGGTTATTAAAGTATAAGGCTATATATTTCCTCTTTGATAAAAAAAAGAAAAGGTTACACGGCTCCCTTGAAGCAATACATGATGAATACACAAGTAAGATTAAGCTTTAAGCCTTTGAGTACAAACCCTTGTTACACCTCCAAAACGAGATGAGTAGGTGTCACGGAAGTATGGAGGTTGCAGTATCCGTTATCCATGCCCAATGATCTCGTGGATGTTGCGACGAGTCAGAGTCAGCAGATTTCAACTAGAATCAAATATCGTTGCTTCTTGGTATAATGCAGAAATATTGATATGTGACTGATCAGTATCCCACAATAAAAAGATATGCTACAAAAAACACCAGTACACATAATGCAACCAAACTTTCGTCAAAATTATCGTTTTGTCTTCTGTCTAGAATTTTAAGAATTTTACTACGAGGAGAGTACAAGATTGCATACGGTAATCGAGAAAGCTGTTCGTTGCGAGTGTCCTAAACTGCTCCCAAGAGTTTGGCGGGCATCTTTATTTATCTCACACATGAATATCGTGTTGAAAAGCAACAGCATCGTAAAACTTCTCCTCAGCCCGAGCGTATGTTCGCAACATAAGGCCAGCGCCCGTAGGGTGACGCTCTTCAAGATGGTCGGCTAGTTCGATGGGCGTGAAATCACTGAGGCCAGGTATAGGGATCAAATTATGATAGCCAGCTCTCGTCTCTGTATTCGCGCCCTTCTCGAGAAGGAAGTGAAGCTTAGGCAATCCAGTATTGCATTTGGCTCCAGACTCCGCAAAAACGCAATAGTGCAGAGGCGTCCAGCCCCATTTGTCTTGTCGATTCAGATGCTGTGCGCAACCATTATCATAGAGATATTGCAAGATACTGATGTCCTTCGTTGCTTCAATCGCGATAGAAAGATATGATCGGCCGTCATCTAGGATTCTAGAAATGTTAACTCCTAGCCCCTTTAGTATTTGAATAGCTCTTAGCCCTTGAGAAGGGCTCTGAAGAGCAAGACCGAGGGTGGACCATCCCTGTCGATCAGTAGTATCAAAATCAACGTAGTCCTCGCTTCGTAGGAAGTTGATGTAGTTGATTGTGTGATCATTCATAGCGGTGCTGCGGTATCGAGAAAACACGCTCAACATTCCGAGTGTTTTCCCATGCACTACTTCGTGAATCGAAGCATTGTGCAGTACTAACAAGCGGAGACATTCAAACCAGGATTCCCACTTAGGAGCAAGCTGTAGAAAAATCGATTTTCCTGGGGCCTTCATTCCAAGAGCAGCGAAGACCGGAAGTCTAGAATTAATTATTCCGTTGGCTTGAGTAAACAACCAGATATTGCAATAAGGTGTTATACTCACAGCTGATCGTCATCGCCATCGTTAGGGTTCGCGCCTCGTTCTAGGAGCCATTTGACAGCTTCAAGGCTCTCGCCTTTGATCGCAAGCTTTCAGTTTGTGTCGTTAGCTAGGTACCAAGTAATGCTGTGACACACTATAGGCATAAAATCATGCTCACCAGCAAAGGTGTCTCTCCAGTTGTGATACACCTGTCCCGTATTACCCATGGTTGGTCATCCAGACACTGCCTCATCAAATCAATATCCCCGCTTTGGCAGGCTCTCATGAAAGGATGATCGGTTGAAATTCTATTCTGTAGGTAAAGATGACCGGATGTGATACGGACGCCGCTGGCGCCATCCGACCGATTAGCAAAATCAATTTGAAATAAAACCGATTGCATCCATGACCAAGGCGGTTGGAACCCAAGAAGCCAATGAGATTTCCAGTGCCCTTGGTCATCCTTGACGTAGCTTAATGCGCCCGAGACCCCCAGCCGCCTCCATATACTGTCACTGTTTAAGAAGGCAAAGTTAATTTGGCGGATCGCTCGTCTACTGGCAATGGCAGACCACGGTTTCGTTTGCTTTTGCTCAGTTTTTGGTTGCCTTTGGCGACTTTCCACTCTCAATATCATGGCATTTCGACTGGAATTGGTCAAAAAGATGGTCTGATTCCGTCTTATTCGAGTATATGACTTACCATGTCAAGAAATGAAAAATTTTGAACAAAGATGCCTCTGCTTGGTCAAGTTCTTCAACCGCTTTCTTGGAAAGCCTTTTACGGAAAGTCGCCCACTGGAGTTTCTCTGTAAAAGATGTCCGCCGTGGTATATATTCCTGGACCTGGATCACTTCCTTTAGGACACTACTAATGGCATTGTGCAAATGTTTGCGAATATCTCGAGGCAGAAAGTCGTCGTCAGTCAAGTTTTGGATCTGTGATTCGATTTCGACAAGGATATCTCGAATTTGTATTAGCCGATCTCTAATGCGAACGAAATGGCGCGGCGCATTTCGAAAGTTATCGCAAAATTCTGATATAGCTACTACGGTTTTGACGATAGTACTGAGGATTTGGCCACTAGCGGTGAGGCCTCCTAAGATGGATAGTGGATCAGCCATGTGGTGAAGTAATGAGGTCTGTGTTTCTATTGAAAGCTATATTCCATCTGACATTGGTGCCATTGCAGAGAAATATGAGTCCGTATCTACCAATCATGCAACAGTGAGGCTGACTACCCCGCTTGCAGAATGTACAAGTTCGTTCGGAAAACATACCATCCTACCTACATGTATTTCACGACTCATCTTTCCACAATTGACCAACTGATCACAATTACAAATCTGAAATCCTTAAATGGATCCCCCCAAGCCTGGCGCCCCGACGGTGTGGTTTTGTGTAAGCTCTCCAAGAATTTAAACTCTCGTATAAGCTTAACATTTTTATGAAGAGTAATTGTCAACATGGACCTCAAAGTCTCGGCTTGAACAACTATTGCCATAATTGCCAGTCGGTGAGAGATTCGAATGCCACCCTCCTCTAAGGATAGTTATTATATGTGAGTAATGTTATTACATATCTAGATATGTTATATTACCGCTGTTACAAGGCAGCATCGGGAACGGCGAGGAAGAAAAGCTAACGCATTATCAAAAGGAAGGACTGAAAGACGTTGCAACGGGTCTCGTTCGAAAGACTTGAGAGAAGCCTGTACTAGAAATGCATTATAATAGTTCGAATCAAGCTTATGGCCATTTCATGTCGCCCAAACTTAAAGCAATAAGTTCCAGATAATAGAAGGGCACATGTGCAAGCATCATATCCTCGCGCCCCACCCATATTCACAGACTTCCCCTCATTTTGTTTTGGACAAGTCGACAAACGTGGTTTTACTTGAAATATACTTCGTCCTGCTGTGTAATGTGATGTACCACGGCATTTCATTGTACTTAGATTTGTTCCTTATTAATACTTGACTGTGACAAGAGCCTGTATAAACAACAGGTTTGATTGAACTAATAATTCTCTTTGGGTCTAAAGGGGTTCTCGGATTCCTCTTTCAGAAAGGAATGCGATCTCGTACGTAGATCTCGGGTCGACTTCTCCGATTAAGCTCCGATCCAGTTCCCCTTATAAGCAACTGAGCCTTGTCCGGCCAATAGCCGCTGTGCTCTCTATCTATTTTCATTGACGGGTTGTGTCGGGCCCTGACAGCCCTTGCCATGTGACATTAACAATATGCGGTTCACCTCAATACTGATAATCTCACATACTACTAGGTAATTTGTAAAATAAAAAATAACGCTTTTTATAACGAGTGTAAAGAAGTAAGTCTTACGTTCCTGCATTTTTGTATTTTATAGTTGAGCTTTTATTAAAGTTTTGATTTATTTTATTGGAAAGCTTTACCTTTCCTGAACATGTATTAGCAACGACAATTAAGTGTGAGGGAAAGTGAAGCTTGAGAAATTAACACCAGACCCCCTAAAACTCTATAAAAGTGGAATAAATTTCTACTGGTTTAGACGTACTTTGCAACGGTTTGATTGGTGAGAGTCTATTTAAGAAATCAACTACAACGTATTCGCACTATGTTTAACTGTGAGGCTTGCGTGCGAAATCTCAATGACTGCTTAGTAACTGTAACGTGCGAGCTCGTCGCAGGCAAAAAGGTCTCCCCTAGTACTACCGGTATACGAAGTCTAGAATTTAAATCGAAGTGCCTTGCACTTTGGTTTACAGCGTGTCAAAATGGAGAGTCTTCACCGGCAAAGCTTTCCATTTTAGTCACAACTTGCTTGGCACTACCGGGTCTTATATTTATTTAGATTTGCAGAGGCAACCAAGTAGATCCAATACAATCATCGTCTTAGTCAGAAATGTACTGACGTATTTATAGGGTCGCTCTCGCAAGTGTGCATTGCCAACGTTACTATCACTATAGTTACCTTGTTTTACAAAATGCGATTAAACGGGTCAAATGCTCACAAAACAACGACTCCGCAAGGTGGTTATAATTCTAAGATTTATCAAGACAGCTTGAGCGGGCTACGCCAATTATAATGTATTCAGAGTTGAATAATCATCGGGGTTCGTGACGCTTAAATATAACTCTCTTCCTCGTCCGGTAAGCAACTTACATTTCCTCCTCCTTTGACTTCTTCTCAGGCGTAGCGTCTTGGATGCTGTCACTTCTGCCGAGCTCCTGAAGCATTGCTGTGAGTCCTATCTCACGATTTATCTCTGCCATACGTTCGAAGTCGGCCTGAGCTGTGCCTTCTGAGCCGAATATAGCGTCCTAAAGAGTTGTGAAGTTAGTATAAACCGCTTGGTAATGAGCAGGACTCGGATGCTGCATTACCATTTCTTCCAATGTAAGCCGCTTCGTTTCCGGGACCTGCGAGAATCGAGTTAGTCTACGAGTCATGCATAGTGAAGTAGAAGAGTGTTGGCACTTACAAAGAACCATATAAACCCGGCGCCCAGAAAAGTTAGCAGACCAAAGAGGATATAAGAGCCATAACCAATCTTATTCAACAGTATAGGCGTCACTTGCCCAACAACTACATTCGTGTTAAAAGTGCAGATTGTGAGCCTATTTCGGGAAATCACTCACTGAAGTTATTCGCCCAGTTACTGTAATACTTAGAGTCAGCTATTGCAATTTGAAGCCTGGTCTTCAGGTATTCCAAACACGTAAGGGGGAGGTGGGGTTTGGATTATAGTGTTGGCCCGAAGGAGAGTTTTACACTTGAGAAGCCGCTGATGTAAGAAGAAATGACGCGAGAGTTACTCACCTTGAAGCGCCGAGTGTCACTCCATAAGGACGTGAGCTCAATGGCCAAATCTCAGCAACAATAATCCATGCGCATGGACCCCACGAGTATCCGAAATTAATGACGAACACCCAGACGAAGACGACAGCAGCCCACCCCGCAGCAGCTTGCGTAGCCCACTGATCTGCGTTCTTGGCTACGATGACCGCAATGATGATATGACAAGTTGCCATTCCGATCGCTCCGATGGTGAGTACTGGCTTCCTGCCCACGCGATCGATATAAAGGACAGCTGGGATCGTGAAGACGAATAGAAGAATTCCCACAACACCGGTGGCTAGCAGACTGGTTGTGTTGTCGTTCAAGCCGAGAGATTTGAAAATACTAGGAGCCTAGAATTGGTATATGTTGTTAAATGAGCGCTCTTCAATTTGGACGGTAGGAAAGCTAATGTGCCTCTTTATGTTGGTGAGATATTTCAAAGTGGTCACTTACGTAATACAGCACAGCATTTATGCCAGTCCATTGCTGGAAAAACATGGTGACAGTTGCGACGACGACACGCCTGAACATTGCCTTCGTTTGGAAAAGTGACTTGATAGCGACAAACTGTAACTTGAACGTATTCCAGGCTGTCGGTTCTCGGAGATGAGGGAAATGCTCGGCAACTGAGATAATACGTTAGTTATTTTGTGTAGGTTATAGTACGTGCGTTTGGAAAGTCCATTCCTGATCATCCATGTGTGTGGTAAGAAGTGTACTACTATGACGAAAGGGGGGCAAGGATATCCTGGGTCCACTGGATAGTCTGATATCTCTTCCATTATAATTTCAGGTAAACGATGATAAAATGACACCTACCCGTTCGTTTCTCAAACTGAGACTGTGCCTTAATTTCAAGAAATTCGAGCTCGACGAGTTCATTGTCGGGAGGGAGTTCTCGGAGATTGGCCAGTATAATCCGTGCTTCAGCTTCGCGGCCGTGATGAATCAACCAACGTGGAGAAAAAGGCACTTGAAAGTCTCATGTTAGTATACTTGATTATTCATCATGCTGACCCGCAATCGAATATTACATAATGGTGAAGAACATGCTATAAGTAGTATATGAAAGAAGAAAAGAAGCAAGCTTGGTGAAGTTCCTACTGAAAAGCATCCCAAAGAATAGCACAACGGCGGGCGCAAGCTGCAAGGTTATGGGCACGAGCCATGCGGCATCCTTCTGTTTCCCAAGCGTCGTACCGCCGATGAAGTTTGTTCCATAGTCGATCCAGAAGCTGACCAAGATGCCAAATGTAATGGCGAGCTGTTGTAGAGCCACAAGGGCGCCGCGGACCTCAGGCGGTGCGACTTCAGAATTGTAGATGGGGATGATAGCCGCGAGTGAGCCGACGCCCATCCCCGTAACGAACCGACCTCCAAGTATCGCATTATGACCGCCATATTGGGCAGTGGCTTGAACCACAACGCCTATCACGAACACCGTGACAGCGACCAGCACACCGTACTTGCGCGAGATGGTCTCGGCAATAAAGCCCGACATGAGGGTTCCGATCCAAGCTCCCAATTCGAGGATGGCTGTCAGCCAGCCCTTTTTCGTTTGGTCGGCGTTGGGATCGAACGGGTCATAGTCGCCCATGTCTTACACTTGTCAATACACTTGTCCCAACCGATGGGAATTGGCAATTGAGATTAAGAGACTAACGAGATTGGAAAGCCGGCATAGCGAGGAGCCCTGAAAACATTCCTTGATTGTAGCCATACAGGATTCCACCGATACAGGCGAAGAGTGCTATTCGGAATACTTTGAAGTTCCTGACCAGAGCTCCAGGGCCCGAAGCACCCATCATTCCCTGGCGCCGCTTCAGGGCGGCATCGTAAACGGCCGCGTTATCGACTGCCACTCCCATGGTGAACTGGATTTCCCTCGGTATGTTCGAGTTAACTAGGTAGGTAGTACAGAGCTCTCTAAAACTGCAATGGTGGTTTCCTCTTGGCGACCCTTGACTTATACTTATAGGTCACCGTTAGGATAACTCGGTCAAACTTGACTCCTCACTGCTCACAAGGGCTACGTTGGACGACCCTGCTCTTACCATCGAGTCTAGCCATACCAGTCGCAATGTCGTATCGGTGTACGTCCGATACCATGGTACGCTGCCGGGTTCTATCCACCATTGTCCATGAACTAATCATGTTCCTCGATATAGTCGACACTTGTTTGCGGGGTACATGGGTATGGGATAAATGGAATGTGGAGGGAAGGATTGTTAAATATCAGCATCATATGTTGCGGGAGTAGTGCCGGACGCATGGTAAGCCCAGTGAATCATGTACGGTTTAGTAGCCAAAGCTGTCGAGATCTGGACAATTTGCTATATTGAAGACGTAAAACACAATGACTAAAACTCACCTCTGCAAGTATATTGACGACGTAAATCACATGAATCGGATAGCATCAAGAATCCACGTCTTTCTTCACCACAAGTAGTTTTATGCGGAGTAGATGTCCGAGTGCATCGGTAAATAGTATAAGTGCTAGTGGAGGTTGTTTGGCCGCTAGGTCGGCGGTATTTGCATTTAGCCTGAATGCCTGCATCCACTTTAATCGGACGGCGAGCCGGATAGAATTCCCTAGGTTAGGAACTATTCTTCATTTATGGATTGGTTTTCGTTATCACTACCTAGAACTATATGTTAGCTTAGATAATTAATGACTTAAACGAGATCGTTCTGAATGATCTCGAACAATTTGAAACGGGAGCCGAGGCGAATACTTTAGCAATACCTACCTAGGTAGCAACCATATTTCAACGACACGTTGACAGAATCAAAAGTGTGCCTTTCAGGTCTTGATCAACTGTATAATATCGTACAGAGATAACGGAAGTGAACCCGGGCAGCCAGAACTACATAGTATTACCAGGACCAGAGTTATATAAACCACTGTGGTAGATAGAGCTGCCTCACCAGCAACAGTAACACCAACAACCAATACTGGAGCTACCAGCATATACGATTGTAATACGGAAGACCGGAGCATCTATGCTGCTACAAGTGGTAGTTGACTATCTTGATAGGAAGAGACTTTCTTCTTAGGGCATTTGGAGAATAAGCATAACGATAACCGTAGATGAAGCCGAAAGCTGGAGGGACATTGGTTCGCAGAGGTACCTATGTTGCCTCGGTAAATGTATATATGCTCAGGAACAAGAATATGACAGCCATTGATAAGCTATATGAATGGCCAAAAAAGCTATGCTATTGTAATTTGAAAGCCATATCGCAATGCAAGGATCTTTAAGGGGAACTTGTAGAAGTGAACTGGACAACCTTCTCACCGCGAGCAAGAAGTCAGACAGGCGAGGTTCCAAATAAGCGTTGTCGTCTTAGATCTAACCGGTACGGACAAAATTTTAGGGCGAAAAGAGACAAGAGAATCATGTTGTCCAAGTTCTGTTTGCCTTTAGCCTCGACGCGAAACTCTGGACCGCCTCGCACGGATGAAGATTGTCGATCTTAGGCATAATTCGCTGTGATAATGCCTACTGCCAATCAGCGGATGCATGGCGAACCAGGCATTTACGTGGGCTGTCCAGATATATTTGAATAAAATTACGCGGGCGCTTCTCGAAAGCTCGTTTTCGCGGGAAGGATGCCGGCGTCGCAAACATGATTAACAATCTACCAACGAATATACCAACAACAGATTCTTCAAATCGCACATCATGCCACCATGATAAACGAGACAAATGGCAATCTTTCCAGGTCCCGACAACGTGGGATCAGAGGCCGGAAAATTGGGCGACCGTCGCGGCGGCCTGTGAAACACGGGGCGCCATGGAAACAATATAAGGCTAGAAGAGGAACCATTTAGTCGTTCTGAAACTCACGGTACACCTCGGCCCCCAAAATGGGTGGTTAATTGCCGATGCACAGATGACGCGACTCGGTCAAGAGACTCGCCGGCGGGCAAGGAGATATAGAGAGATAGAGAGGAGAGTAGCATCGAACCTCCAAAGCCCCCAACGGGTGCCACACGATGCCGGCCCAGCTGGGTTGCAGTCTCGATGGGGGCGAACACGTGCTGAACCAATTCATCGCTCGCATGGCACTGTTTCTCTTGTTCATTGTTACCATGCAAGAGAGATTTTGAAACAGCAATGTCTTTGACATCAGACAGATAGCTATAGAAGCTGTAAGTGCGTGCGCACTCGCTTGTATGTCTGACATTCCGACCGAACAGGCTAACAAGCGCCCTCGAGGATATTTCCAAATCCTTCGATTGAGTACCATGCAGAATCTCAATTCAAATCAGGAAGATGCCGACTGCTGATGGACGGTCTTGTCTCTCTTGGGCATCGCTACGACTAGGCGCGAATGTCATACCATCATGCTATGTGGTATTAGGTATGTCACATCGGCTCTGGTATATTCCATTTCGTCATTGACCAGCTCGACTTGAAGGATCAGGGGTCAAGGGTCGAACTCAACCAAATGCTACCTGCTCGTCCACAACGGCGACGAACAGACATAACAGCCTGTACTGATCAGTAAAGGCAAGGGAAACAAATTTGGATCAATCAGGAAAAGGCTCAAGAAACAAACAAGTTGGCAACCTACGAAATAAGCTAGCATGCTTGGCATCACGACCCCATGGTCTACCGCCCCAAAATAAACCACTCGGCTGCCAAAGCGAAGGACATGGGCGTTTATGACAGCTAGCAGCCCGACCATCTAACCGGTTTGGGACTTGCTATGAACAATCGCGTCCTAGTGCAGTCTTAGCGCTGCATGCACTATCGTAGACGCGCGCCTCTGTAAGTAGATAGGTATCCACCTCATCTGTTTTCGTTCTCACCTCGTCATGTCTGTGTTTCCGTTTCTGTCTCACACCTCATTACTTCCTTAAGCTGAAAGCGGTTGCAGTTCCGTGTCTCGTTCGTAACTCACAGATCGACTCATCTAAGCATTTACCTATGTGAGATGAGCTTCCGAAGTACCTAGTCTGCGGGACAACAATGGGCAATGATCAACCTTCCCATTGTAAGTAGGTACATAAAGACCAGGCCGCAATTAATGCGACCAGGCGGGTCATTTTCTTAGTGTTTTCACGACAGGCGCCTCGACGCAATTCCCATATTACATAAACCTTGGGTGGAATGAGTGGGATAGTAGGTACCCAGACATATACCGTACCCTACTCTTGCAGAACTGAAATACCTACCGCACAAGTTCATGTTCTCGTTCGAGGCGTGTCTGGGTACATACAGCTGCGATGGTATGCAGTCTTAATTGGGTCCCTTTCGAGCGCATCATGTATGCCACCATTTTTCTGCAAGGTACCGTCTTTGCTCGCTCCAAAGTCGTGACTCTGGATCTCTTTTCGGTATCCACACCAATGTATACTCTGTTTCTCGTTGGTGTATTTGTGGGGGGCGGGACGAGCCATACCTGCTAAGTACTGTACTATATTATTTTCGGGAGGTACAAGAGAAAGGTTATGAGGGGTAACTACGTAGACAAGGAAGGGGCAAGTTGTTAAGGGTCAAGGGTCCCCCCTCACGACGAATACCTACCATGTCGATTGCTCCATTCCCACTACAACATCACATCAATATGCACGTCCAGCAGACGAGCTACCTCGATACCCTTATTTTCCGTCGCTTGCGCTATAACGCGTTTAGATTTTCCAAGATTTCCTACTCGGCTGAAGCGTTCTTGGCTTGGGCAAGGGTATATACGCTCTGTCCACTCGCGGCTTCGAGCTTTAAGCGCGTTCATCGATTGAAAGTCAATACAAGTCTTCGCTGCTTGACAACCCAACAAGCAGATGGACGAACACGTTCATCTGAGTACTACGACAGGGAGAAAAAGTATAGGTCAGGTCAAGTATCATCGTTATAAACCTTTTCTTTCTTAGTCCACTTCTCACATTTACGCAAGGTTCCGCTTCCGCGGTTGTTTGTGTTATCGCGCGCATCGCGATGGGTGTATAGCATCTGATAGGGCTGGCGGCTAATGATACCATCCACCTCTTCTATTTTTGATCGTCTAAGTTACTGTACCCTTCCGGTTTCCGTCTCTTCTTAGATACCCTTGTGATGGTATTTTGGTGCCCCCAACCCGTACTTATCATCTATCTATCCTCTTTCGAGATAGACCCGAACCACTGTATCCAAGTGTATCCACGCTTAGCCGCCAGCACCCCAGACCCTTTTTTCTAGCCGCCCAACTCCCAGACAGACGCCTCTTCCGAGCTGGTCCAGCCAATATCAGCGGCTCTCGAAGCGTCTTTCCGCTCTTTCAGATACACAACACAAGTTTCATCGTCTCTGCTTGCATTCTTCCCCACGTCGTCTGTCGCTCTAGCTCTAAGCTCCTTGCCCATCCGCACTACTGTATAGACGGGGGGTCTTTGATGGCTACGTTTCAGATTCAGACTCTTGGGTGCTCCTCTCTACGACGCTCGGAACCAACACGTTTTCTCGAGGGAGCTCGCGTGGGACGCTTGCCCCGTCCTCGACGATGGCCGCTCCAGATGGCTGTTTTATAAGTAGGCGCCCATATCGCGACCTGGTCTACCTTGTTTACATTTCCTTTCCCGGACCCTCCTGCTACACCATTAAGCCGCCCGTTTCCTATTGTCTTCCTTTTTTCCTAACGTTCTGGCTTGGTTTCCATTTCCTTATTCTCCGCCGTTCGTTTCATCATCTTCTTCATTCGTTTGATACGAGTCAGAGATCTTTGCGCCAAAGAATCCATTTTCCAACAGCAACTTCATATCTCGAAACATATCTAAGTTCTCCAGGCGAAAACGAGAACCTACTATCATCCCTGTCCTACCTTATTTTCCAGTCGCATAGCCCAAAAGAAAAAGGCAAACTGCCTCTCTGTCGCTAATCCCTAATCGCTTCTATTCCGAAGCGGATGCGCTCACGTGTATCCACTGTTCTGTACTCGCTCTAGCTTGTACGCTTTCGTTTATACTCCCTATTTTTTTTACTCCGAATTCTGTGCTATCCACAAAAATGCCGAAGCACACACGTTCGTCGAGCTCAAACCAGAGCCGATACTCGACCAACCCCTTGCCCGTATCCCTGGCGCCGTCGGCCATGCCCGTTAGCTACACGCGCCCCACGGCCCTCCCCTTGAACACGAACCTGAACACCAGCTACTACAGCGCCATGCCCCCTTCGGCTCCGGCCCCGGTGCCCATGTCGGCACAGTATGAGCCGTACCCCGCGGCCGTCGCCGCTCCGCCACCCCCTCCTATGCCTCATCGGCCGTCCTCAGGCGCGTGGTCGCAGCAGGATGACCACAACTTGCTCACGGCGCGGCAGCAGGGCCTCAATTGGGCGCAGATCCAGAGCACGTACTTCCCCAACAAGTCGCCCAATGCTTGCCGCAAACGCCACGAGCGCTTGCTGGAGCGAAGAGGCGCCGATGACTGGGACGCCAGGAAACTGGAGCGTCTCGCTAAGGAGTACATGAGCATGCGCAAGGAGATGTGGCAGGGCCTAGCGGCACGGACTGGGGAGAAGTGGAATGTTGTTGAGCAAAAGGTGCGTTTTCCCTCTCCGTCCTTCGTCCACCCCCTTTATCGTTCCCGCGTCATTCAGCGATCAGAAGAGTCCAGAAAACTGACCAAGTTCCTTAATAGTGTATGCACAACGGCCTCAAAAACCTTCAATCGGCGGCGCGGTCTGCAGCGCGTCGTGAGCGGCTCGAACAGGGTCACTCGATGCATGGGTATGACGACGACAGCGGCATTTCCGGCATTGGTCTGACTCCAGTAGATGACCTCGACGCGTCATACAGCAGCCCCGAGACGTCGTCGAGCGTACACTCTCAGCACTCGGGCAATGGCGGCTATAGCATGCAACCCATGGCGACGATGCCCTACGGCTCTGCTGCCGGCTACTCGTCCAGCTATAGTTCCTCCGTCTCGTCGTCCGCCCCGTACGCTGCTATGCACGGTGGCCACCACCCGCACCATCAACACTCGCAAGACAACTCTCCCTACATGGGCAACGGGCAGCGTCTACCCAGCGTTGACATGGGAATCGAGGCCATTATCAACCGGCCCGGCCACGGCCGTGGATCGGCTAATATGTGAGCTAATACGATCTTCGATGGGGCAACGTGGCGACACATTCTTTCTCCAGGCCACTTCCCCCCTTTCTTCTTGTGCACATATGATTTTCGTTTCCTCCCCTATTCAGTTTATTACCTATTCTGTCTTTTGATGCGATTTTCAATCAAGCTGAGCCTACTTTTGCATAAATATCGGACATTTCCCCGGCGTTCGGGACCAGGGGCGTTCGCGGCGTCGCGGTGGCGATGCACATTGGATTTATTTGGATTTTTCTCCCGTCAGGGAAGGCGCACGGGAAGGTGGACGGGATTCTTTTTATTATTCTTTTTTCTCTCTTGAACCCTGAAGAATCGTTTCTTCAGTTTGTCTTCATGATACGTTTTCTAATCCTCTTGGTTGGGGCATGATGAGATGACGACAACACAACCGCGCGCGCGAAAAGATGGTGTGGCTGAATGAGAGAGGGGGTCTGTTGAACTATCTCTCTTATGAATTGTTCTTTCTTTGATGGCATCTCGGTCTTTTAGCCGGGGTATTTTTTTTTCACTCCTTTTTCCGCAAAGTCATTGGGTGGGGGCATATTCTAGAGAGGCACAACAACATACGAATTGGAGCTCAGCATCGCTGGTTTTTTGTAATGGCAGCATTTTCCCCCTTTTCTCAACTCGGAAACGGAGAGGGGACTCATAAGCGAAGCGATATACTGTACACTTATACCTTAGTCATCGGATAGATACCACGAAATTTGCTGAGCGGGGCTGATGATCAGGAGATGGATGGATGGATGGATGGGATCATCGCCGGTAATCAGATAACGAGAGCGAGGTTTTCGCACAAAAATGAAGAGTTTTGCTAGAACTTTCGTTGTCGCGAATGCATGAAATGTATAGAGTAGTGTTTTCTTCATACAATCCAAAAGTATGCCATGCGCTCTCGTCTTTTAAGGTGTTTCTCGCTCCATGAATCGCAGATCCTGCTCTCCCATGTAATTTGTTTGTACATTTGATAGACAGTATGTTACAAGTTGGTATTGACGTCATGTAAGTCGTTTCTTCAACCTCACTTAGATGATTCAACACGAGGCGCAACCACATCGACCCGGACATCTGCAGCTCTTGCATCTTGGACGGCAGTCTCGTCCCAATCGTCCTCGTCCTCGTCGTACATGTCTTCGTCATCCGGGGTTGGTTCTCCCACGACACTCCTCCATACACGACCCCACATACCTTTCTTCTGCACGAGCGCCAGGACCATGATGGCGGGCAGATGCCAGACGCTAGCCCAGAACAAGCCCCTCGCGCTGCCATTGAAGCCCTCGTGCCGACGGAACTTTACCGCCTCGCGCTCGAGCCAAATATTCAGGGGCAAGTTCGTGAGAGCGAAGCTCCACTCCGTGACGCCCGCGGCACACAACCCGATACAAATGGGGAAGAAGGCGAAGCTATATCGCATGGCGACGCGGGCATTGCGGGCCGGGTTGATCCAGCAGAGCATCTGGTGGCCCGCGAGCTTGTATTCCTCGCGAATGGACCAGGACAAGGCCATGAAGTGAGGGAACTGCCAAGCGAAGAGCAGTGCGGCAAAAAGCCAGCCGCCTATGGCCTCGCGGGTGAACAGGAGTTCCTGAAACGAGCCGTCGCCCGTGGCGTACTCGCCTGCTGCGGCGGCCCAGCCCATGAGGGGCGGGATCCCGCCTATCACGGCGCCGACCCAGGTGTTGAGCCAGGAGACGCGCTTTAGAGGCGTGTAGACGCCTGCGTAGAGGACTATGTTGGCGCCGCCTAGGAAGGCGACTGTGGGGTTCACGCCGAAGTATAATCCGCCTACCCCCGTCAGTGCGGCGAATACGGCGAAGAAGAGCGCTTTGCGCTGCGAGATCAACCCGCGCACCAGGGGTCTGTTCCGCGTCCGGCTCATCATGGCGTCCCAGGTGGGTTCGTAGAGCATGTTTAGCGTGTTGGCGCTGGCGGAACAGAGGGCTGTGCCGGTGGTTAGGAAGGCGAGGGTTAGGGGTGATAAAGAGGGTGTGTCGAGGCCGATGGAGGGCGAGATGAAGTCTGGCACGGGGTAGAGTGCGTATGGTGCCATTGCTGTTAATACCACGAGAACGGTTAGACGAGGCTTCGAGAGAGAGAGGTAGAGAGATAGTTGTCGGCGGAAGGAGCTTGTGGGATGTTTTGTCGATTCGGTGGTTAGGGTCGAAGATGCGTTTGCGGGGAGGATGTCTTCGGTCGTTGTCGTCGTCGCCTCTCCTCCTGATTGGGAGGAAGACTCCCCAGATGTGGTGACGCTTCGTGACGCTGCATCTTGTTGTTGCTGTTGTTGTTGTTGTTGTCGTCTCTGGCGCCGTCGGTGTGGTGGGAGATTGTCGTCGTCAGGGTCCGATTTCACGTCATGGCTGGTGGTGGTGGTGCTCCCACTCCCGGGAGCTCGTATGGGTAGCGCATTAGATACGAAGTAGCCCGCTTTCAGACGTATGGGGGTAGACTTGAGGCTTTGGCGAAGAGGAGCAGCTCGAGAGAATGGCCTGATGCTGCTGCTGCATCGGCAGCAGATGTGGTCGAGAAGAAGAACATGACGGGAGCGGAAGACATTCCCGGCCGGCCGAAAGCTCATAATGGCTGCTGCAAGCGCATGTCGCCAGTTGTGGTGGTGTTCTCTCAATTGGGTCGGGGAGACGTCATAGCCCGAGACAGAAGTTGTTTGTGAACTCGCGGGGGGCGAGGTTGCTGCTCTGGATGGGCTTGGGGTCGAAATGATTAGGTACCGGTATATCCAACGATCCGTTCTGTATAATTGTAGAAAACTCAATTGGCTCATGCTATCCAGTCTGGAGACCCCTGTACCGGCATGGACCCGGCAAGACGAAATATGTAGCTATACAATTAATTGCATATAAGAGAGTTCAGCGTTGACCACCGGCTAGAAGGTTATCATTCAATTGTTTTGCACCATCTATCTCAATTATTCCGATTGGATACATCTGGTTGCGTTCCAGACCTGAATTCACTTCACATTAAAATATGGCTTCGAAAATGACATGCCATTGTACCAATGTCCATCCAAAGCTTCCTTAACCTGTGTGTCACCTCGACTTAGACTAGATGGCTGCTTATTGTGGTAATTCTCCGCGTCGGGAGATATCATATCATGAGATATCTAGCTCCTACCAGGATCCAATAGGTATCTTATTGCATCCTATTTTGCTTTTTCCTATCTCTATCCTCTTCTCGTCTTTTAAGCCCTAAGTACCTAGTCCATCGTTAGCGTCGCATGACAAGAGACAATTCCAAAAAGAGAGCTTGCCTATCACGCCCCGTTCCTCTTTCTTGCAGAAAAATTGAAGATCGTGCGTGAGGACCCTATCCACTTGAGAGACTGGGGTCAGCCAATGCCCGATAAGCACCTCTTGTGTCATTGGCTTATTCGTAGTTAGTTATTTCATTCCCAACATCTACCGTTTACCAGGGACATGGGCACAGACAGCTGATGGTTCGTTATACCTTGGACTGCCTTAGGTGGTGGTACTTGGGTCGCTATAACTCGATATTACCTACCTACATCACTTGACATGGGTCGAGGTAGTACGTATGCAGCATTATGCAGTCAGAATGTCCATAGACCGGGGAGCAGATAGGAACGTATAAATGCTCGGCATGTCTTGAATTCTCTTAGCTATCTATACGCGAGATATCTCACAAAGAAAGGATAGTAAGTAGTCAGTTGAAAACAATACTGTCTAAGACTCTTCGTCAAAGGTGCTTCACAGGTGGATGGCACAATACCTACTACTTCCCATTCCTGCTATTCAAATCCAACAAGTACGCGTTCCTGATTTAATTCATCTCTAACTTTAACATCACGTATATGCTCCTACGTAGTAACCCACGATTCTTCTTGAGAATGAGCCGAAATCTCTACTGTAGATTGTCATTCATTTCTAACTTCTCGACTCTGAACAGTGAAGAGGCCATCCGCCCACGACATCAAGCGGCGATGTACATCTCTCCATTCATGGGAGATCCCCAAACAAAATGGCGCCCTCGCTCCAGCTCACGTCTGGACGAATAAAGATATGGGTATGTATACATGAACGCGAATCTCTTCTTTCCAGCCAGCCGCTCGTGACTAGACTAGACTAACAGACAAAACGAGAATAAATAGATCCAACCCCTCCAGAACATCAGAACTGGGGATCCTGGACCATAATCGCCTACTGGGCCACCGACGTGCTGAACCTGACGACATGGCAGACCGCGTCCGCCATCCTGGCCGTCGGACTCTCGTGGCGGGAGGCCATCCCCATCATGTTCCTCGGCAACTTCGTCGTGGCCATCCCGATCGTGCTCAATGGCGCCATCGGGTCCCGGCTGCACGTCCCCTTCTCCGTCATCGCAACGAGTAGCTTCGGGTATTACTTGCGTTATTTCGCCATCGTCAGTCGAGCTATCCTCGCCATGTTCTGGCTTGGTATTCAGGTGCGAACTCTCCCCACTCCCAGACTGAGATCCCAACCCCAACCCCAGCCTACCTATATATAGATAGACACAAGTAAGTCATAAGGACATATGAGTGCCCTATCTAAACAAGAAAAAAAAAAACAGGGCGCCAACGGTGCGCAGTGTATAACGATCATGCTCCGCGCCTGGGCACCCTCGTACAACGACATCCCGAACCAGCTGCCCGCATCCGCCGGCCTCACCACGCAGGGCTTCATCTCCTACTTTTTGTTCTGGATCATCCAGTTGCCGCTCCTGCTCATCCACCCGACGAAGTTGAAGCCGTTGTTCTGGATCAAGCTAGTCGCTGCCCCGACCTCGGCCCTCGCCCTTCTCGGCTGGTCCGTCCACAAGGCTGGTGGCGGTGGTGAGATCTTTACGCAAAAGGCTACGGTTAGCGGATCTGGTAAGTGCTTTCTTTTCTCGTCATTTGCCTTTCCTTTTTCGCACTTTGGGGTTCGGCGATTCTCTCTGCCGCGCGATTTCACATAGTACGCATGTCGAAAAAACTAACCACTAATGAACAAACAACCCGACAGAATACGCCTACCTCTGGCTCTCCAGCATGTCAGCCGTAACAGGCACCTGGTCGACCCTGAGCGTAAACATGCCCGACTTCACGCGCTACGCACGGAGTCCCAACGGGCAATTCATCCAGCTCCCCGCCATGCCCATTCTCTTCACATTATGCGGCGTAATAGGCATCGTGACCACATCGGCAGCCCACGTCTTCACGCCCGGCGAGTACCTCTGGAACCCACTGGACATCATCTCGCAGTGGCTGGACTACGGCTCGGGAGGCCGCGCAGCCGCCTTCTTCGCCGCGCTGGCGTGGTATCTGGCCCAAGTCGGGACCAACATCACGGCCAACTCCGTCTCCGCCGCAAACGATCTCACCGTGTTATTTCCGCGTTGGGTGAATATTCGCCGCGGATGTTTCATTGCTGCCGTCGTCGCGGGCTGGGTCTTGGTCCCCTGGAAAATCCTCAGCTCTGCTGAGACTCTGCTCGCCTTTTTAGGCGGATATGCTGTCTTTCTCGGGCCGTTGGCAGGTATCATGACGGCTGATTTCTGGCTTGTGAAAAAGCAGAAGGTGGATATCCCAGCGCTGTATAACCCGGATGGTAGATACAGGTATGTCGGGGGGTGCAACTGGCGCGCAGCCGTCGCTTTTATTGTTCCCGTGGCTCCGCTGTTACCTGGTCTCGGCCTTAGCATCAGTGGACCTGAGGCCGTTCACATTAATGAGGGGCTGGCGAATCTGTATACGTTTAATTGGATGTTTGGCTTCGTCACGTCGATATTTTTGTACGTGGTGCTTAGTTATGCGTTTCCGGCCAAGGAGACGTTGCTTGCTGAGACGGTTTGGGACTTGGATCAGATTGCTGTCGAGGCGTATCCGCGCGCGAGTGATGTGGAGGAGGGATCTGATGGGAAATCTAAATCGTCTGATGGGGTTAATGATATGAAAGTGAAGGAATTATCATGAGATAGTTGTGTATCGGACCTTAGAGATCTGCTCCCAATGAATTAGAGAAGCAAATTTCTCAAGAACGCGAATTTCATAACGCGTAAAATTATATTAGCAAATGGTACGCAAGTAAATTCTTCCGGCTTAGCAGGATGTCACTACTTCATAGGGCATGTAAATAACCCAGTTGTGCCATAAGGGACGAACTAGACTTCCATTGGCATTAGGTTCTTTTATTCATATTAGCAATATACATTGCAACAGCGTCCAGCTGTCTACCGATTCCATCATTTTAGCCCCAACACCATACACAAACACAGAAGCTGCCTTCCTTCAGCAAATCTAGCAAGAGTACCTAATTGACAAACCCTACAGGAAAGTAGGTAGAACAGAACCAAATATTCAGGGGTATATTTCCCACCTAGAGCAACATCATCACCACATTTTCCTTTTACAAGGCTTCAATAGCCCGCGCCAGCACATCCAGACTCTTCGTAGCGATATCAGCGCTCTTCTCCTCATCAAGAAGCGCGGCTAAGTCGCTCAAGACACCCAATGGTATATAACATCCCTCTCTAGCACGTTCGAGACTCTCCTTGAGTCTGCTCGTGTGCTCCCATTCTCTCGCAGCAACCTCGGCGCGCTCGATCACCTTGTTAGCGATACCGCACATGGCCGCACAATGCATGCCAAAGCTCCCCTCAGCTACGCCATCCTCTAGTTTGTATAAGAATGTCACGCGTCTGTTTTCGTCGTCGACGTGGATCTGCATCCGCTTGGCCCGGATTTCGGGGTGGTTTTCGAACTCCGTGGCAAGGGAGTGGTAGTGCGTTGCAAAGAAGCCTACGCATCCGATATGTGTAGCCACATGATGTAAGACGGCTTGTGCTACCGCAACACCGTCATAGCTCGAGGTACCCCGGCCCAACTCGTCCAGAATAACGAGAGAACGCGGCGTCGCTTCTGAAAGGATCTTCTTAGTTTCTGATAACTCGACAAAGAATGTCGATTGCGCCGCAAAAATGTTGTCGTTAGCACCAAGTCGCGACATGATACGATCGCAAGGCGTGAGCCGCGCCGTAGAAGCTGGCACGTAGCAGCCAATCTGGGCCATAATAACAGCCGTACATGACTTGTCAATGTTAGCACAGAGAAAATGCAAAACTGAAATACGAGTGGAGGCTTACCATTCGGAGGATCGTGGATTTACCAGCAGCATTAGCACCCGTCAACAGGTTAATCTTAGCGGAGTCACCTCCAAGAACAATGTCGTTGGGAATAAAATCATCAACTGTATTAAGCATGCACGGATGTCGAAGCTCAGTGAATTCGACGACACTGCGCTCCTCATCAACAAAACAAGGGCGGCAGCTAGGCTCGCCTAGCGAAGACGATGCTTTGGCAAGACTGACCAGGCAGTCCAGCTGAGACACGATGCGTATGGCTTGCAACCAAACCTCGTAATCAACGTCAAACCTCTTAGAGAAACGGAGTGATACGTCACGCAGCAATTGCGAGTGTGTTTCCTCGGCCTCTTGTAGTTTCCGTACGAGGGCAGTCAGTTCCTTGAAGTAGTAGCGCTTGACGCTGGCGGTCGCAGACATCTGCTGCCAGTCTTTGGGAACCTTGACGGCCTTAGGCACTTCGATCTGGTAGACCTCCTTACCGACGTCGGTAAACTTGATAGACTTGGTCTTCAGTTCGGCTTTCTTCTGGTCAAGCAAGGATTGTAGGTCTTCCTTGATACCGACAATTGTATCATGGCTACAATCAAAGTCCTCTTCAATCCCACGCTCCGGAATGAGAATCTTGTCTTCTCGGGCCTTCCTACGATCAAAGGCCGACTTCCAGTATGACAAGGGTTCGTTGAGATCTGGCATGGCAGAGATAAGGCGGTCGATAAGACCGTTTCCTCCGCCGAAAGCACCGAGAAGGCCCATCGTGTACTCAATCTGCTCGAACCCCTCCAGGACCCTGACAAAGTCTTCGGGCCGACAAGCACCCGCGTGAATCCGTGACAACAAACGCTCGAGGTCGGGCATCTTGGTAAGTTGAGAGGAGAACTGCTCGCGCACACTGACGTCCGCATTCAACATGTCCACTGCATCGAGTCGCTCATTAATTTTTTGGATATTGCACAGAGGATGGCAGACCCATTGACGAAACAACCGCTTGCCGAATGGGGTAACGCAGCGGTTGAGCAGGGAGAATAAAGTGCCATCAACGCCGCCATTAACGGAGTTGGCAAAAATTTCGAGATTGATCAGAGTCTGGCCGTCCAGAATGAGTGTGCCGTTCTTATGGATAGGGTTGTACCAAGTGAAATTGCGTTGAGACAGTAGGTTGCGCTCAATTTTGAGCACACGCAAGTATTGAACAAGAGCACCGAGTGCAGACATCAACAGGTCCTTGTCTTTAGCCCCAGACAGAGTCTCGGGCCACACCTCTTCCTCGTCATTGTCGTCTGACGCAAAATAACCGTTGCAGCCAAGTTCACGACGGGTTAACTCGGCCTCCCAGAACTCTGTCCCCGGCTTAAAGTAGTTCCAAATGGTAGTTGGCGAGGTGTTGTTCTTCAAGATGCGAAGGGCTTTGGTCGATATACGCGACTTTTCTAGAAGAAGCTCTCGTGGGCTCGTTTGAGCCACCAGCGTCTCGAATTTGGTAAGGTCGACATCGTCTTCAAACTCAGAAATGAAAAACTGGCCCGTGGCCGCGTCCACAAAGGCGACACCGAAGGCCGGGTGGTCTCCAACGACGGACTCCTTGATGGCCACGCAGTACGTCGCTGTATCGTCCTGCAGCATGCTGCCGTCGACGAGAGTCCCACCTGTGAGGATACATGCAAGCTCGCGGCGGATGATCTTGTCCTGTTTCTTCGCCTTGCCGCCATCCCTTTCACGCATCTCTTTACCGAGGGCCGTCTCCATCTGGTCAACCCGTGCCACCTTGTATCCCTTGGCGATGAACTGGTTTTGCCACATCTCCAGCGAGCTCTCTGGAACACCGACCATGCGCATGTTGACACGATCCGTGAGTTTCAGGTCGAAAAGCTGGTGGCCGATGGTGGCGTCGTTCTCGTATAACTCATAAAACTTGCCCTTTTTAAAGAAGACCACTGTATTCCAGAGCTTCTGCTTTATTTCCCAATACTGCTTCTCGAAAGCGGAGAAATTATTCCAGGCCATAGGCGGCACATACACGGTAGAAGGATCATAGTCAGGGTGGTCCGGCGGATGCCGATCGATGTCTGTGATTTTAGCAAGCCAAGGGTATCGGTCCTCGGGCTCGCGCGTATGTGCCTTGACCTTGCTTGTTGTTTGCTTTGGCGTGGGTGCCACTCTCGGCTTGACAGGGTCGACGCTGTCGGGATCGTAAGCCCATTTCTGTGCGGTCGAGGTCGAGGGCATGTCTTCCAAAAGCTCATCCCCCTCTACGTCGCTGTCTTCCAATTTCCGGATGGGCGGCGAGGCATGTGATCGTTTTCGCGCCGTCGCAGTCTTGGTTGGTCGCTTCCTCTTCTTGGACGGAGCGTCCGAGTCGTCTGAGACTACGAAGTCGGCCATTTCATCTTGGCGCCGCGAATGTTAGAATCTGCTGCTTCAAAGGGCACATAATTCTCATTGAAGACATACCGTCGTCATCCTCGTAAGCAGCTCCCTCGTCTGCCTCTTTGTAATCATCCTCATCCTCTTCGACAATTGGTTTGGCCCGTTGACCACGACGTCGGGAGCGTGCTACTTCCAGAGCGGCAAAAACGTCCTCGTCGTCATCGTCATCAGAAGATTCTGCGTAGCTGACCTTTTTCTTGGCCTGGAACACCATCCTTGTTAGTCCAAAGAACTCAGCCACGAAAGAGTGCGATCGGGTCGAACAAACCTTGCGCGAAGGACTGCTACCCATGACGATCTTAGCAGACGCAACTGGCTTCTATATATCATTACTCTTAGCAAGCGAGAGAGAAAGGTGTGGACGGGGTTCAAGCCAAGTACCTTGTTTGTAGGTGTAACGCTAGCAGACCGGTGATTCTCTTGGGAGCTGGAGGGCTCGATGGCGTCACTGCTAGGAACGGGCGTGGCGTTGGAGTGCTTTTTGCTCTTGTTCAACTGTAGCGAATTGGCTTTGGTGGTTTCTTGAAGACAGGAAGAGCGAGCCGGGGTGGCGGAGGCAGCGGTGGGCGTGGTGGTGGTAGATTTGGAGGGAACGGTGGGAGAGGATTTGGCAAAGAATCCCAAGATGCTCTGTTGCTTGGCCGAGGCAGAGCTGGGCTGCCTCGACAGCGAGGGTGTTTTGGCTGGGGTCCGTTTCTCGCCCATTTTGACAAGGTTTTATTTTATGTCTTGTCGACTCCAACAACTCGGTTTACGTGGTATGTATCAAACAACGAGCGCCAGCGACATATATAACCCACGCTGACACTCAAGTAGCAAGAAACGACGAAGATATATGGTCTAAGAGATGCCTAGAATGAGCGAGTGACGGGCAAGACAGAGATCTGGTTTTGATATAATACACTGGACAATTCAGAAGACAATCTTAACTTGATTTGTTATTTAATTGCAAGTGAATTGCAAGTCACAATGTGGATAATAAGAGAATAAGAGAATGAAGTGGTGTGAGTGAGGTACCGCGAGCTATAGTCAGATTATATAAAACGCGGTAGTTGTCGTGTACCCTTGCGAAAGCGCGACGCAATTAACTGGAACGCGCTTGGCTAGTTTAATTGATATGACCTTAACGGGTACCTGCTTACTGGGGTTGTAACGGATATCTCATCATAGAAGGATATTTTATCTTGGGTTAATGGATATATATGCGACTAAAACTTACACCTAGATATCAGTATAATCACCCA
This sequence comes from Xylaria flabelliformis, assembly GCA_007182795.1. Lineage (NCBI taxonomy): Eukaryota > Fungi > Ascomycota > Sordariomycetes > Xylariales > Xylariaceae > Xylaria > Xylaria flabelliformis. The sequence continues at coordinate 239,938 of VFLP01000044.1, forward strand.
GGTGTGCACACCCTAAACTAAATGACCTCATTTCTCTTCACTCGGACCTGACGATAAAAGTCCCGTCTAGAATGTATTAAACGACGCAAAACCTAACACTACCTAGATAATGAATCATCCTAAGTTCTTCTATATAATATTTTTTGATAAACCCCTTAGGTGAGATCAGCCCTACCCATATGTGCACTGGCGATAAAGTCATGATACTAGTATGCTCCGTCGCAACGAAAGAGAGACTAATATCTATGTGCCAGAAACATAGACCATCCTTACCAATATCAAAAAGGCTAAGACGGGCCTACCATTCCTGGCACGTCCTTATCGCGAGTGATCAGTAGGCCGAAATAGGTACCATCAGTTGATGAGACAGATGCCTTGACAGACATGCTACACTTTTCCTACTGTGGAAGCGCCATGGATTCAGGCTTTGCAGCCCATATCTTATAGAAGGGGTTATGACTTACTTCCATAAGGTAGCTTTCTTTTCCCCGTTTCTGTCCTTCTCTTGTTTCTCATTTTTGCTTGCAAACGTTCGTTATCGACAAAGAACGTAGCTCTGAGACCTCGACCCAATGGTAACAAAGACTACTCGCCCGCAACCAGTGTTCCAAGACACCTGGTCCGGGCATCTTCAGGAATGCATATTTGGATATCAGATATGCCCATTGTTCTACATTTTTAAGTTGTCACCGCCTCATTCTAGGATTGTCCTCGAAGCTCGGTAACCCGAATTTTTCGAAACACACTATAGTAGACGAGTAGTCCTCATCTCACTCGGTCGTCCATTCCCAGATTCCACGGCCATAAATTCTTTCGTAAGAGGCTTCCGCCGCCTACGACGGAACACATCACGGCCGCTTAGTTTATTCGAAGCTGCTCTGGCATCGGGCACTCAAAGGCAAGATCATGGATAGTAATATGGATAACCCGGATCCTTCTTCTGGGGAGCAAAATCCCGACGTGGTCAAGAAACCAGTTGTAGTACCTGAATACCAGTTGCGCATGTCCCACGGATGGACAGTCACAGATGGGACGTACGATCCAATCCCCCAGGATAAGAGGCGCAAACGAGATGTTCCCTACCCGAGCTACGTCAATCACACTTTCCGCACACGGAGTGCTCTTTCGAGCCTCCAAATCTCTCGCAATGCTCCTATTAAAGCGGCTGCCCTGGATATCGCATTCGACCACTTATGGAAGTGCATGCCGGGAGCGGTGCGCAGATATCTGCACATCGCCTCCCCGAATGGCCCAGACTTGTGGAGTGCCGACGAGGCCGCAAAAGATGCCATGTACAAAATTATGGAAGAGGAGGTTTATCAGTTGCCCGTTTACCAAGGATCCACCGAGATGATATACAGGTTCTTCGCCGACATAACAAAGCGGCCGTGGATCATTTTGCCCATCTGGGTAGAAGATGAATGGGGCAGTGATTGGATCATCGTCATATGGTTCTCGCGCGCTCTTCCCGAGCAACCAGACTACTACAATCAGCTAATAGCATACGGGATCATCGATTCTCGCCGTTCCCCCACCCCTGATTCCAACGGACGACACCCCCCGATTCAGGCTAGGCTAGAAAGAATACGGTTCCGTCTCTGCGAATTTTGGAACAAAGCAGGCTTCAACTTGGAAAACGCTAGAATCATGGAGGTGTTCTCCAGCCCTATGCCACTTGGAGAGGCGTCGTCGGGAGAGCGTAGTTTTGCCATAGTGAAGGGCCTCATTAGCCAGAGTGAGTAAATCCAACTCCCTTCTCCTATCACTTGTCCTCTTATAGGGGCAAAAAACTTCCACCCCTAGAGCTGAAGACTACGTGCTCTGGACTTCCATACCCACCTGAACAACCAAGGTCATGAAAAAACCTACGAAATTGCTAACTTTATGCACTACAGTCATAGATTGGTTTACCTCGGGGATGGAATTTGACCCCCAAACCACTATTAAGAGCATGACGCAGTGGGTCAACCCATATCAGCAAAGGATCGAGTTGACGGGCATCAACGCATGGGTACTCATGGCCTCCCTCGACTATAATGCTCGCGTCACAGTGGAGGCCCTCCTACCTAACACGCGTACCGAAGTTGCATGCGACGGCAAGAAGAAGTTTATCTACAACTACGACCTCGCCGGTCCCTTCACCGAGCCACCAATTGCTTCGTACGACTACAACCTTCCCGGGAATCAAGATTTCAAGGCGCCTCCTGGTCAGACGAAGCCGAATAATTTCTGGGATTATGCGGATTAGGCCCAGTCTCACGATTAAGAGAGAGCGGTTTGGAGATGACTGGGGGTTGAGAGCTAGTATATACGATCGCGGTGCGGCATGCCGCCTGGCATTTTTTAGTTAGTCATCTGTCATAACATATCAGATATTATAGTTTTACCTCGCCTGGATTATGCTAGCTCTTTGTTTCTATGATTCCGAGTCGTCGGAGCGTTGTACTATCTGGCAAGGGATCATGTCACAACCGATAGGGGATTACTGCAAAATTAATTGATGAATGCAATCTTTAAATGTCAACTTGATGTCTTGTGCGGTTGCGGTGCAGCCTATATCCTTCCATGGCATAAGCACGTCAAACACGTTGCAACTTCTGTACCAACTAAGACTATCTATCGATCATCTGATCTATGAAAGAAGGCAAGTAACTTTACTCTGTAGCAGCGGCTATTGAATAGACAAGTCATCTACAACAGATACTCTATAGGCATACATTACTAGGACGAACGGCTATGTAAGCCGTACCGGAGCTAGCGTTATTTATTGTGTAGGTAAAAACCGTGCCGTAGTCGGGTGAAAATTCCCTTCACTTACGACCTATTATCGACCTGTTCCTGCCGCTGCTATATACCGTCAGTGTGCCTTAGTAGCATCGTCGCCGACTTTTCCCCTCGAGACTGGTTAACTTTCTTCCCTCCGGTGAAATATAGACAATCACTTTGGAGGGAGGCACTCTCGCTCCAAGGTTATCCTCTTCGTCTCCCTCTGATTCGTAGGACGACGAGCCCGAGCTCAACCGTCCTCTCAGGCCGATCGACTCAGCTAGTCCGAGAGAGATTCTTTCTAGGCGTTTCGCTTGCTTCCCGCGCAATTTTCGTAGTGAATGGTTTATCTGGTACATTTCCTTGGTCATGTTGCCGATCTTCGAGGTCTGAGATCGCCTCTTCTTCATTCAAGTCATATCCCTAATTTCTGAGGCGTTAGTTACGTTTTCTATCCCTGCTTAGCCCGGCACAGGCGGTCCTACATAAGTGTCGTGTAAGGCCCGTTTAAGCTTCGGCATCTTAGTGTTTAACGGCGGTATAATCTGTAGATAATAGGCCGGTACTACAATACGAACGTATTGCTTCAAGGTTTCTAAATGCCTGTGCCAGGCAATAATTCTACGAATGTAATGACAGTATAATGAGTGCGTGCGCATGCATCCCAATACTCAACAACGCAGGTACATAAGTACATAATTATACAGCTGATTCTATCAACCCACGGCCAACTCTTAAACCTCTCAATCTACCGTGTCCCTTTTGCTGCCGAGGTGGAGGCGATCATGGGCAGTTTCTTTGTCGAGACTTGAGTGATTCGGTGGTGTGATGCTGGCCTCTTCTTTTCTACTTCACCACCTCAAGATCACAGTCTGCCTCCTCTTCCTCCCTCCCTTCCTCCCATGAACTTCCTTGAGTGACGCAGTTTGATGGACTGCCCGGTACTGTCGGTATGGATGCAAGGTTAACGTCCATTAAAATTCTTCTAAACATATCTTGATTTTCTTGAAAGTCATTTTTACCTCTCGTCGTCATACCTTACAGGCAGACTATTACTTCTAAATTCATAATCCTGGTTGGTGTTGTCATATGCCTACTGTTACAAGCTTTACTGAAAACACCGGGTCACCCTTATTTCCGAACATGGCACTGGCTACAGATCTATTCGTCCACCGAGTCCGGCTTAAGCCTGGAATCAGGCCCCGGAACAGATCCAGAAGAATGACTTGGATATTGGAATGTGGTCATTGGGGAGACGTGTCATGTACGAGAACCTGGTTGACTAGACAGAATAACTCAGGTCTATTTTGCCGATACATTACGGATCATCCACCATCTGAGTAGAACGCCACGTTAGCTGTATCTGGTACTCATCGGCCCTTTCAGCCCATCATCCCTGAGCCCCCAGTGCCCTTGTCATTTGAACTGACAGCTGAACTACACCAACATTTCGACCAAATGATCGAAGAAACTATGAAGGATGGAGCTTCAACGCACCAGCATCTTTGCCTGTCAGTTCCCTTCAATTCGTTTGAGAGATGACGACCTTCCCTATGACCTTCCCTGTGACAAGATACCCGCATTTCGCCTCGCCCCTCTGCACCTAGGTCTGCATCAGATAGTTAACAACTTTCTGAAAGATATAAAGGTTGTACACTCTCATATCACATTTAAACAATTTCATTACTACATGTTTCTCTGAGCACATTATATGCTTAGGTCATCTGAACACCCTTGTTTTGGGAAACATTTCGATGCTGCTGATGATCCTCCTCTAAGACAGTGTGTATTGGCATATGAGGGCGGTGTTCAGATGAGTTTATGTCTAGATCAACAAGCGGTACGTCCAGACGGCGGATACGTCGTATATCTCCAATTGATGCTACGGTCTCTCGGACAGTTGATGCATGATTGTTGCCCCCGAAGTTATTGGGATGACCTGCATTGTAGAATCTCTCGGACTTAGCGCGCATAAGGTCTCCCGGCAGGAGGAACCCAGATGCTGGAAATGACTGACCGGGAAGAGGCGACCTGTGAGGTAGCTCGCCAGCAGAGTAAAAAGATCATTGTTGGCTGGCCCCTTCATTTCTGTTTCTTTCCGGCTGAGGTTGACTAGTGTGAATCATACCGCCAATTGTCTCAAGCCTCTTCAACATTGAAGAAAGATGAGTGACGTAGTTTCGTCAGGTATCAAGCTGATAGTTCTGAGACATCGGCTAATGAAAAAATAGCCTAAGAGAAGTACAAGATTTGACACCATCGCTTAGTTTAAGCAGCATGCACCTGAGGTGAGACACTGCTTGGTACACGACCCGGTTGGTTGGTTCAGACACACACACACACACACATGTACCTCAATATTTCTAATAGATCTTTTACTCTCCGCAGTTCGTACGACACTCAATCTCACGATCTGTCTCACGTACCTATTATCGAAAGTCACATAGGCAGCCACACCAGGTTTCGTACTCCCGATATATTACGCCATGGGCGTGCCTCTGTACGACCTCGTGTGCCTTCGGCACCGTGGTATACGGCTGGATCACCGAACAGCTATCAAAGGGTTCACGCACCTTTCGGCTGAAATTGACGTGAGAGGATACCAGACGAGCAGCGACTCTCATTACAAGCATTTTACAACTGGGGAAGCCGTCGACTATACCGTATATGTGTTGATGTGATTACCGCGTATCCCGTACGGTAGTTAGTAAACCGCGACCTGTTTTGAGGGTAGTTGAACCTTGGCTAGCTTGTCCTTCAGCTTGGCAAGTGAGTCTGTCATTCTCGTAACTGATATGACAGTTCTAAAGTGACCTGCTTCCCACGAAGATGCCAAGCAAACAATTCAGTTAATGCCAAGGGCGGGCTTAATTACATCAGCCCTAATCACTCGGTCCTTTGGCCTCAATCAGCAGGTGTTCCGTGAGCTTCAAGCGGCATCAGGCTGGATGGATGAACACCACGCTACGATTGTTATTTATGGATCGTAAAGAGGTTTGCGACCCCATGACTGCGGTTGTTAGGTAGAAGACGGCTCTGAGGGTGGTGTGAAGGAGTGACGTTAAATCTACACAAGGCTGTTCTATCGAACGAGCTAGAACGCTCACGGGCGTGCCAAGATGTGATTGCATAAATTGAACTCGTATAGGTAGGCAGAACGAGGCGACGCTTACGGTTCCTTTAATAAGATGGTAGGACGCGATTTAGTATACTTCCTTTGATCATTGAGGGTCGGCTTCATCGATGATAGTGAGGATTTGAATACACTACGTTTGCGGCGCATTCTACACTATGTTCAGTTCTTCACCTCATAGTTAAATAACTATCACTATTGTCTTGTATAAGGGTAAGAAGTGTGCAACATCAAGCGTCAATTCAAGCCTTAGCTTTCCAGCTGAGTGTAAGCTTTGATGTGACATACCGGCTTCGATGACAGTTCTATTTAGCGCCTTGGCTACGCAGGATGTAACTAACGCTAGCATATGCTTCCATCGACTGACCGAAGTTTGTGAGAGTAGCTTAGACTTCATCAAGGACTCAACCCCAATGACGCTCATCTCACGATGACTTACGATACCTATAGTTGGTTTAGATACCCATAGCCAAGGGATTACCTCGATATTACTATACACAACGACTTGGCAAGGCAACAAGGTATGGCTTCGTCGTAGTTAGCTGGCCTCTAATCAGCACTTGGTTCCTCGTATTGCGGGGGTTTGATATCACTTCACACCTAGGCACGACAGACAGCAGCAGTTGGCATGTAATGTTTTCTCGCGTTGTTGTGCCGTCCGTCCTTGGATCCGAGCCCTCTCGGAGAATTGCCCGGCATGAACATGACACGCTTGACACTGGCAACCAGCGGAGTGTGGGCCGGGATCCTCTGAAGTGGGGTCGCTTTTTGCGACTTGAAGAACTGATCATTCGACTTGAAGCTTAGCCTTTTTGAGCGACTTTTTAAGCAATCTGATTGGCTTAACAGCAGCTAGCAGGCTTGCTAAGTTACTTTTTTAAGATTATTTTTTAAAACAGCAATATTTATATAAAATTAAATGTTAAAATTATAAGCTTAGCTATATATAATAAAACTACTTTTAAATAAACATAATATTACTTTTTTAATATTTATATTATTTATAGCTATTTAATAAACTTATAAAAATATTGTATGTTTTTAAAAAGTACTTGCTAAGCTGGGTTTTAGTAGATCTTAGTGGGCCTTTCAACTAAAAGTGGAGCGGGAGCTATATAACAAATCATTTAGCAGAACTTGACGGAAAAGTGGGACAAACTACCAGAACTGGCTTAGTTTCAAGTCGAATGATCAGTTCTTCAAGTCGCAAAAACTGACCCCCTCTGAAGTCTGTTTCTTAGTGCACTCCACGGCCGGCGCTATTGTGTTCTCGTCCGTTATTGCGAATTGCCGTTTATAATCAGTCCCACTGGACAACACACACCGTATGTGTCGAAGCGGTGTATGGGAGAGCCGCAAAGCCAGACGACAATAGGCGGCAGATTGCCGTCGTGGTAGTTATAACAATTTCCCTTTACTATGATAAGTACTGCAGTGTACCAGTATGAAGTACTAGGTATGTAGAAACGGTTGTTGGTTCGCTTCGGCTATGTTAGTTTATCCCCACTGCCGGCTGCACGGCACCATTGCGCAAACCGTTATAGCCGATCGAAGAATACGGGCGCCCAGTTTCCTGGTCCACAATCCGACTGTCGTGATTGAACGCCGATGGAGATCGGAAACCGATAGCTCTTGGACAAGACCCAAATAGCACCACCGCCTGCTTGGTATCGTGATGGCCTCTTGGCAAAGCGAAGAGGGGTCCCGGGAAGCTGGAACATTGCGCCACAAAAAGTGGCATGTAAAACTATTGACATCGTGGACGTTTTAGAGTTTTTTTTTTCCTTTCTCGCGAGCAAGAACGAAAATGCGATCTTTGAATGCCTTCAAACTCGTGGTACTTGACCCCTGTATGAAGTGTGTCTGTCCGAGTAGGGACATCCGAACATGCACTGCTTTGTTAGCTCGGGTAATCCACTTACTGCTGACAGTGAATTGTGATATGTTACAAAATCTAGCGGTGACCTGCGATGAGTCTTCTGGGTATGCTATGTAGCATGGTATTCGGAGGCCACCAAACGCACAGTCTCCCGCGCCCTGACTCGCTGTCTCGTAGTTTCAATTCGTATTAAGGAGATTGAAGGGCAACGGCTGGGCCAAGCTGAGATCAAACGAACCAATTTGGGCTGACAAGAGCCACAAGTCATAGGCCTCTCATTGGACCAGTCTAGCACCGCTTAGAAAGCCAATTATTGGTGAATAGTCAGGGGTATCCGAAAGCCCCGGTAAGCCTTGAACCTAAACCATTTCCTCAGCTAGCCTAGCTTTGCCCAGTTCGTCCCATCTCATTCACCAAAGTGACAGAGGCGAAGTGCACAGTAAGGAGGTACTATAGATTTTACGCGTGAAGTCTTACCCCGCCGCTCAGTTACCAACGCTGCATGTCGTCAAAGATTGTCTCAGTATGCACGTTTCTCGTTTCTTACCTGACTCAAAGACACGGCGTCTTAAAACTCGATATGTTCCTGACTTGGCCTGAATTAGGACATTAAATGCGAGCCCTAACTCAAAATAGTAAGTAGCAATGGGAAAGGGCTAAATGTATTTTTAACCACGGCGAAACGCTGTGTGTATGGTACTTTTTGCCCGTTTCCCTTGCAGAGTAGGTATATAAAATACGGTAGATCTCCTCCTCAAATTGGCTAGCCTCATGTGCAAAACTCGCCGTAATAAAATTGTACGGGCCTCGGGAGTTTTCTTGATGGGGTGAATAAAACTGCATGAAGTTGGCCCAGTTTAATTGTTGTGTTCATCGCATTAGAGCCAACAGTCGCCGTTTTACAGGCCTTCTTACGGATCCTTTAAGAAGATATAGTTCTGGTAGATATAGAGTGAGATGACAGGATTGCTAACTGCCACAAAAGATAATAAACACAGGACTATGCTGTAAGCTGGTCACATACTCTCCGCGGGTATGGTAATAGTCCTACTAGAACTGACCAATGTCAAGTTGACAGCAGACAAACAAACGGTCGGCTACTCTCAAGCCCACTTTTCCATCTGGGAAATGAACCACACCAGCACAGCGGGTCACTTTTTGCGAGAAGAAGATTTCGTATTTCGAGAAGAGACTATTTCCTTTTTGAGCAGCTATTTAAGCCGAAAACAGCAACGCCAAGGCTAGCCAGGTTATTCTGTTCAAGGTAAATATTTCAATAAAGAATTCTATAGTCAAAAAAAATATTAAAAATAAAACGCAGCTTATATTAAGTAAAATAAACCTTTTAAAAATTATTTTGCTTTTTTTTATATTGTTTTTATAAAAAAAAAGATAAAACAAATATATAATAATTTATGCTATAACAAGGAATACTTGCCTAAATAAGTAGTATGGGTTTAAAGTGGACTTAGTGGATATTAAGTGGATCTAAGTGAACTGGATGCTACAACGAATTATGTAGCAGATTTTGATGGAATAATGGGGTAAATTACTTGAATAGGGCTAGTCTCTTCTCGAAATACGAAATCTTCTTCTCGCAAAAAGTGACCCGCCAGCACAGCCCATGCAGGGGCGCTTGGACAGACTGAACCTGGCAGGTCGCCACGATTACTACCCTGGACGCAGGAGTACAATCGGCCCACGTTGCATCTGCAGTGATGGACCGCTAGAGAGATGCTAATCTTACAGTCACCGTCCTGCCCGTCTAGGTCTTCTAGATTAGGGAGCTAGCTGCCTTGGCAGAGCTCGGCCTCGTATCGTGTATCGTCAACGGCCCTGGTCTCGAAGCGGACCTGAAAAAGAAGGCTACTGGAAAAGCAGCCCTGGGCCAAAATGTGGAAATGCGGGATCGCGTGTGGGACGATGAGCCCCTATCTAATTCTGATACTTAATCAGAATAAGCGCGAGGATCATAAATACCAAGCCAGACGTCCCCGGGAATTTGGATCGTCTCCTGAAGGGTATTGATCGCTACGTCAATCGCCGCTCGCAATCACACCAGGCTGTCTAGCTGAAATTCCGACGACGACGATCATGAAGCTGTCCATTGCTCTGTGCGCGTCCGCCGTGACCGCGGCCTCGCTCCCTCCAGTCGAGGATGGCATGCCGCTTTCCGAATTTGGCCAGACGAATTCGGTTACCGTAGAGGAGGCTAAGGCTGGTATCGACCTCGGCTTCAGTCTCAACTCACGCTCTATCGAAGGCCTGCCACTCAACACATTTGGTCAAACTGAATATGTTGAGCCTGCCGATGCCGTACAACTTAAGGATCTGGGCGGAAACAACTTCAGTGTCCTTCCCATCTTCGGGCCTGGACATGAGTCTAGTCTAAAGGATTGGCTGGCAAGAGTCGGCAAGCAATGGAACAAGGAATGGGCGTCAAACATGGCTGAGTTTCAAGAAGAGTTCGGAGATGAGGCCAAGCATTTCAAGAAGATGTTCAAGAACCGTGGACCAACGGAAAGCATTACCAGTGTCGAAGATATCTTCGAGGCTTCGTTCAAGCCCTCGACGCTAGAGCCTAAGCACATCCCGGCCGAGGACCTGGTCGATAATGTCCTCGAGGCCAGAGACGCTGGCGACTGTGCTAACCCCAACATCCGATTCGAATGGGACAACTACTCGGCTTCGGACAAGCAAGCTTTCGTCAGCGCCATCCAGTGCTTGATTAGGAAACCCGCGTCGGGCAACTTCAGCCCTTCCAAGAACCGATACGAGGATTTCGTCCGCCTTCACCAGAGCTATGCTCCCAACATCCACAGCCGAAGCACTAGCCAGCAGACACACAAGTTCCTTTTGTGGCACCGCTACTTCGTCTGGGCCTTTGAGCAGGTGCTGCGTGATGAGTGTGGCTTCAACCGAGCGATGCCTGTAAGTAATCTTGTCTTGCTAGATTCTTCATGCCACATCTCTATCAAACCAGGTCGACATCCTGTTTTGCTGTTTGTTTTTGAAGAACGTTGTGCTGATTAGTCTCGATAGTGGTGGGATGAGAAGAAGTGGGCTGGACGATTCGCTCAGTCGACCATCTTCACCCCTCAGTATTTCGGTACCTTACCTGGTGCGACCAACGGCCGTGGTACCTGCATCAACGACGGCGCTTTCTCTGGTCTCCAGTCCAACTTGGGACCTGGCCAGACCATTAACAACCCTCACTGTGTCCAGCGTGCTGTGAACGAGCAGGTCACCAGCCAGACCGGCGTTGACTCGTACAACACTTGCCTGGCTCGTACAAGCTACCCCGATTTCCACTCTTGTGTTGAATTCACGTGAGTTTCGCCCATTCTTCCGCTTGCCTTTAAGTTTATTAACAGAGATATCAGTTTCCACGCTCAGGGTCACAACGGTGTCGGTGCTACCATGGCGGATTCCATCGCCTCCCCCGGTGACCCGTCTTTCTTCATGCACCACTTGTACGTCGACTACGTCTTCCGCAAGTGGCAGAACAACGATGTCTCGCGCCGCACCACCATCAGCGGCTGTGCCGCCAACGACGGCTGCCCTCCCCTGACGCTCGACACCATCATCTACATGGGTAACATCTGCGGCAGCAAGTGCCCCGATGCCCCTGTCCGCGACATCCTGCGCACCCTCCAGGGCAAGTTCTGCTACAGATATGACTACTAGAGATGGGGGGATATGTATGCACCAGCAGCGCTGCATTTGGATTCTCGGTAGATAAAATTGGGCGAGCACGTAGAGGGTTAAATCGAGCTCGCGCCCCAGCGGTATATATCGCTTTTTTTCTTAGTATAATTCTTAATGATACCATTCTGTTTTTGACCTTTGATCTAAAGTTTCGTGCGTGACTCTGCCGGTTCCAATCCCTTAGTGACTGCGATAGCAGTCGACTATCAGCACAAGACGCGGCATTCAAACAGCAAATCACGTCGATCTATCATTCAAGCAACGATTCACGAGTGGCGCTCCTAAGGTCTGCGATGTCATGCGTCGCAATGCAAAGTATAACTAACTATGCAGAGCAGGGAGCACGACTTTAATTATCGCCCGACCTTCAGCCAGAAACGATCAATCTTTGTCGCTATTGCCTCGGCTAGTGCTAAAAATGCAGTGAAGCTGCTCCAATATTCATAGGGCTGCATAAAGATCTTCATAGTATTTTTAGCCCTTAAGGGGAAGGAGGTGGGTGGCTGCCTATCAATCAGCATCATACCCGTGAGGGCTAAAAATGCAGTGAAAAAAAACCCCGGTGTGTTCGGTGAGTCGACAATAGTGGACAAGAAATCACATCCCAGAGGGCTAAAAATGCAGTGAATGGGGGCCTCACACAATCTTATGCGCCTCACGCCCTACCCCACGATCTCTATCTCCAGTCAATTCTATTAATATTTCGTAGACTAATTGGAGTTATGTCTTGTATGTCAAGAGACTGAGCATCTACTCACTATCTCCGGCGACCCAGAACCTGCCTATCGCTTACAGCTCCCTTCATGACGCAATATTAGCAGTATGTTAGGAGATCTGGCAAATACGCCAGACTCGCTGCCGCCTCTTATCAACTACCGTCCTCAATTGGCTCGCACGGGCTTGTCGGTGCGGAGAAAAGCATTCGCGGCAGCTTCTATCGGGTGGTTGAAAACGGATATAAAAGGCTCGAGAACTGACAGGCTCTGAATACCACGGTTACTCCCCTATCTTTATCAATACATACATAGAGACAGCTACAGGCGCTTAGGCTAAGAGAACCTCGTCCGTATACCATGAGTAGCCCAATCAAGAACGTCGCAGTAGTTGGGGTAAGGTGACATCCATCGTAGTATTGCTCGACGGTTATGTTAACGGGGACAGGGATCAGGTAATCTTGGCCCAGCTGTCGTCAACGAGCTCGTCGACGCCGGATTCGAGGTGACGGTTCTGACGCGCGGAAGCTCGACGTCAACCTTCCCTGCTGGGGTGGCGTCGAAAGCAGTTGATTACACATCCGTTGAATCCTTGACGTCCGCTCTTCAAGGCCAAGATGCGGTTGTTTCTATCATTGCCTCAGTTGCCGTTGCAGGCCAAAAACCTCTCGTCGATGCTGCTGTCGCGGCTGGTGTGAGGCGCATCATCCCCTCGGAATTCGGCATCAACACGAGATTCCTGGGCAAGGAGCCCATCGGTGCGATTCTGCAGGGCAAGATCCAGACGCTAAATTACATCCATGAGAAATCAAAGCAGAACCCGTCTTTCACCTGGACGGGTATCTCGACAGGTTTATTCTTCGACTGGGTGGGTCTTACTAACAACATACTCGTCGCAGATGGAAATGGAACTCGTTTTTACTGACCGATCTCGTGGCTAGGGTCTTGAGCACGGATCTATCGGTCTCAACAAAGATACAAAAACAGCCACTATCTACGACTCTGGAGATGAGCCGTACCAGGCGAGTAACCTACCTCATATCGGTAAAGCCATCGCCGCTGTGTTGAAGAATCTAGAGAAGACGGTTAACCGGTACATTTCAATCGCCTCATTCAACCCGACGCAGAACCAAGTCTTGGAGATCGTAGAGAAGATTACTGGGACAAAATGGACCGTCAACAAGCTCCCCGCGTCGGAGCAGCAGCAGATCGGCGTCGAGAAGCTTAGCAAGGGGGACTACAGTGCGTTTTCCAATTTCTTGCGCAAGCGCATCTTCGAGGATGGTGCTGGATTAGCCGTCGCGGGCCCGGACAACGCGCTCGATTTACTGGGGCTCGAGGGCGAGGATCTTGAAGAATCGCTCCGGACGTGGCTTGCGGAATAAAGCATTAAGATAACTCGCAAGACGGGGTGAAAATGTTTTCACGAACAGACACGGACGGAAAGAATTTTTTTCAATCATCGATTGATTGATGTTACATCTCTCGTATTTTCAGGGTCGGAAATATGTAAACTAAACAACCTATGTTCGACTGATGAATCACCAGATATGTGCCACAAGAGCTAACATGCTACTGTTTTTATGCTAACCATTTAGTTCCATCTCGACTATTTGCATTTTCCTCATGCTGTTAGCGTAGGGACAGCCCACGTGGCCCACTCAGTGACGTCGACGTTAGCACTGCTCTTCTCGACGGCGCCGGGGGCAGTGCCGCTCTTGAGGAGGAAGTAGTTGATGTAGGAGGTGAGATCGGCCTGCTGCGAAGAGGGGAACTGGCAGTGGTTGTGGCCACCGACGAGCGAGAAACCCATGTTATTGGGGACGCCGGCGCCCTTGTAAGCCAGGCGGCCGGCCTTCATGCAGCCGGTCGTGGACACGGGGCCGAGCCAGTCGATGTCGTTCTCAGCGATGAACAAGCCGCGGGGTGCGACCAGAGCAGCCAGCATGTGGTGGTCGACGGGCATGGTCGGGACAGCGCGCACGTAGGTGTTTAGTCGCGAGCTGAACCACACGTTCTCCGTCACGATCTGGTGCGCTGTCTGGATGTTCTTGCCCTTGCTCTCTTCCGAGTCCGAGATGCGCCAGCAGGCTGCACCGCCTGAGCCGGACTCCTGCGGCAGCGTCAGTGCGATACGCTGGACAAGCGCGCCGACGACAAAGGCGCCCTTGCCGTTGCGCGAGCAACCGGTCGTGCCCAGTCGCGTCGTGTCAATGCCCGTCTTGTCGGACCCCAGCTGCTCCAGCCCATCAATGAGACGGTCCACACCCCAAGCCCATGCCGTCAGCGCACCAGCAGAGTGCGTGTTGCCGAAGAGCGTGTAGAAGGCGCCCGAGCCACGAGCGTTCGACTGGCCAGCCCACGCGTCGTTGCCAAAGTTGATGGTGCCGACCGTCCCGGGGATCGGGATCGACGCGCCACCGATGGTGATGATGGCCGGGCCCGGAGCCGGACTGCTGCCTTTCCGGATGCTGGTGCTGATCGTTGCCGTCTTGCTCCCGACCGTGACCTTGACCGACACCGTGGTACCGCTCAGAGTGGCCTCGACCTTGTCCGGCGGCGGCGGGTAGTCACCGAGCTCGTACTGCTGCAGCATCTTGAACATCTCGGCCTGGCGGCACTTCCAGTCGGCCTGGGTGACGACCTTGCTGCCGTCGGCGAAGGTGAAGGGGTCGGGCAGCTTGGCCTCGTTGACTGTGGGGTAGCTATCCTTGACGCTGCAGACGGAGCCGTTCTGTCGCTCGTAGATCTCGCCCACATAGGGGAGGGCCCATGCTGAGGTGCCCAGCAGGACGGCGCTGGTCAGGAGACGGACCATTTTGGACAGACTGTCTTTGCTGGTAGTGTTATGTCAAGCTTGTTTAACCGAGAAAGGATGATTCAGAGATGAGCAAACAAGGCAGATCAGGGCATAAAATACCTTAGACGAATACTTATATGTGAGTGTGTGCAGCGCCACTTCACCCGACGGGCTTTTGCCTGTTATTCATAGAAGCTGCCATGGTACGTTCATACGTTTAAACTTACTTCCCCAGATTATTTGGCTCCTCGGGTCCTCGTCGTGGAGGCGACTAGAACTGCATAGTACGATTTGAACAACACGTGGACAATTCAGGCACGAGCGTTATTCCCATAGTTCCACATCCTGTCATTTGGTCGCCACGCTCCCCAAGGTGTACAGCCTTAAGCAAGAACGAACCATCGAGGTGTGCTTGGCAATTTGGCAATGGGTCTTGGGAGCGTTGTTTTATCCAGTTAGCATAAGTTTGCGCCTCCAAATCCCGGAGATATGGTTAATAACCCTATTTTGCCGGTTGCGGATCACGGAACTTGTATCCTGGGGTCCCCGTTTTCTGGGCACCGCCGATCCTGACAGCGTCGTACTGTTGGTTATTTTCAAAACAGCGTCTCCAAGACTCAGGCGCGGGGGTCCAATCGTGAGCCGCCTCGCGGCTCGTCGTGTGTAGGCGTATATGGGTTCAGGCCTAACAACGGTTCACCTGTTGTACCTAGCTGAGTGAATAATTTCGGGCGCTGCTTGTCCGTAACTATTATACGCCTTCCCTTAGTCCGGTATGAGCTCTCGAATATTTATCTATTCTATGTTTCTTTCTTGCGTATATATACATGTGCTCTGTTGAAGAGACTAACCATGCCAGTTTGAAGTATCCCAAACTGTGAGTTCGGCTTGCTCTTAATGTATTACAGATGTAGCCAACTGAGCACTCATGCATTCTTATCTAGATAAACGATTCTTAGATACTTCCAGTGATCGCATTAATATGTAGTATAATTACACATATCCCCGCTTTGTGCGTGTGAGGCTAAGGGAAATAGCCGGTGACTAGGAAAGATGCTGGTCCCATGCCATCAACACTCCGAATTACCTTATAAGGATAAATCGTAATAATAGTATCACATCTCACACACTCGTCATATCGTACACCTGATCACACATACCAAACCATCGCCACACTTGTTGACCCTACGAGAATGTCGTATGTTGCTTGAAATGTAGTGGCTTACGAAGTAGTAGGCAGTGTATATACATGGTTTGCTCCAACAGCCAAGCGCCATATGTACTTGGCGTACTGTAACAACGTTCATGCTAGGTATCGTGACGGTGACTGGTTATACCTAGACCTCGCTTCGAGAATCTCGCAAACATAGCCCCTTTCTAGCACGGTGAAGCGAGGCAAACCATTGCCAAGACTCGCCGCCATGTCTTTCCTACCATTATTGCCATCGATCCTACTATTCGTGAGCCACGTCGTCGGTCACGGCGGACTAGCAAACTACACAGTCGGCGAGACGTGGTACAGAGGGTCGGTTTACCCCTTGACGTCTTCTCTCCGTATCTACACTATCCTAATCTGCACATGATGCTCGTGAAGGTGCTAAGACAAAGTCCAAGTACAGCTATGATCCAGATTCGCCGCGTGAGTCCCAGGAGGGACAGCCGTGGATGACGCAGCGGATCTGGGCCTCGATCGAGCCCATCAACTTCGTCAACGACACGGCCATGGCGTGCAATAGTCCCGGCACCGCCCCGCCGTCGTACATCCCCATCGCCGCCGGCGAGAATCTCACTGCTGTTTACTGGTGGTGGCTGCACCCCGTCGGCCCCATGAGCGTTTGGCTCGCTGCGTGTGGAGAGTCGTGTGAGGATGTCGATGTGAATAAGCTTGACTTTTTCAAGATATGGGAGGCTGGTTGTGAGTTTTCGATTTTGATTCTCCGCTGAGGCTCATCGCACCCTTCTTCCCCGTAATAGTGAGGGAAATACTAACGCGAGATGACGAAAGTGTTAGAAGGAGGGCTAGAAAGCGGCCTATGGTACCAGTCGAAATTCCAAAACTGGGATGGCAGCCCGGACCTCTGGCCCGCGACCATACCGGCCACGCTCAAGCCGGGGTTGTATATCGTGCGGCATGAAATCCTCAGTATCCATATCGCGAAACGACCGCAGTTCTATCCCGAGTGTGCCCATCTCAACATTAGCGGCACGGGAACGGCGCTTCCTCCACAGAGGTATCTAGCTAGATTCCCTGGGGCTTATGCTGAAGATGGTATGTGCCTCTCATCCCTTGTCTAGCCGAGGACCATAGAGGTGGTTTTTGCGAGACTGATCGAGATCAGATCCGTCAATTTTTATCGATATTTATGCGGATAACATGAAGGATGTTACGGTATGTTCTACTCTTCATGATCAGGGACAAACGACTTTGATGACTGATTCGTTGACGCAGAACTATACAATTGCTGGACCTCCAGTGTGGGATGGGTAAGAGAAGCATATTAAAAATTGATGCTTTATGGTCCTAACTGTCTCTTAGGTTTTCGAATAAGTATTGCTTGGACTGTTGATTAAAATCTAGCTACGCCCTGTGCTTACCCGGCATGAAGGTCTTATGAGTGTAACGCCGCCTACAACTCTTTAAGGCAGGCTGGATCTTTATGCACACCGAGAAAAGGATTTAAACCTTCATAACTAGTCGATAAGAGTGAGAGTGTATGCTAGCAAAGCATTCATTATTGAAAGACATTTTATCTACACATGTAGCACAGTACTAGCGCAGTATCTATAGGGCAACTCAAATATCTCCACCAGTTTTATGTTCTCTCCGCCGTGGTAGCCGACTAAACGGACTAGCAATCGGGCTCAGGATCCCCGTAGACGGCCCCGATTCAGGACTCCAATCAACATTACGAGCGCCGATCCATTGAGCACTTATCGAAAACTCCTCTTCACCTCGTCTCAGAGGGAGGTCATTCATACTATCCTCATCAGAGACCCTAGTAGTGCTCCGTCGTTTCTGCGGTGTAATAATCGTATTTCTGTTGTTCCCCATCCACACCCCACCACTAACAAGCTCAGCGAACTTCCCCTTCTTCTCGTATAGCTCTTCATACGTCCCCGACTCAACGACGCGACCGAGATCAATGACGAGGATGCGATCCGCGATTCTCATCATATCTTGGCTATGTGTAACCATGATGACGCAAAGACGTTCATGCTTCCTCATGCCGACGGAATTATCCCGGTTGCTGTTGTTGTGTCGCTCGGGATTGAGGAGACGCTGTATCGTCTGTCTGATTCCTTCGGCACTCTCTGCATCTAAGGCACTAGTGGGCTCGTCTAACACGAGTATCTTTGGCCGTCTCGCGAGGGCTCGGGCAATACACACGCGTTGGGCCTGGCCACCGCTCAAGGTCTGTCCTCCATCGCCTACGATAGTGTCGTAGCCGTCCGGTAAACTACGTATAAAGTCGTGGATGCCGGCCTCGCGAGCTGCTTGCTCTATGTTTGCCGGGGCCCGGAGGGGCGAGTCTTCTAGTAATCCGTACGCTATGTTTCCTGCTATTGAAGCTGGGAAGAGGAAGGGCGTTTGGGGAACATAACCGATTTGCTCTCGCAATTTGGATAAATCGACTTGTTGGAAAGGAACGGACGAGAACATCAAGGAATGATCGGAGCTCCCTCTATGTATGGAGGCCGAAGGAGTGCTGGGGGCGTATAACCCTAAGATTATGGATATGATAGTGCTTTTACCACAGCCCGATGGCCCAACTAGGGCAGTTGACACACCAGCGTCAAAAGATGCCGTGAGATTCCGCAAGACGGGATAATTACGTTTTGAGGGATAAGCGAAGGAAAGACCGTCGAAACGTATGGGTAATGGACGAGCCAATGTTTTCGTGCCTTTTGTTTCATGAGAGGAATCTAGCGGGAGATACGCATAGTACAGAAGCCGACTGGCTGTAACCTGCGCAGCGGAGATGCCCGGGATAGAGTTGAGAGTATTCGAGGCTGTACTCAGACCTAAAACTAGGAGATTGACGACCTGGAGAATCTCTGGCACCGTGATTTCTTGGTGGGTTGTCAGGAGCACGGTGGCATACCAGAAAACGAGAGCCATCATGAACCAAAACATAGACTGCCAACTCGCGTATAAGAGAGCCGTAATAATCGCCTTTTTCACTCCCAGGTCGAAAGTATTCTGGGCCGACTTTTTGTGCTTTCTGTTGAAGAAGCCTTCGAGTGTCAATGCTCGGACGACTCGTATGTTGGTAAAGGTCTCGGTGACTATGGCACTGGTCTCCTCGGCTGCCTTATTACAACGGAGCTCCCATTTGCTCGTGACAGCTGAGTATCCTTTTGTAGCAGCAATAAGCATGGGGCCGCTCGCCAGGCTTACAAGTGTAAGCTTCCATGAGATTGCCAGAGCCCAAATAACGGAGGCGAGAACCGTGACGATAACCACAAGAAGGAGAGGCGCGAACCGGCCAACTAGATTCCGCATCTCTTCGGCGTTACGGTCTAGGCATTCATTGATGCGGCTTGGTGAGTTACTTAGGTTTTCGAACCAAGCTTTAGGTTGACGAAGCACTCGGTTGAATGCTTGTCTACGAAGAGTGTTGATCCAAGTCTGTCCGGCCCATTCAAGAAGGTAGCGACTGAATGATACAGCAATAGCGCTAACTGTAGCGATTCCTAAAAGTATGATTGCCCATTCCTGCCCCATTTTCAGTCGATCCTCCTTTTCATAGAGAGAAGCTAGTAGATGAGCAAAAACAACGGAGAATGCGGGTACAGAGCCTGCAACGACGAGGGTTAAGAAAAACCCCAATAGGATAAATATCTTTTCTTTGAACCCGAGGCATGGCCAAACTGTTTTGTATATAGATACTAGAGACATTGATGCTGATTCTTCGTCATTTTTAAACGGGTTTTCATCATTTGTAGTATCGAGTTCGATTCTTCGTCCACGTTCGGCCCTGGCATGACTTGGATTTCGTTGGTGTCGAGACCCGGAGGAGCTAGAATCATGTCGGCTACTTTGTACCGTATCGCCAAGTGCCTGAAGATGAAAGATGCTGCCGGTTTTTATTGGCGACAACTGAGTATGAGACTGCTCGTCGGCGATCCGTGTTACGGTTTGTTGGGGAGTGAGCGCACGCGTAGATATGAATTGTCGGCTGAGTGTAGCTATCATCCTACTAAGACCCTTTCTTCGAGTACCTTGGACCTCTGCGGCTAAGGTATTGAGTGTGCCAGCGGTGTCCATATGGCGAAGACGATGGTCCCCAAGTAAACGCAATTGGGAACTACGCCTGGCCATCTTGAAAACGTCATGAGACGAAGAAGGTATACCGGGGAGTGCTTCACCTGGGGTAGGGGATCCAGGGACTAAGGGGTCATTCTGGGACGCGTCACTCAAAGGTCGGGAAAAATTGACAATAGAACTCTCTTTCCGCCTGGCTTTGAACTCTGAGGTGCTGTGATCCTCACTTAGCGTTGGCGCCATTGCAGTTGTAACAAGCTGAGCAAGGAGGCCATGGCGTTGCTTCTTGAGTTCGGAGTACAAGCCTTCCTGTACGACGTATCCGTCGTCCATGACATAGACAAGGTCATGGTCCTTAATCTGAGCAACCTCATGAGTAATGATGATTGTGGTCTTCCCCTGACGCCATTTCCTAATTGCCTCCATAATCAGTCCTCGACTGACAGGATCTAGTCCGCTGGTGATTTCATCGAGAACGAGAACGGGAGGGTCCCTGAGCTTAGCTCTCGCAAGAGCGAGTCGTTGTTTTTGTCCACCGCTGAGATTGTGACCATCAACACCGACATTGGTGTACATTCCGTACGGGAGACCTGATATTGTGGTTTGTAGAAGTGCGGTTTCGCAAGCGGTTTTGACCTCCTCTACAGAAACTCGTGTAGGAGTTATGTGACCGAATGCGACATTCATGAAGAAGGTGTCGTTGAAGAGCACGCTGGTCTGTTGGATTAAAGTAACGTTGTATCGAAGCCAGCCGATATCCAAAGTCCTAATTGCGTTGCCATCAATCAAGATCTCCCCGGAGAGTGGCTCATAGAACTTCAACAGGAGATTACCAAGTGTGCTTTTGCCTGAACCACTTCTCCCAACAACGAAGCAGAGTTCACCAGCTCGAAAGTGGAATGAAGACCTCTGAAGGACAATTTTAGAAGGATTTGACGGGTAGGCGAAGCTGATCTAAGAGAGATGTGAGCGTAATAGATAGATAGAGGAGTAATACAGAGGACAGGTGGGACACTCACGTTCCGCATCTCAACGTCGCCTTCGCATTCTCTAGGAATATAGCCGCCCATCATAGGATAAATGGTCCGCCCACCCTCTATGTTCTGAGCAACGGAATGAAGAGATTGAGCTGCAGCTGTTCCCTTAGCTAGGACGAGGTAGAAAGGTACGAATGCTTCGATGGCCTGCAACGCTGCGAGAGCGG
This sequence comes from Xylaria flabelliformis, assembly GCA_007182795.1. NCBI lineage: Eukaryota > Fungi > Ascomycota > Sordariomycetes > Xylariales > Xylariaceae > Xylaria > Xylaria flabelliformis. The sequence continues at coordinate 261,407 of VFLP01000044.1, forward strand.
CATAGAAAGTAGTCAAAACGCTACCTGGGCTCAAACCCTGGCCAACCAGAACGGCTCCATAGTAGAATCCAACAACAAAGAGGCTGTCGATCCAGAATTTGACATAACCGAGCTGGGCCGCGGTAGCACGGGTCTGAATGAGATACTTTTGCATGGAACGTCTAATCGCTGCCAAGTATTGCCAGGTTTCGTGATCTACACCATTAAAGACTTTGACAAGGTCGATCGCGGAGATGGCCGAGAACGCGTATTTAGAGGCACGGGAGAGCTCTTGTCTCTGCGCGTGAATTGCTGCTTGAACTGGGCGGCGGAGGAGATGAAGAATGACAACTGACAAGGGGACGGAAGCTAGCAACACCAAAGTTAATTTCCATGCCGTGTATAGGGCGACTATTAGATTCGCGATCGATGTTGCAATGTTAGAGGTCAGACAACCAAGCGCTACGGAAGAGGCGGTCTGCAATTCGCGTGTCTGTCTGGTAATTCGTCAGTACTACCCTGATTTCGGATTCGGGGGGTGGAACTATACGTTTGGATTCTGATCAGAAGACTAGCAACGCCATCGGGTTGGGTGTCAAACCATTTCATGTCTTTCTTCAGCAAGCCGCAAAAGATCCTGCTTCGAATGTTTCTCGCTTGCAATTCACTAAACGCAACCCACGAGAATAGGAAGCCAAAATTGACAAGGAACCCTCCGCCGCCGACCACTGCTAGCAATATACACCACGAAGAGACCTGCGCCATAGTTTCCGGTCCGGTGAGATGGCCTGAACCGAATTCGGATATGACTGCGAATATTCTGCCCAGGAGGATTGACATGGAGGCCTCGAGAGCCCCTGATAGGAGCGAACCCAGCAAACCGGCGAGGAGAAGCCAACTGTGATGCCATGTCATAAAAGTAAACAAATCTCTGAAGGAGGGCTTCTCCGGCTGCTGGGAGGCCGATTGACCAGCGCCAGTCGCAGTGACCATCGCCATTGTTTGCCGGTCACCAATAGTCGGGACGTGATTGAGTTTGAAAGCATGTAGCCATGAACACTGTTGGCCAGATTTGAGCTGGATTTGCTAGTGTTGAATGTTGCGAGAAGGGTCTGCGCGGTATGGCTCGAGGATTGTTTACTGTAACTGGTCCATGATGTATGTTTATGTAGCTAGTTGCCCAACAACGTACGCGACTTGATTTACATTAGTTAATTGCGTTGTAGCCCATTCGCATTGCATGCTTATTTCCTGCAGTATAGTAAGACAACAAGAGCTATCGACTCGCTAAAGAGGCGGCTCGAAGGGTTCTAGGAGTGCCTTTGTTCTTCTCACTGCTGCGTTCGACTAGCATCACTATGCAATGTATTCGGATCCAAAGGGACAAGATAAAGAGCGCTAGAATGTGTTATGCACTACAATAGAATGATATTATTTCGCTCTTTGCGGTTCACAGTTGAGCCTAGAAACTTTGGTTCATTTGAACCTAACCTCAACCGTTATAGCGGTATGGTCATGAAATCGAATAAACTCGGAATCAACTGATATACAAGTGAGATGATGGTGGATTATAGGTCTTGAACATACCGGAATAAAAAGGCCAACACCCACGGCCACCTTCTCCATGGCCCTCGAAATGTTGATGCGAAAGCCCTACTATCCGTTGTAATTACATTGAACATCACGATAAACAAAAAACAAAGTGTGAGGCCAAAGATATGGCGCGAATCGCTCGGCTGCTAAGGAAGGTCGACGCTCTCCGACGTCGAGTATGCAGTCGAAACTCGCGTACCATATTAGTCTAATTCCTACTATCCTCAAAATCCCTCGAATGGCCTGTAAGCCCTATCACGATGTCGAAGCCTCTCTATTTCTTCTCTGACTTTGCCTTTTCGTAGATCCAGTCGTTCAGCCCGGCGCGATTCCGGGCAATTTCGACGGCATAGAACTGCATTCTTGGAACTGGTAGCACAACACACATCATCAGCTATCGCACTCGATACGATAGACGATTTTAGGGGACCATACCAAAGATGGTGGTGTCCTGGTCGTACTCGACCTTGGGACTCGTCCGCAACATGGTGCCGAAGTTGTAGTCGTCGATCTTCTTCTCGTATGCCATCATGAACTTGCGCCACCTCTCCTTGCCGGCCTTGCTCTTCATCTCGTCCTCGTTGATGGTGGCGGCGGGGTCGAAGTCGGGGAAGTCGGTCTTGAGATGCTCGAGTATGTCGTCGTCCATCTTAGTGAGGCGCAGCGCAGAGCCCTTCACCTTCTGGAGGATGGCCCAATATGTTTCGAGATGCTGCACGGCTGCGATAAGTAGGCTGCGTTTAGTATCGGAACACATCGAGGCGGCCATGATAATGAAGCTAACCCTTGACTGCGAACTGTTTCTCGATCTGCGGTGATATTACGGATTAGCCAACCCACGCGACACATGAAATGTCAGCTGAAGAGGATGGCTCACATCTTCTAGATTGTCTGCGTTCTCGGCGTCGAAGTTAGCCGGAACTGGCCCCGACATTTTAAATAGGTCGTCATCCATGGTTTCTATGTTTTCTTGTCGCGTCGGTGTAAATATCGCGCCGGTATATATGAGTTCGGAGGGGATATGGAGCTACGGTGCAACTGGGGAATATTGGTTCAAAGCAACGATGTCTTCAAATCTAAAGTGCTGAGCTAGATAAATTACCCCACGTTGTTTTTTACAGGATCGTCATATTGTCGTGAGATGGAGGGGTAGCTACATGGACTGGGGTAGAGGGGCTTATAGTCGATTGGTGAATAATTTGTTTTAGTCAATATTCATCTACGGTAATACCTGGTCTACTCCCATGTTCGCTTCAATCAAGGTAACTACCTCCTAACAACCAACATACTGCCATGCCAACCCAATTATTACAAGTCATCAAGTCGGGCCGTTCCGCCTTGGATCATGATTTCTAGTTCGTGCTTAATAGAATCGATGACCAGTCATCTATGAGTCATGGTATTGAATATTTGCTTTCATAATGCCTGGTCACAATGCAATCGGAATTTCTCGCCGTGCTGGGCAGCCGTCGTATTTCGTTTCCCGGAGCACGGACAGGAGACTCGCCGATACTGGTTAACAAGGTGACCCTAATCACGACAGGATGACTGGTGACATGGTCTATTAACCAATTGAAACATTAAGAGACCTACGCCATTCAGCCGCACTCGTTGCTTGCTAGCTCATCTGCCCAGTTCAACGCGACTAAATAGGCAGCTACAATTAGCTATCCATGGTTGCGATGTCAACATACCTATACCGATCCTCTTACACTACGGGGACGCGTGGCGTTATGACTATGTCTGCACGTTGAACACGGCATCGACTTGTTCACTTGTTAGGCTGCTGCCTATATCAACCTCTATACACATGCCCATCTTCGTGTTTGGTCTGCCTCGTGGTCCGCCTCGTTGTTTCTGTGATATCATATCCCCGGAAGCGCACGCTATCATTAGCCATACAGTCTAACGTATCAGGTAATAAGCACTGGAACATAATGAGTATACGCGAGACACGCGAGCATTATCTCTCGGGAAGGAAAATCGTTGTGGCTGGTGCTGGAGTCGCAGGTCTTGCGTTTGCCATCGCCCTTCGGAAACTTTGGCCCTCATCCATTGAGCCTCCGGTTGTCGTGATCTACGACCGCGACACCAAAGAACTGAGCGAGGGGCGTGAAGGATACTCGCTATCGCTACACGGGACTGATCCCAATGGTGGACTGTACGCATTAAAGCAGCTTGGACTGCTCGATGACATTCTTGACCTAGCCATATTCCGTGTGCAAGACCAGGGCCGAGGCTCGGGCAGCTTCACCATGTGGACGCACGAATTCAAGCCCATGATTAGTGTGCGAGCCAAAGCGACCACAGAAATCCCGACGGCGTCCCTTCGCATAGCTCGGAAGGACCTGCGGCGCGTGCTTGTCGAAGCGGCGTCGGCAAACGCTGAGATTCGCTGGGGAACAGCGTGTACGTCAGTAAAGCAGCTCGATAATGGGCGACTTCGAATCCGGCTCGTGGATGAAGAGCTGGCAGAGACAGATACAGAGTGCGACATCCTCGTAGCCGCAGATGGAGCATCCAGCAAGATTAGGGCCTGCCTACGACCCAGCGATAACCTACAATTCGCTGGATCAGTCCAGATAGCAGGGGTCGCCAAATTCGAATCAGCGATTCCATCTCCTCTCAATACTAATTGGGGTGGGGTCCTCACAGGAACAGGCGCGTCTTGCTTCTTCTCACGGGTAGACCAGCATTCTCTTGTGTGGGCCTTAAGCATTCTTGAAGCGGCACCGAGGCCGAAGCACGATAATCGCGATCCTCAGCAAGCCCAAGAAATACTTCGCGAGGTAAGAGAATTAGGCAAGGAAATTAAGGAACCCTTCCAAACCATCCTTGACGCGACCGACCCGTCCACCATAGTCGTCCTAAATGCGATGGACAAACGACCATTCCCCAATGACATGAAAGCAGGCTCGGTCATTTTTATTGGTGATTCAAACCACGCTGTCAGCCCATTCGCCGGGAATGGCGCCAATCTAGCGTTGAAAGATGGGTGGGATTTGGCTGAGCAGCTTTGCCAGTCCAGTAATCTGGATAGTGCCATGACGACCTACGACAAGCGAAGCCTTCCCCGGGCCGTTGCGACGCTTAAGAGCTCCCACTGGCGTATTAAAGTAGGACATGCTACTGGGCTGCAGTATTGGATGTACCGCATCTTCTTTACTCTGGTCGGGTCTGTAATGACGCTTCTCGGCCGATGATAAGACCTTTCTACCACTTCTTGCTGGTCAGATAGGCAGACGTTTACATCACGGCAAGTCGCAGAGTCTTCGCAAGCGTGTTTGTTTGTGATCGTGTATATTATATATTACTGACAATAAAAAAGCCAAAACTCAACTCCATCACAATCAATCGCTTCCACCAAATCATGTTGTGATACCAAGCGAATAAATATATTAAAGATCTTAAGTCTAATATGATTTGCAATGATTATACCCGAAGTCGAGCTCCAGAACCTCTTACTGGGTTCTTCAATCCCGAGCTTTTGGGCACCGTGTGGTGGGTTCGGGCTGCCGGGAATAATCGGTAATATAAGCTGCATAAGTCGGTCTAGATGACTATACTTAGTAGAAGCTAGTAGGGTCCGTCTAGGCCAAACGATGACTCTGATCTACAGAGTTGCATGCCTTCCCGCATGCCACAGCACGATCGAGCGTCAACGGTTACTTTGAATGGATCTGGCGTAGTGACTTTTGTGAGAAAGCAGAATTACAGTATGTGTTTGACACATCCAGGTTCTTAGACATTCAGACATACTGCATTCAGAATCAATGCTACATGCGAGTTCGTTATCATCACCCAACAAGAATCTTCGACAAGGTTACACATGTGAAACCCACCATGGAAACCTACCTTACCACTATGCTGGTGCCCATCCTGGCTGGGAAGAAAAAGCATTGAGGTAATGATGTGTTCACCTAGGTAGAATGCATGCTGCCGAGACCATACAGCCACCTTGCGGGAATAAGCAGGATCTGAACCAAGCTTTTCTCGCGACGTCTAGCGTCATGGGTCGAAAGCGGGGGAGCGGTAGCGAGAATCGGTAATGAAGAACGGTGTACGTAAAGATGATAGCAGTTTTGCCTGTGTTTTCGGAGATCGACTCTTCGTCAAAGAACTCCACGGAATGGCAGGTAACTAGGTGGTCTGTCCTCGTCGTTTTATAGCGTACCGTCTCTACGGTACAGACTACTACTATGTAACGATGCAACCCAACTTACCCCAAACCTTGGTTAATCCAGTGAGGTGTGAGCAGATTAAGTATTTATCAATAACCGGATGGTACTTTACTTAGACAGTACTGGAAAACTATAACCTTGGCGTCCGCAACAACCTTGTTTGAGCCACGGTATACCCAGTAAGTAAGGTGTTACATTACGCATCTCGCATTTGACTCCTCCTTGACGTTGCTAGGTGTGAACGTGGCTATCGATGACTGTTCGTGATTCGCCATTGTTATCACCTGGGAAAAGAGGGCGTTGGAGCTTCGACCCAGTCAACTTGAGGAATCTTAGACAATTGCACAAGCAGGCGCACCACACAACACACTGCATGCGGCAACGCAGTAGCACATAGTACATACATACAATAGCCAAGTCTACTACCCAATGTCCGACATCAAATGCGTGTGTTGGCTTGAACGGTTCGGCCGGTACTGCGTCTACTTACTGCACATGCTGGCAAACCACCCACCCTGTCAAACAAAACTCTACATGTATATAGGTGGGTAGCCGCGAGAGCAAAGGCCGAAACAACGAGAAAATTGGCTCGGGTTATCAATGAATGGGTCGGGATTACATGGGGACTTTTGATCGCGCCCCGTTCGGTCTACTAAGAGAGAGTAGAAAGAAGGGCTTTGTTTCCCGACCACTTGTTCAAGTTCGGGTATCCATCGAAATTTGGTACTTATTCACGAGACTAAGCGAGTCTTTCATCCGCTTGCTCGGGCAAAGTCACTTATACGCTTCCCGCCGCCGATCGAATTCGCTGGAGAGGGCGGTCTCTTACTCATTGATTTTCTCCATTCGTCATCTTCAACCTTGACGAACATATCCCTTATATGTATTCTAGTAATAGTGAGTCGTATGGTTGGTCATGGTGTTGTATAACACGAACAACGACAGACTCAGAATGAACCCGGTAGGGGTTAGTGACGACTGGCCGTTAACGCCGACGACCCTGGACCGTAGAGCGACAAGCAGAGACATTGACACCGTCCGAGGTCTCAGTCAAAATCAGAATCAGCCTAGAAATGGTACTCCAAAAACAAGTTATGAAAAGGATAACGATGAGAAGTCGACGGAGATTCGTCCACCATCGTCATCGTCGACCGGAACGAGCTCTCAGCTATCCACATCGCCGAATCAAGACAGTCAGATCGAATATCTGTATCTCAACTTCGACACCGTCCTGCCGGCACCCAATCTCCCAACAACAATAAGAACAGCCGCAGAATGGGAGGCAGTCCCCGAACCACCGGACCTAACCCGTTATATCGACCCATTGCGCTGGCCCCGGGCTCGCAAGAACGTCATGGTGACCATCTCATGTATGGCAACACTATTCACAGCCTACACAGCGGGAGCGTACTCGCCCCCCGTGGACCTGATCGCAGCGGAGCTGCACACATCGCACGAGATCGCGTTGCTGGGCGTCACGACGTTCTGTCTAGGCTTCGCCTTTGCGCCCATGATCCTGGCCCCCTTCTCCGAGATCAACGGGCGGTATCCTGTCTTCGCCGTCGCCGGCGTCTTCTTCACAGTCTTCCAGGCCGTCTGCGGCATCGTGACCACCCTCCCGGGCATGTTGCTCGCGCGGTTCTTCAAGGGTGTTGGCGGGAGCGTGTTTAGCACCATGGTTGGGGGCGTCATATCCGACCTCTACGATAAGGAGGCCCGGAATACGCCGATGGCGATGTTCAGCGGTGCCGTGCTAGTTGGCACGGGTCTGGGACCGTTGATCTCGTCCGTTATAGTGGAAGCCAGCGAAGCTCGCGGACCCGAAAGCCAGACTTGGAAGTGGGTGTTCTGGCACCAGGTCATTGTGGACTTCATCTTGATGATTGCTGTAGTCACGTTCTTTAAGGAAAGTCGTGGCTCGGTCGTTCTATCGAGGAAGGCACAGGCTTTGAACAAGTGGTACGAAGAGTTGGAGGAGAAGGGTTTCGTGGGGGTCTGGGTTCAGGAGAACTCATCTTCGGTCTTCCACCTGACTCAAGCCTCTGTCAATTACTTCGAAAAGCAACCGTCTCCGTTTCGCTCCCCTTTAAGCATCCGGGGTTCCAGACTTCGACGCATTCGGTGGACGACTAAAGCAGATGAGGAACGGGGCTCCATCATCACTATGATTTCAAGCTCACTCACCAGACCTTTCCACTTCCTCTTCACCGAACCCATCGTGTTCTTCTTCTCCTTATGGGTGTCGTTCGCGTGGGCAATTCTCTATCTTACATTCGGCTCGATTCCACTCGTATTCCGTCGGCAGTACGGCTTCACCATTGAGCAGTCGGGCTACGTGTTCGCCTCCATGATCGTCGGAGGCATCATCGCGACCATCTTCGGCGTTCTCCAGGACCACGTGCTGAAACATCCCAACTGGCAAAGTAGGCCGAGCGACACGATGAGCATCAATAGTACTGAGACCATCGAGCCAACCCCTCACGACCTCTGGGAATTCCTCCGGATGAGATTTCCGGCCGAGTCTCTCGAGTCCAGACTCTACTTCACATGCTTCGCAGCCGTGCTACTCCCCATTGGACTTTACTTATTCGGATTCTCCGCCCAACCTTCGATCCCGTGGATTGTCCCCACCATTGCTATCGGACTCGCTACGATGGGCATCTACTACATCTATCTAGCCACCTTCAACTATCTCGCCGACATCTACCAGGTTTATGCGTCCTCGGCTCTCGCGGCACAGTCGTTCTGCCGCAATATTCTAGGTGGCGTGTTTCCGCTCGTGGTTTCGATGCTGTTCACAAACCTAGGGGAGAACGCCGCTGGAGGACTTTTAGGCTCTATCGCTACTGTTTTGACGGTAGTTCCTTGGGTGTTAGTTTTATTCGGAGAGAGGATCCGACGTAGGAGTAAATATGCCGTAGTAAGTGTCTCCCGAACCTATTCAAGACATATTGTGCTAACTTGTTTAAAGGCGATACAAAAGTTTGCTTAGATAATAAGTCTACCTGTCTATATGGAATAGTTCATAGATGGCTTATCGATTCAAATTAACATTATGTGTCTCTTGAGGTGAAACCGTAGAGTAGCATCATCTATTCAAGCACGTGTTAGAGCATTATGATGACTTAAGTTACCAACATGTAACTCTCTCATACTAAATTGATTTCACCACAGGAGCTCGTTATCAGCTCACCTAGGAGCATCTCAATTCCCGGGTACAGTTAAGTCCTATTCTCATACTGTCACACAGCAAAGGCTGCCAAAGACCCGTCAAAATCCAAAGCTCGCGGCTATTAGCTGTTGATGACAATGGGAACATAGCGGAGGTCTAGAACTAGAGCCCTCATCAAAGAGAGATCAGATTGCCGATCTAAAAGCATGTGTGTAAATAGAAAACAAATGGCAAAGTTACGGCAAATACAGAAAAGGGAAATCAGGGACTTTTTAAACCCAAAGAGATTATTAGCTGAGTGTGACCCTTTGTCATAGGTCCCTTGTCACGTACACCGACTCTTTACTCCTTTCTATTTTTCTTTCATTGTTATCTTGATTGTCAGTTCGATACTCACTAGCGGGACCCTAGTTCTGTTGACTATCTCGATTTACCGATTGCCGTAACAGGGGCTAGAAGTCGAAGGATCTTCGAATCGCAATAATAGACTAAGATGTCAAAGGGGCTATGAAGTCTAGTCCTCCCTTTCAGCTAGTCGGCGACTTGAGTTCCACGTATGCGAAAGCTTCGCTTTCGTTGCCTTCGCCTTGGCCACCTCGCTTCGTATTGCCTGTTTCGTTCAGTCAGACATATACGAGTAGCTGAATGGCTGAAGGCTCGTAAGAAATGCCACTTATATGACTATGTACATGGTATTGATACCCCAGCTTAACCGGCCTCTGATGCAACGCAGTCCCAGTCCCTCGGATCCACGTGATATTTGCTAACTAGAAGCAACCATTCATTAACCATACCTACCATATGAGCTTATATCACGACGAACCTGTAAAATACGTGAACTGAAACTTTCCGCGGAAAGCATTGAGCATCAGTAACTTTCTTATCTCAGCTGAGGGTGAGGACAGTTTTTAGTATAGATATGAACCACAAGTACATTTTTACCTTGAATTCAGACGGCTACGCCGTCGCGAATAATCACAATTCAACATTCTTTTTAAACCTTTTGACCTCCGAGGAGCATGCGCTTCGCGCCGACCCCCGCTCCGGAAAGGAAGCAATAATTTCTTTTATTTTGGTCCACCGCTCGCTCGTGCCATACCGTCTAACTTCAGATATTTTAGGAGCCCTATACTTATGGCAGGCGAAGGCCAATTGTTGTTGAGTGGAGGTCTCGAAAGCACGCTCGTGGACTACTTTGGACTACTTTAGCCTTATATACAGAAGTCTGTGTATTTGGTTGGACCTTGAGAGAGTGTGTGTGATTTATTCTTTCAAAAGCCATGATGATACAGTGTTGCTTCCACGTACTAGTCCGTCCTAATCTGACCTTACGTCAGTTGCATTTTTTTAGTGCTGGGAAGCTCGAAATTGAAATCTAACATGCGATATTGCCGCATCTGCAATTCAAACATGAACGCATGACGCGACTCTTGCGGGATTGTCCTGTTGCATTTCTGAACCTGGACCCTCGAGTAACCCGTTCGGTATATCGAAGCACCCGTCCCGACGATATTGTGTAACGTCCTTGCATTCAGATACCCTTGTAGCCGGTAGTGATTACTCGGAAATAAGCTTACAACCGCTCTTCATACATGATCTCCATGAATCAAGGCAGTTGAGTAACCCTGAAACTATCTTTGGAGTCGTAGGCATGGATACACATGGCCGGAAACGCAGATCTATGATTGGTTGGACCGGAAACTCTGACCTTTGATTGGGCTATTTGTCAAAAACCGTCTCCGCTCAGGATGGAGCACCTTTTCGGTAAACACGGCCAATACTGTTTCTGAACTGGACATCGAGAGTCGTTACGATTGTAATATAATACACATATATAATGAGCTTCAAGTCTTTGATTCATCATGTTAATCAGCACAGTAAATTGCTTCGAGTTTTCCTATTACTATAGTATCAAAAATGTCGACACCAGCTAAGATGAAGGTTGTGTGCGGAACTATGTCATTCGGTGCCGCCGGTAAGTTGTCATTTCTCAGCTCGTCGATAGAATAAATTTCATGATTCTAATCAATTACGTATAGGTACCCGAGGTTCGCCACACATCAACTCTGTAGAACAAGCCGCCAAAGTTCTTGAAGTATTCCAACGTCACGGTCACGATGAGCTGGACTCAGCCCGTGCATATGGCGAAGGCACGACGGAGGAACTTCTCGGCGATCTCAAGTGGCAGAATCGCGGCCTCAAGAGTGAGCAAGTGGCACTTTCAAGATACTCCTAGCTTGCTAAACCATGTGAATCACAGTGGATACCAAACTCTTCCCGACAGCAGGGCATGCGCTAGAGAAGACCAGCGGCTACACTCACAAGCCGGAGGACGTGCGCCGTGGACTGCTGGACAGCCTGAAGGCCCTTAAATCGGACAAGATCGAGATGTTTTACCTGCACGGACCTGACCGCAAGCACTCGTACGAGGATACCCTCCGCGCCGTGAACGAGCTCCATCAGGAGGGTTATTTCAAGCGGTTCGGTATCAGCAACTACATGGCCTGGGAAGTGGCGCAGATGTGTGAGATCTGCGAGCGACACGGCTGGATCAAGCCCACCGCCTACGAAGGACATTACCACGCGCTGCAGCGTCGCGTCGAGGACGAGCTGTTCCCTTGCTTACGCCACTATGGGATCTCGTTCTACGTGTACTCGCCGCTCGCCAGTGGCTTTCTCACCGGGCGATATACGCGCGATAAACCAATTGAGAATATGCATCTGCGCCATCTCTGGAACGAGGGCTACTGGGATGCCTTGGACATTATTCAACCTGTGGCGCAGAAGCTGGGGCTTACGATCGCTGAGATGGCTCTGCGGTGGCTCGTCCACCACTCTCAGTTGAAACAAGAACTGTCGGACGCTGTTATCCTTGGTGCTGGGAGTGTCGGGAACCTGGAGAACAATCTGACGGATCTGGAGAAGGGGCCCTTGCCTGAAGAAGCCGTGAAGGCTTTAAACGATGCGTGGTTGGTCTGCAAGGCACACGCGCCGAAATACTGGTATTAAGAGGCGCTCGTGCAAGCGAAGCCATACTGAATTGTGCCGATTGTTGAGTGCTTGCTAGTATTAAGTCCAACTATTGTTATCAATATGATAATCTGGAGCTCTATATCTACGTGTGACTTGTGTTGCCATCTTAGGTATTGTTATATGCTAGTCCCAAATAACCTCACCCTCTGTATCGTTTATGATATTACTAAAAGAAGCTACACAGGGCTAAACCTTCTGAGCTTATAGCAAGAGCGTCTGAAAAAGCACGGCCCAACTGCGTCTGCCACCCTTTTTGGCTGGGGATGCCACCAATTTCCCATCTGTATAGTCAACATACGCCACCTCAGCCGTTTACAGTTAGGCTCACGGCAAGGGCTATACCTCTGCGTAACTTAGGTGCTTAAGCATTTGGTTGCTTATAAGTAAATAATAATTCAACAGTATTATTTTTTTACTATAATTAGGTTGTCGGTATATTATAGTATGCTACTTTAAGGTTACCACTTTTTAAAGGTTATATAACTATTAAATTATATACTTATAATTTTAAATGCATTTCTTAAGTTGTATAATTTAATACTACGGAATATAATAAAGGACTTAGGAAAGCACTTGGGCTGGCTGCTTCGACTGCTTAATTGTATGTATATATATCAGCTGTACAGGCGGGAAATTGGTGGCATCCCCAGCCAAAAAGGGCGGCAGACGCAGGTGGGCTAAAAAAGCAGTGCAACGAGGCACACTACTGGGCGGGTCATACAGCGAGTTAGGTTCGATTCCTTCCAGCGCTATATGGTTATTCGCTGTATGGCTCATCTGGCACCCCTGTTGTCACCGGTGTGTCTGTATTGTATTGAAAAGGACGCTTGGGTCTAGATGGGTCCTTAGCTTCCTCTTTCAGTTGAGGATGCGACCTCGTCCTATTGCCCTCTCATTATACATGTGGATTCTAGGTCGGTAATGTGCACCATATCTCCGATTGAGCTCCGATCCAGCTCTCCCTTACAGTTCAGTTGAGGTCTCGCGATGTCGCCGGCCAATATTGCTGGTAATCTTATGTGAGGCTTTAACGGTTAACGGTTTTAGTATGTGCGTAAGCCACCCAGTTCGGCTACTGCGTCAAGTCTATAATCAATTGAGTCCTCTAAACAATGCTTCAACAGTTCGTCTCATATGAATTTGATAGTAGACTCTCGTGAGCAGGCCTTTATAGGCAAGCCTTCAATGAAGAGCTAGATTGCAAAGGATGAGATCGCGAATGGCTATATTAACCCCTTTTCTCATAGAGTGTTTATGTGTTTCGTAATAGACAAATGTTGAATATATAGAATAGTTATTGATTGGAGATTTTTACTTAGTAAATAAATTTGTCTGGCAGTTCTGAAAAATGTGTGTCTCCTTGTCACACGGGCTAGCGTCTAGGTGTTTAGGATTGCAGCCACGTACCAGGGGGTAGGATCGACGACATCATGTAAATAACCTACGAGGCGGCGATTCGCATATTTAGCTACCCGTATTCATTTGCGCTAATTATCATGTTTGCTATTATCGTATTTGCTGAATCGCGATAATTCACGACAATTGCGATACGGACCGAAATAGGCAGAGCTAAGCGAGCAAGAGCGAAGCCTACGTATGTTTGAACGTATATTGCCGCCTGGGCTAAAAGGACGGACTAGACTGTATGGACTTCTTGACTCTATAGTAGATTATTTCAATATCGAATACCATCTCAAGCCCCAGTTCTCTGGCCCTCGTTACACACCATCTGTCGTTTTTACGATTTTACTAAGAAACTCTGCATAGAACTAAGCAGTAGTTCCATAGATCTAAGTGGTAGGACCTCGTGTGAGGGAGTCAACCATAAAGGTAGGCAAAGACTATTTCCTCAGCAGTCTAACCCTACCCATACCCGTACACACATGTGTTTTAATTATAGCAGCGAAGGACGTATCGTAACAAACAAGAGCTACAGCGCTACGGCATTGCTCCACATTTTAATCCGGGGATCGCGGATGTTCCCGTCTCCCCACTTACGCTGATCCTACTCCGAAATCTCCTTAGAGTTGAGGCAATCTCCGTCACTTCCGTCCTCAGTAATTACATACAATGTTCTTGGATACTTGCTTTATCACCAGTCTAAAATATCCAAAATGCCTGAGAATGAGAACACGGACATAGAAAAACCTGGCCCGCTGCCAACGACAACACAGAAAGGGCGAAAACGTGGGAAATACAACAGCAATGCATGGTAGAGTGTGCCCTAGCAAGCCATCTGTACAACCCTACCGGCTCACCAACTCGCTAGCGACACCTGTAAAAGACGCAAACTAAAGTGTATTCGCAACGATGGCGAGACAGACTGCTCTAGATGTAAAGAATCTGGCCGATCCTGTGTATACGCACACTATTTCCGGCCATCCGCTCATGATGTCGCCACGGCCAATCAGTCTCGTTCTGATGACCAAAGGTCTGCCTGCTGCTTCTCACCTTTATACAATTTTAGTGTTAATAAACTCTCCTGTTAACGATAAATTAGCTTGCATCTACATAGAAGTCTGGCAGAAGTCCCTGCTCCCGGTGCCGCCACGATTCCCATCCCGGGTGATGACATTACGTCACTGAGAGAGGAGGTGAACTCTCTTCGTATGCAGCTAAATGTGTTGAGCGAGAAACTAGATCTGCTTGCTTCTACTTCATCTCCGCCTGGAAGTATCAATAGCACTACTAATCGACAGAAGGAACATGGGTACTCGGCCACAACCGGCTCCCGCCAACATGAACCTCAGCAGCCGCTGTTCGTAGGTCATACGCAGCCGGCATTCAGCTTGGATGCCGCAAAGACGTCCCTTTCTCTGATGGGAATTCCCTCTGACGCAATGGACCCGACAAGCGACTCGCAGTCTCCGACATCATCTAGAGCCCCAACTCCAGAGCGAAGTCCTACCATCACCCTAGCCCCTAACACCCTGCCATCAATGCAAGACCCACTCCTTTCATTAGCCGTGCCTGAAATTCGTCGTTTGATTACGGTGTATCACGAAGAAGTCGAATCCCTCTACCCGTTCATCAGCAGCGATGAGCTCCTCGAGGTAGTTGACACGAAGATAAAGGAGCTTGTTAGGCAAATGGAGATCGTCGGTTCAGATCCCAGGCTCATGCCGGATACGTCCGAAGACAAAGACATCAATATCTTAAAGATCGTCGTCGCTGTAGCAGTGGTTACTGAAGCTAAAGGCAAAAGTTCGTTTAGCTCAAAGCTCATTGACTCGACTGATAAGAAGGCGGCGCGAGTCACCAGGTCACTGGATGTCGACTTGAGGGATCTACAATGGTTGATGTTGATGGGACGTCCAAAAATACGATGCCCCTTTTTTTCAGAGATGTATACTAATGAGCGAATAGGCCGTTTATTTCTTTCAAATAGACGAGGATCTTCTAGCCTGGAGAACTGTCGGTAATGCCGCTCGAATGGCTCTCGAGATGGGTCTTCATCGTAGACGGAGTCTCATGGATAATTACAAGTCGGCAAATCAACAGGCAAAGGCAACGAGAATATTCTGGTGTCTCTATGCTTTAGATCGGAGATGGAGCTTTGGAACAGGCCTTTCCTTCGCCTTGGTAGACCGTGATATCGACCCCGAAATACCAGAACCAGTAAGTCATTACGTATCATCGTTCTAATTCGCCTGCTAAGTTAATATTTAGGGGGAAGACATTCTTCGTTGCTTGATAGGTTATGGGAGGCTCTGTAGTAAAGTTTGGGACGTGCTTCCTCAATATGGATCTCCTATAATCACGATTCCGCTAGATCAAGTACAATATCTGGGTAAGATTTCAATAACTATTCCCACTTCTCTTTACCTAAAGGACATGCAGAGGCTGCAAGCGGCGTTACTAAAGATTTCGGCAGAGTTTCTCATTCGAAACTGGGTGGACAGTATGCCGGCCCATCTACAATTCAATCACGGGCTTACACTGCATACCCAGCCACGAGTATTGCGTCGTTCAAGTGCCATCTTATACCTTCGTGGAAACCATCTTCGAACCTTAATTCATAGACACCACGTCCTGTCTCCGAGCCTCGTACAAGCCGACATTCAAAACGCGCGACTCCTAGTAGACATTGCCAAGAATTCAATCCAGGTTCTTGTGAACCTAGCAGAAACTAGCGACATCTACGCCCGACAACAAAGCACATTCAACTACTTCCTTCTCAGCGCCCTCTCCGTCATGCTCTTGGCAGTATGTAACGCACCCAAAATTTTCTTCAACTCGTGTCACGACAGCTTTTCATCAGCTGTCGAGCTGGTCCGCAGTTTCTCTCGCGAAAGCCTCGCCGGCAGACGTCTTTGGAATAGCATTCGGGGCCTGCTACCGGCCGTTCGAGCGCTAGGTATGAAGATAGGATCAGAAACCTCGAATGGTCAGCACGTAGGTTCTAGGAATGCAATCCAACAACAAGGTTCTGACCCAAACCAAAACCATCCTGAGCTTATACCTCAAGCTACACCATTCGCATTGTCTCCTGAAGGTAGTCTGAACACATTTCAGATAGGCGAGGATCTTATGGACCTGTTTAACGTTATTGGACACGCTGACGGCGAAATGCTGATGCATGAGGATCCTTTGATTGCGTTGGATCCGAATTATGCGTCGATGACTTTCCCGATGGAGATCACTCAGCGTTTTCAGGACTTTATATGACTCGGTTATACTTCCTCGACTGGGATAACGAAGAACCTAACCGATTTGCGTAAGACTTTTACTCGATTATGAATGTTAATCTGCCCCGACGGTATATCGCGTTTCAATTCTATATATGTAACACCGCTTCGAACATTGAGTAACACTGCGTTTTAAGAGAGTTCACTGGCTTGCCTTCTCGTTAATTCAGACCTCTGCATCTGGTTACGATAAGAGGTTATCTCCGCCCCTTGAAGCGGTTCGCATTACATCCGTCGGCGTAAACTACGAGAAACGGTTTAAAGAAGTGGTGCTTTATCAGCCGCAGCTGCGAAGGAGTGAAAACAAACAATGGCTAATCGGGTTAAAGGCTCGGGAAGCCCTTAAGCAACCAGTGACGGTCTTAACCGTAAGGTGTATATAAATGGCTTTAGACATCAAGGCCCAGAAGACAATACTGCTCCGATCCTTAGTAGTCGTACTCAAGGAGGGCGCCTTTATAGATTCTTCTAATGCATGTTGCCAGCACGTACGACCATACCCACTGGAAAACTCGGGGTCCCGTCCGCTCCCCCATAGATAAGCCAGTGAGGGCCAAATTAGTAGTTGGGTCGGTGACGACCAGCGAATCCTTGGTGTTGTACGTTGTTTCTTTTTCCTATTATTTTAGCCAATCCCGCTGGGTACCGACTCGGCAAAACTAAGTAGTTTTAGGTAGGCATCATCAAAACATGTTTTGGTTCGCGAACAAGAATCGGCTTGCCTATCGGCCACGAGCTAAGAGTTTAATGAGCAGCCTCAGACTTAAGTTTTTCGCTTTACAAGTGGCATTATTCCTGAATTCAAGTCCTTAGCAGGCCTGCAATCCAGGCAATTAGACACATAGGTATCGCAGTTCGCTGCCATTCCTGGCCACCAATATTGGGCAGCCACCAACTTCTGGGTCTCACTCCTACTAGGATGCGCGGTTGTGATGCGACCATACTGTCAGGGAACTAGTTCACGGCTACCCTATGGTGTAGAACTAGTGGATTCTGTGTATATAAGTGACTGAACCCCCCTTGATTTGGTGGTTCAGGAATTAATTGATCACTCCATTGAGCCCTAACTACCTTCCTGGCTGCAGACAGGTCTCTCTATTCACTCCGGGCACTAACCTTCTGACACATACACTTCTTTGATTATCTGGGTTGGGAGGTGGTCTATTTTGGGCGCTCCCAACCGTCCCTTGTAGGTTATCAATCCGTTGTTGAGAACCCAGTCCTCGATCCTTACCCTGACGGGAAAACACACACAAAAACAGGTAAACCGACCGAAAACAACCAAGCCGTGGGTGTATGTAGCGTAACAGTTCATCTGACTGTTCTATCCGTGGCTTTTTACTCAAATTACTTCCGAATAGCTTCGATTGATGTGGTGGGTTATGACAAACCAAGATGACATTAAAGGGAATATGTAGCTGCAATCTTCAGTACGGTGGCGAGACGGGTTCTCTAGCCATAAACATATATGTGTATATATGTACGGACCTGGTGTGTGATCGTTTTGCCGGTGCTTTCTCAGAAGGTACCTAGTAGTAGTAAACGGGGAGGATCTCTTGCCAGGAGAAACCTCCGTGATTAATGATAAGCCATGATCAAAATAGACGACGAGAAATAATGATGTTCGCCGAGATGGGAAACCACGCAGGTTCGAATCCTGCAGCTCTCACCAACTGATGACATAGTTACGGGCGGAATTTAATGTTGCATTCGGTAAGGCTCGGGCGCTCAATAGGTAACGTCCCACGTGTCTGTCTATGTGACAGCGGATTTCCCCTCTTATAGCGTCTGACTTCCAAGTTCTATTTTCCAGGTCAGCATTTGCCAACCATCTTAGAGTACTTCCACGTATGTGCCAATCCTCTCTTATGGATCCAATCACAGCCATCAGTCTCGTATCTAATATTATATCCTTCGTCACGTTCGGTAAGGATCTAGTCAAGGGCGCAATTAAAATCCACGAATCCCAAGATGGGTACTCGAAGGAGAATCAGAACCGTGAATTCGTCGCAGGTGAGATACGCCGTTTGGTTACCATTCTGCAGCCTCCAGACGAGTCAAAGCTTGCCGGATGGGAGAAGGGCGTAGTCTGCCTGGCGGCGAAATGCCACAAACTTGCGGAAGACATGGCGAAGGCCTTGGACAAAATCAAGGCTAAGGATCCCAACTCAAGAGCGCAAAGCGTTTGGGCGGCGCTCAAGGCAAAAGTCAATGAAAGGGATCTGATGGACTTCGAACGACAACTGGATCAATGCGTCACTCAACTGCATCTTCAACTCACGTTCTTCACAAGGTCTGTTCCCTTCACATTCCCATTGCTGCCTAGCTGTGCTGACACCCAATCATGACGCTCAGTCACCATATGACGGCCACCCTGAACGACCTCGTTGACTCAGCTAGCAGGGATGCGTCAGCCTTGGAGAGATTGAAGATCAACGTCGACCAGCTGCGTCAAAGTGTAGACACTATGAACAAAGAATTTGCGGAACAGGTGTGCCAGGTCATGCAACTCCAGGGAAAAGCCGTTGATACCGCTATCCAGCAGAAAATATTGAACAGTCTATCGTTTGAACGAATGACAGACAGGTTCGAAATGGTGGAGAACGCTCATCTCGATACATTCAGATGGGTATTTGACGATTCCGCTTTTGTATACGATGCCCCCCTCGAGTCTCTGCCGTTACTATTTGGTGAATCGGTTCCTAATGATGGCTCGAATGAGTACGACAGCTCGGACTGGGATTCGGAAGACGAGGACGATGATAAAGAAAGTAAAGATGAAAATGACGAAGATGACAAGAATGAGAGTGAGGAGGATAAAGGCAAAGAAGATACAGATGGGGACGATACAGGTGAAGATGACGAAGATGAGGAGGATGAATATGGGAGGAACAAGGAAGTTTTTCCACCGAGAATGGTTCCAAGGCTTGCGAAGACATATATTAGCGGACTCACGAGACGATCAATTAAAGCAAAGATTTCTGCAGGAAGAAGTTTCATCAACTGGCTTTCATCTTCAGACGGGATCTTTCATATTTCTGGAAAAATGGGATCGGGGAAGTCGACAATGATGAAGCTCCTTTATGAGCACCCGGCTACGAAATATGAATTGGAAAAATGGGCCGGTAAGTACAGTCAAATATGAATAGTGAATGTGCGAACACAAGGCTTACTGATATATTACTTAGGGACTCAAATATTAGTGTTGGCCAACTTCTTCTTCTGGAAACCAGGTTCCAAACTACAGAAGAACTTGACAGGTCTCCTCCGTGCTCTCCTGCACGCCACACTGAAGACATCTCCGGAGCTCATACCTGTTGTCATGCCTGAGCACTGGAAGCAAATGCAGGCGCAGCCATGGCAGAATCAGGCCACCATCCAAATCGCCAACGAAGACATCCGCGGTTATTTGGTACGCTTGATTCAGAACCCGCATATTCACAGTAAATATCGCTTCTGTTTCTTCATCGACGGCCTAGATGAGTACGAAGGCACTATACAAGAGGATCAACGATATATGATGGACTTCCTCCTTAAGTGGACCAAGGCGTCAAGGGGGAAACTTAAGGTTTGCGTTTCCAGTCGAGAGCACAACATATTCATGAGTGCATTCCAGGCTGACAAGAGAATACGGCTCCACGAGTTCACAAGACACGACATGGAGCTGTATATACACGACAAGTTAAATCACATCCCAAAGGCCAAGACAAAAGAGTTTCTCATCAGGGAGATTTCCTCTAGGGCCCACGGGATCTTTCTGTGGGTAGCTTTGGTAGTTAAAACGGTGCGCGAACAACTTGAGGATGATGCTACCGAGGACGAACTGACAACTTTACTATGTTCCATTCCGGAGGAGCTGGACAACTTGTTTAAGCATTTACTCAAGTCCATCAACAAAGTAAATAGCAGGAGGGCCTACCAAGTACTCACACTACTGCTCACAGGAAGGAAGTACGATATTAGACTATACTTGTACGGCTTGTCGTTCCTCGAAGAATACGATAAAAACAAGTGCTTTGCTTTCCCGAAACCCTTCCAAGAACGTATGGAATCGCACAGAGAGGCAATAGCCAAGACTGCCCGCACCAGAAAGCAGCTAAACACTTGGTGTAAAGGCTTGGTTGAAGTGGTTGAAGTGGTTGAACACCTTGGAAGCCACATCGGCGACAAAGAATGGTATCTTCGGCATCAGGTCGATTTTACGCATCGCTCGATCTATGACTTCTTGGAGTCAAACACCACCACGATAGACGCAGATTGGCAGTCTACCCTGCGTGGATTCAACGCTGTGGATGCTTTATCTCAAATTACCTTGGCCACGCATAAGTCAAATCTAACTGACTTTCCCCTTCACGAAATTATTCGCATGCGCTTGGAGAATGGTGTGGAAAAAGCGCCTTTCGAGTATCTAGAACACCTAGAAGATAGCACAGGAACATGTGTAAATTATACATTTCACACATATGATGACAATTTCATCAGCTTCTTCGTGGTAAGCTCTAGGCGTCTCTTTGATAGCATTATGGCGTCCAGGTATTTCTTATCTTCTCAAAACTTAGATTTCTTCAACAACTGCGCCGATGCAATAAGCTATTCCTTCGGCATTTTACTTCTTGCTGTAAGCCAAGGTCACTATGGGTATCTAAATTGGAAAATCGACAATGACCCATCCAGCGTCGACAATCACCACAAGATAGCTCTGCTAATATGTACACTTCTCCAAATCCCTGATGTTCGGCTATCTCATCCTCCAGCCAGCTCCTCAATCGCGCTTCTTTTCAAAAAGAAATTGATATCACCCGAGTCGATGTCTTTCTGGGCGCCAGGATATTTTTCCGGTCCGTTCAATAACAAGCGAAATTTGATCAACCTGGAATTAAGCGTATGGCATTGGTGCTTATTCCGCATTACGTCGCTTTTCACAGCATATAATTTAAGGAGAGGGCTCTCGCGAAGGATGCCTTCATTTGTTCACTTCCCAGTCATGCGTGAAGATTCAACCCAAATTTCGGTTCAGCAACACTCTCAGATTGGCGATGTGTTAGAAGCTTTCCTTGACCACGAGGCGGATCCTTACTTTGTGCTATCCGTTTCTGTGAAAATAGAGTATGCAGAATCGGGTAAACCCGCCTATTATTTCCAACTTGATTTTGAATTTGGGCGGAAAAGGGCGCGCATTTCGATAGATACAACTAGTGGGATGCTCAAAAAACCTAGTTCATTTGGAAGGTTTCCTTTGGACAAGAGTTTGAAGCTCACGTTTCGGGAATGGATCGAGAATCTTGAGCTCCCAAACCAAGATCGTCTCCTATCACTCCTGGAGAGGAATGAGCGGCTGGAAGAGGAGAAACTTAGGGGCCCGAGGCAGCAAGAGAGCGGATCAGTCATGATAACGAGACATCAGGAAAATTTAGCATCGGAGGATAACAAGCCGTCGGGCGTGGATGTGATGGAAGGTGAGCCCGTCAAACCGAACAAAGGCGGAACAATTACAACACTTGCTCACATCAGTGGATAGATAGATAGTACGCACAAATTACCCTACTGGCTCTGCTGGCCTCAGGTACTGAAACAGTTGACTTCCGTCAACTGCGCGGGACGCAACACACAAACTGAAACACCGCCAACCTATCTTTTTGGACCTGAAATTGGGAGACTTAAATATGGAGAACTTGAGTAGGGAACGAACTGATCATTGTTGAATTGTCCGAGCGGCGATAATGAAAGACTGAAATCTGCGCAAAGGAAGAACATCGCTCTCACCGTTCAATTTCTCTAGGTTAAATAGGCCAGTGTGATGAGATTGTGATTTTTGGTTTAGTTTCCATCACTTTGAACGCTTATATATACATCAAAACCATTAATGGGTTGATAGATACAATCAGGTTGCCCCTTGAAACTCCCATCTATAAGTGTACTTAACCTACAAGTAGCAGCGTAGTTCTTTGCGCATATCCTAAAAAGCCACTCTCAAACGACGTGAGTCATTACTATATAAAGAAAGTCGAAATTTATACAGTAGTACACCCTGCTCAGAGTCGGAGGGTGATCCTGCCATCGTCGCACTCGCGCAATCTAACCCACACCTCTCTCTTTCCTTTATCATCTTCGCCTTTGAACTCATTCCTAACACCATCGGGAGGACGTATGTCTCCGTCCTTCGTCATAGTCGAGTCCAGTAACAAAGGCAGGGTCTCCGCCGACAGGATCTGCGAAACAGCCAGCCACGCACTATCCAGAAGCGAGAAGCGCGTCAACTTCCAGAACAGTGCCAGCACCACGGCAGAAATGATAATTTGAAGGGCCACCGTGGCCATGATGACGGCATATCCGGTGTATTTCTGCGGCTGGGAACGTTCGACGACGGTGGTGATGGTCATCGTGTCGTTCCGCGAGAACGCGGGGAGCCAGTCGTAGTACGCGCTGCTGAGAACGGTAGTCAAGAGGGCCTGCCACGTGACGGCAGGGTTCTCGTCCGTCGCTTCGAAGACGTCGTTCACGATGCTGCTGAGGATGGGGTGGAGAGTCACGCGGGTGCGAGATTCCGGAGCGGGATTGAAGGAGTCGTCGGGGATCTGCGGGCACTTTCCGCACACGGCGACGATTTCAAACGCGGTGCTGCTGGAGTTCTTGTACTGGAACGGTAACCAGATCGAGTCGTGTATAAAGTCGAACAGCTGCGCTTTCAGCAGCTCTGGGTGCTTCCGGGGTGCCATGGGCGTCTCTGTCGCATTCAATTCGCCGAGGATGCTGGTATCATAGTACCAATAGAGGATCTCGCCGCTGTCTGTCAATTCTCAGTTAGATAATCGAAATCGCTTTTCCCATGTCTTCATGCGTGAATCTTACCAGGAAAGTCCCCAGACAGTGACAGTAGCGAGAGAGCGTTAGGGCTCCATTTTCCTTGAAGACTGCGCAAGTGTTGATCGATAGGCTCACGATCTAGTTGAGCCCGAAAAGATGAATTTGATCCCACTGGCGACGGAAGATATCTCTTCGAAATATCCATGGTATCGAAGCTCGTAGTCGTGGCGTTCCACTTAATGATGGGTTCGCTTGCTCCTGAAGCCTGGCTAGCTCGAATCGGGAAGCTTTGTTGATGTATAATGCGAGGGGAGCTCGGAACAGCTGCAAATCTATCTTCGTTTAATTACCCATGTTCTCTGAGGCCTTTTTGAGAAGGGGTTCTCTTACGACAAGAGAAAACTTACAAGGTATCGTAGCACACAGTTAACTTATATCCGCCCGACCGATCCGTCTCGTTCCATGGGTACTCGAGCCAAACACCGTTTTCCACCGCCAGTTTTGGAGTTTTGTTAGAGAGATAATCTGGGAAGTTATCGCTAATCCCGATGTCTTCCCCATGGAAAGCCTTAAAAGCATCATCGGGAAGGGGAGGTCTAGAGAGGAACAAGGATGTGTGGCCGAGCTCGACATTCCACGTAGTATCGGATTGATTGGCATTCCAGAACCCAAATTCATCTGAGTAAAGAGTCCCAAAAGTAGTTGAGTTGTTCGTTGGGTCGAGGCTGCTGACTATGCCGCCAGCTGCAGTGCTAAGCTGCACAAACATAAAGCTGCCGGGTTGAAGGGTACTTATACTGATGCTGAAGCTGCTCGTGCGATCCTTGGACAACCGTAGTAGTTTGGCCATCTCATCTGTAATGTTTCCATGCACCAACTTGCCAGTTACAAGACCGGAAGATTCGGGATCTGGCTTGTCAAAGTGCACGACGGGGCGAGAACAGAAGACCCGGGTATCAAAGACGTCTGCTGTACCATTGTAGGTCTGTAATGATGTCCTCTCCTCTGGAGAGACTATGGGCAAGAACGCCCGAAGACTGGGCCCAGTGTCTTTGACCGAGTCCAATTCCTCCTTTGGGTCTTCAGACCATTCTGCAAAGCTAGGAAAACTGGCTGGAGGCGATGCCCAATAATTCCGGCCCTGCTGAAGCAACACGGTCATATTGTTCTTGTACCAGGTATCGAACCCGAAGCCAACAGCATTAGAAACGGACTGAGGGAGATCCACAATCGGGCCATTGCCAAGATCTTTCAGCAACAGTGTGGAGGTGAATTGCGACGCAACTGAAGTGTAGATAGTCAATAAGATAAGTCCAAGTGGCCAGTTACATTTGTGTTTTAATGCGCCTAACTGTAACAAGGGAGGTTAGTCTCTGGTTTAGGAGAGGAACCCGTAGTCTGTCTAGATGAGCGGGTATAATAGTAGCTTACAAAGAGCAAAAGCACGGATAGAGGTCCTGAGTTTGAATATCGAGCGATGGACATGGCGGGGGCGTCTCTGAGTCGAACGCCTCCGCAGCCACTAGACTCCAGAGCCAGAGCAGCCAACATAGCAACAACCATAGTTGCTTGCGTGGTCACGGCTGTCCGTATAAGGATGGAGCTCAATGT
This sequence comes from Xylaria flabelliformis, assembly GCA_007182795.1. Lineage (NCBI taxonomy): Eukaryota > Fungi > Ascomycota > Sordariomycetes > Xylariales > Xylariaceae > Xylaria > Xylaria flabelliformis. The sequence goes on from VFLP01000044.1 coordinate 286,468, forward strand.
GACGGCGATCTCCACGTATCCATCGAGGATCAGTCGTCGCCGCTGCGCATCTTCGTCGTTCCCGAACCACAACCAAGAGATGAACCCTATCGATATAAGAAGGCCGACAAGCGCGAGAATATTAGTTATGACGATGAAATTCCCTAGGCGTACGAATAGAGATCGTCGACTACCAGCATGACGGGTTGGTGTTTGGAGAGGTCTCACAGCATGGAAGCCAGGACTACTGTCTCGAGAGTCGCGAGCCAAAGAGGCATTGGAGGCTTCTTCCCTATCCTGACTAGTACTGGTACGCTCCATCAACAGAGTATCCAGAGACTGGTGAGATCTCAGTGCATGACCAGGTATAGGCGCCAGCGCCTGGCGGTTCTGCGGACGGGAAAACCGAGGCATGGCTGACAAGGTCATACATGCATCTCAGCTGAAGTTGAGTTGAAAAATATGAGATGAAGTTCGAGTCTCAATTAATCATTATATGTATGATCTTAGTATAGAAAACAGAGCGATATGTATATTGCACTTATTAATAGCTTTTGGTGTTGGTGTTGTGCAGTACTAGTCCAGGTACTAGCATCGCAACCTGCAGATAGATCACCAACATACATATACTCATAATGATGTGTCAGTCTGGGAATCAATAAGAGACAGAGAGAGGGGAAAGAAGATATCAGTCAATCGGAAGATTCCATTACTGCGTAACTAGACAGGTAGTGTTTTATGAATTAATGAATTCTTAAACCAGGGTACAAGAAGTGTATATAGCAAGTCTATCTATTGAGCAGGAATCAACATGCTGTTACTTACACGATTTGAACCGATCGCTTTATGAAAGGAAAATAGTGATACGGCGAATCCAGAATCCACTATTACACGCTGTATCAACAGGTATTTGCCAATTAAAGTTTCAGCCCACAGTTGAGAAGAGCCCGCTACCATAGGCGCCTGGGTGGAACCTGGTTAGGCTTTTTTTAGGCGCCCGCCAAGCATCCAAATCCGAACAGACGCTAACCTACCTACCTAGGAATAACTCTACGATAGGCGCTGGATGTAACATGAAGGCTGCCAAAACCCAGTCAATCCACGAGTTGAACCTAAAGAGACGGGTGGCACGAGAATCGCGGGTCGTTATTAATTCGCCGATATGACACGATTCAATATTCGCTGTTTCGCAGTAATATTGTTGTCTACATTACTTAAATATATACAGTACCTATGTATTTCCACATCTTTTAAAGGACTTCCTTCACAAGTTCTTAATCGCGTATTTCGTTCGCAGATGCTCGCCATACTTGAGAATCCCAAACGACACAGGTATGAGGAGGATGGCAATGAACCCCAACAGACTATTCCCCCAGCCGTAGCCCAGTCTATCATACAGTCTGAGACCAGCCAATGGTAAGACGGCCCCCGCGACCGAGCGGATGATGGTGTTGGAAGCCAGCGCAGAGGCGGCGTAGATTGTGAAGGCGTCGACGAGGTACGTCTGGATGGAGAAGAAGACGAAGATGTTGCCGACGCCGCCAAAGGCCGTCCCGATGATGGGCACGATCCAGTGGACCTTCTTCTCGGCCGTCCAGCCGTAGATGAACAGACCAATCGGGACACAGATGCCGCCCAAGGGGAGAAGCGGGAGACGATACTCGGGCTTCATCCCTTTCTTCTCTTTGCCCGTTTCCTCGGCCAGCTTGTCTGCTTCTGCTGCCTTTCTTCTGATGTACTTGTCTGATGTGCCGCTATAGATGAAGACTCCGATGAGACTCCCGACACCCAGGCCGAGGAAGGAAAGGCCGACGGACGACGTGGAAAAGCCGTACTGGTTCATGAACACCTCGGTCATGGTGGTGAACTGAACATAAAGGTATCCGTAGGTTACCGCGGTGTAAAGGGCCGTGATGGCGACGATGGGCGAGTAGATGAACAACTTGGCCGGGCGGAGAGCGCCGCGCTTGAAAAAGTCTCTCGGGGATAGCCCGATGTCGAGCTTCGAACGGAGCAGCTCATTGCCCGTCTCCTTGCGCAACCTCGCCGCCTTTCTCTTCATGATAACGGGCGCGTAGCTTTCCTCCATCGCGAAGAGCATGACGATCGTGATAAAACCACTGATGATGGCCAGAAGCCAGAAATTCCACCTCCAGCCCTTGGCGTTGGACAGAAAGCCGCCGGCGATCGGGCCGATGATGGGTCCTAGGAGAGGTCCGACACTGTATACAGCCAAGACCGTACCTCGGTGTTTCTGTTCGACCATGTCGGCGATGGTGCCGCCGCCGTTGGTGATGGGCGCGACGCCGAACACGCCCGCCAGGAACCGGAAGGCGATCAGAGAGTCCAGACTGGGCGCCAGGGCGCAGGCGACAGAGAATGCTACGAATCCGACGTTACAGACGTGATAGACGGGCACGCGACCGTAGATCTCGGATAACGGCGCCACTATGATCGGTCCAAACGCGAATCCGAGCAGGTAGACCGACACGACGAAGGTGGCGATCTCAGGCGAGGTCGAGTGGAATTCCTCGAGCACTAGGGGCACACCTGGGGCGAATATGGCTGCGTAACAATCAGTATTTGGTAACTTGTATACATAAACTCCTTTCACGTACAGGAAGCTAATGGTGATATGAATGTCTGAAAGCTGACACAGCCAGTGTTAAGAACTTTACGGAAAGTCGTCCAGTTGTAGGGGTTTTCGGGGTCATTTTCGCCGTCCCACCAGACGATGTTGGGATCATCTTTGTCATCGTCTGTCGATGTTTTCTCGATTGGTTCTCCCTTTTCTAAGTCGTGGTTGATGTTTTCTGCAGTTGCGCCTGACTGTCTTCTTCTTTGACCCTCTATTGATTGTAACCTTCTCAACTCGCCCTCCTTGTCTAGTACGTAGCCCGCGCTGGAGGGAATATCGGCATCATGTCCCTCCTCGACGGCCTGGCTCATCTTGCGCTCAAGCTGTATATGCTCATCGTAGTCCTTGTCACCATCTCCATGCGTCGCCGCAGCCGTAGAAGCGGTATCCGACATGATCGTCAGATATTTTCGAGAAAAAAAAGGTTTCGCAAAGATATTAATGAGTAGCTGGAATCCACACCAACGTCTAATTCTCACATAAAACCCTCGAACCCCCCACGAACAACCTGGTTTTAACCACCCAATTCGATAGCTCGGGTAAAGATCCTTGGGGTACACTAACTAGACGTCTGGGGAATATCTCCGCTTAAAGCCGTTTCAAGAAGGATGCAGTTAGTAATGGGAATGAAATGCTGGGATGCGACTACCAATACAGAAGCGAATGTAACGGATAGGTAGAGGAAGCTACGATGTATTTATTTATTTCAGTCGAGCTACGATTACCAAAAAGCCACAATTCTACACTAATAGCACAAAAAATTCATCACGGGTCAGATCATACCGAATCTGATTTTCATATAGCTATGTAAATGCTCTCCCCCTCCCCTCCCCTCCCCTTTTATCCTGGTTCTTTCATCACAAATGCCAAGCGATTTGCTATCTCTCCATCCCATAATCATGAGACCTACCCTCCGACCGGGAGGCCGACCCCGAACCCGGGCTTTCTTACCTTCGAGGCACTTTAGCAACGGGGCTGCGATTGGCTCTTCCTGTACGACGACTTCACCAATCGAAGCTTGCGAGGAACTAACCGAACTCCGCTGCCGATTTATGCACAACCCCCAACGCCGGGTTGACGTGCTAGTTTAGTATGCGCTTGTGCAACAATGCGAGAGGATTTCTCGGCTGAGTTTCATCCGAAAACGTACGGCAGACACTCGCAGCGTGCTCTATTCTCACTACGGTGGATAAACCATTTCAGCTTTTGCCATCCATCCATCATCTCACGTTATCCGCTAAAAGCAACGCCATCATCAGCAGGCGGCCATCCGCAAATACGGAGATCACTAGATGCGGTATGTGTTACCAGAAAGGGGATATGAGCACCACATTCGGCGGAATTTCTACAGATCCCAACTCCGCCGTGTTCATGAGTTTGTTGTGAGAGAATTGGGATTGGGGACTAGTTGTCGGTGGACATATGTAGTCTTTCGGCGGTATATTCCATCTTGCGCGATCCGCAGATTAGAGATCGCCCTCACTAAACCATATACGTATGTAGTGTAACTAGTTACCAGCCAGCTGGGCATCACGCAATTTGGACGCGTAGAAATAAGTATCTAGATTGAAACCCGTACCCAGGCGCGAGGAGGCATATTAACGCACGATACGATCTCTCATCCGACCTAATTAGTGATATGGTTCTTGAGACAGCGCACAGGGAAGGCCATGCATGCATGATGCTGGGGCAGAGATCCCCAGACAAGATAGATGGATCTACAGTGGGATCTAATTGGACGCTTGGAGCTTTGTGGGGGTGGGTTTTTTGGCCTTAATAACGGATCAATCGTCCGACGGGGACGGAGGGTCGGATGGTCCGGATAGATCGTACTGGAGCATTGACCTATTCGGCCTTGTGGAGCAGATATATAAGCTGTTGCACGTGGTCAACGTGGAAGTTGATACTGTAATACCTAGCTCTTGTGTGGATGTTGATGTTATGGGAGATATGGAGTAGGATTCTCCATGAGGAGTCCTTATCAACGTTGTCCTTCCTACAATACCGGTGTCTAGTTATCTTGATTCGACATGATGATACTTATCATGCTTTTCCTCGAAAGACCCAGGTAGTCAGCTGGTTACAAAGCGTATTGTTATGATCCGATCTGTACTTAGGTACAAGAAATATCCCAAAGCGGAAACAACACGAACCCCGGTCAATTCACAACGGAGATTTTTCTCTGATAAGCTTGTCGAATCAATTACTTGTCTGGTGGTGTACCTAGTTCTTCAATTGAGTAAGTTTTTTGTCTTTGGCCTCGTGATAACAACTACCTGTGATGCTGTCATTACTCAGTTTTTGGTACATCACCTTAGTCCGCCGGGAAAAGGAGAAATAACCAAGCAACCCTTATCATAAAATACCTCGTAGCATCAAAATGGATAATGCCAGGGTATTAGGTTGCGACGCAAAGTGAAGCATGATGGCAAGGCAAACATTGGAATAGCTTGAGGTTTTGCACGCGAATACGCAATTGCGGCTAGCGGATACGGCGTATTCATGCTGGCAGGTACCGCACCTCAGTAGCTGTGCGAGTAGTGACAAGTGCAATACTGACGTAATCCATGCTACGTCCAACTCAACAGCGACGTCGCCCCGCAGCAACATTTACAATCATCAAAACGGACTCGATATGAGACAGGCACGCAATCGGAAGACGCACATACCCTGCGTAGGTATTTAATCAGGCACCACGCCCGCTGGGGATGTCGAGAAACAAGCTCCCCATGGACCACGCCTCAACTCAGTCATGTCGACTACTACCGACTCCGCGCCTCTGGCCGATGGGTTAGGGATGCGCCAGCTGGCCGAGAGAGTCAATGTCACCCTCACAGGCGTTACCGAGACACTATTAATTCCGCTCCTGGGTCGGGCCGTCGACTCTACTACGCAGAGCCCCGTCCTCGGCGACCCGTATGCGAAGGGCGTCATGGAGAAGCTGGACTACGACTTTGGGAAACTCCCCATGCCACCCACCCACGCTGCTGCAGTCGCACTACGCACGCGCTTCTATGACCGGTGGACGGCGGCGTTCCTGGCTCAGCATCCCCAGGCCACGGTACTGCATCTCGCCTGCGGCCTGGACAGTCGCAATCAGAGAGTCGAGTGGGGGCCCGACGTCCGCTGGATTGATGTCGATCTCCCCGAGGTTGTCGCCATCCGCCGCCAGGTTCTCCCTGCTTCATTAAACGGGCGGGACTATCGCTTATTGTCGGCTGATATCACCGATGATGCTTGGCTGGAGGAAGTTCCGACTGACTGGCCTGTTGTCGTGGTCATGGAGGGACTGCTGTCGTATCTGGAGCCCGAGCATGCAACGGGTTTGCTGAAACGACTGGTCGAGAGGTTCAGGAGGGGCGAATTACATTTCGACTGTATGAAGGCTGCCATCATGGCGGCTAGCGCAAAGGATCAGAAGATGGCCGTTAGTAAGACGGGGTCGGTGTTCAAGTGGGCAGTGGATGATTTGAAGGAGGTCGAGAAGATCCATCCCCACCTCCGATTGCTGGAGGTGATCCGTTACCTTGAGGCCCCCGGGGTCGAGGAATTTCCCTACCTGAGCCGGATTGGGTATTATATGATGTCGTGGATACCGAGTCTGCGAGACAGCGTGCGCTTTGTCCGCTTCGGGTTTTCGGAGGATGCAGAGAGGGGTTCGGGTTAAATGTGCAGCTGCGCATAATGAATTGTCTATCATCGTCAAGATTACCTTATGTTAAACACTTAAGTACCTAGGTACCTAGCTGCTGTCTGTTTGCTCTTGCCTTGCATATAACATGCCGCTGCAGTTTATGGCCCTACTGCCTGCAAGGCCTATTTCCCTTTGTGCCAAACGTAAGCGGTACTTACAGGCTTTCTACATGCTCCAGTACGCTTTCCACTGTTTTCTTCTTGCCTTGCTGTATCTCAACTACCTGTATGCAGGTAGGTGCATGCTATTACATCTGGCTTCCTTCCAGTTGCTACCTCTACCATTCGGGGACAGAACGAGGCCATTGCGGGTGCTGACAGTATCAATGACATGCATTCACCGAGGACCTTACAGTTACCTACAAACATTTAGGTACCTGTATTTGCCCGAGACCGTCATAATCAGAGTTATTTCACCACACCTCGGTACCTACCTACTTTCCTACCATACATTTTCATGAACGGCAACTGGTGCTTTCCAAGTTCCAACCTATCTACATCTATTTCCGAGCTTCGAGTTGACGACAGCTCTGGCTTCTCTCAGCCTTCTCACTCCACAACTCAACTCAACCCTTGCCCTGCTACTCTACTCATCTAACCAAATTCTCACGTCTTCATCCACACTAGGCTTTGCACTCTGGAATAACACAACTCACTTCCCGGCTAAACTCCATCCCTAGATATACTAGCAGCATACCACTGTGACCTATATCGGCCTGTCGAGTTCAATGGGCCAACTGGCCGCGCATGTCAACAACGACGAGTCTAAGCTATTATGCGAGGAACTGAATAGCATGACTATGCAGGAACCCGCAAGCTTTGCAACCGCCCCGGCCGAGATTGTAATTAACATTCTTAACTATCTAGTGGCCAAGAGAGATTGGCTTTGTATCGCCCGAAGCTGTCGACGCCTCTCCAAATTCATAGTGGCCGAACTAGACAAGTACACCGTGGGAGATGGAGATTACTACGCCGTCTGGTACGCTTGCGTAACCAACAAACCCATCATTCTCCTACGTCATATAGCTTTCGATGCTGCCATTGTTAACCGCCACTTCACCAAAGACTTCCGGCGCAAAGGAACGCGGCGGATGAGGTGCGATTCTGAATGGAGAACGAACCACGCAAAGACGTCATTCGGCAAGGACATGACCCCTCTAGCTGTTGCCATCATCGCCAGCAGTGAGGCCATCGTCCAGCTACTACTCGCCAACGGCGCCGACCCGAACCGCCCTGGCCTCACATCCAGCCTAGATCGGAGGCCGTGGCGCCCCATCCATTGGGCCGTCGCGTCTAAACATGAAAGCTCCGTAGCGATCATCAAGATGCTTGGAGCACATTCAGTAAACACGAACCTGCCTCCCAAAGATTACACAGAAAACGAACTCTTGTATGAGCCCTTCCCCATCTTCATGCTTCTCGTGCTCCAGAAACCTCAATGGAATCCTAGAGACCTGCGGAGGACCAACTGCGAAGAATTCAATGGCGACCTTTGGCAACTCCAAGACTTACGTTTCCGCCAGCTTGAGGCCATTCTTCAATGTGGAGCCGACCCTAATATTCGATTTGACTCCGTGACGCCCGTATTCTTCTTTTTGTACCATCTCAGCATCTACTCCCCGTCCTTCTATTTCGACAGGAATATGGCACTGAGCCACGAGGAAGACGCACAGGCTACCATGGTTAACGAGATTGCTACCTTGTTCCTGGACATGCTCCGTGACTTCGGCGCCGACATCTTTGAGATTGGTGAAACCTATCATCTGGGTTCCCAACCAGTAACGCCCCTACACGCGGCCTGCATGCTGAAAGATCGACACAAACCTATAATCGACTGGTTTTTACGTAACGGTGTGTCGATTGATAGTCTCGACGCAGACCAGGGCACGCCGCTCATGGCATACTGCGCCTCAGTGTTCACAGACTTGGACCAGTTTCGAAAGTTCCTTAGTAACGGCCCGCTGATAAATAACTCGGACATTTCGGGCCGCACAGCTCTCCACCACCTCTGCGCCAACAAATATCTTCACCCGCAGGTCATGGAGAAGGCCGTGAAGATAATGCTTGACAGGGGTGCTGATCCGACATTCATAAGCAATGACGGGCTCGTTCCGGCACAGGAGCTCGATCCAGTGGGATTCATAGACCCCTCGAAGAGTCATCAAAAGGACGTGTTGGTAATGCTAAGAAAGGCGACCAAGACGTGGAAAAGCCGGGCGCGAAGGCGGGAAGCGAGAAGAAAGAAAAGCGAGGACGAGGAACGATTGGCCTTGACTCGTTCTGAAGCTCAGGTTGACCGTCCAGATAATTGGCCCAGTGACCGAGAACGCCGAGCTAGCCATGAGAAAGACGGACGGGAAAACCGTAAGAACGGTCATGAGAATAAAAAACCAGGTCAAAGAATCGCTGGTCCCGTAGGCGGTCGGAGTCATAACCATGCCACTCCCAAGGGAAGCAATCGAGGAAACCGAAGAGAAAACCAAAGAGGCCAAAAGGAAAACCGAGGAGAAAGTCATCAAAACGGCGGCACTCGGCATATCAATGCCGAAAATGACAACGGCAAAGGCAAAGAGACGAAAGATGCCCGCCACAACAATAACGAAACCCCCCCTCAAGGAAACGACCAATCTACTCCTCCTCAAGACACATTCCACCAAAGGATTCACGGCGGCAAATACTGCAGCGCTGCTAATCAGCGAAGCCATGGAAGCAGTAGACGTAAACGGCACCGAGAGATTAACCCAGAAGTCACTGACAAGTCAATCAAGTCAGAAGAACCTGCTAAGCCGATCCCAATCGCCTGTCAATCTTGGTTCCGACGACGACACGGGGATGAGGCTTGATCGCCGATCACTAACTGTGCATTGTCATGGCGGCCTCCCTCTCTCACACACACACACACGCACACACATACACACACAAACATTGGAGAGAGAGAGAGAGAGAGAGATCACGCTCTTGTCCAAAATAATTATGACTTTTAGTACGAGATTTTCTCAACTGACAACAGTGCTTTTGCATTCTCCATTCCGGAGAAAACCCACCCCTCAGTTTGCTTTAGTTAAGCTTTTGCGATGCGATGAGTTAATTGTCTTTTTTGAAGGAAATACGGTCGGTGCCTTCCTACCTGCTAGGTTAGGAGGGTTATTTCACGAAACTACCTATGGGATTCGCGCAACACTAGTGAAGTTTAATGCGAGAAGGATTCTAAGGTAGAAGAAACTAAAAAGACAGAAGAAGAGCATTGAAGAGCATGCACGACATGATAGCATCTCTTGTGTGTTTCCTTCATAGTCTATACCTGGTATTAATAGCCTTGAATCTAAAAAAAAAAAAAACTAACAAAACAATGGGTGATCTCAACTGGCCTGTGACATTTTTGACCCTTGGTTTAAACCACGCTCTTGTCTTCATTACTCGTTACGCCTTGTCCCTCTCTCCCTTCACTTTCCATGTGACATTGCAAAAACGGCCCGAGACTTGGTTCTTTACTAATCTATGCGAGTTGGCCGATGCCAAGGTGGTCGGGATCGGCCTTGACAATACGGATGGTGTTGGTGTTGCCCATACCGCCTCTCCAGCCCTGGACGACGACGATGGTCTCGCCCCGGCTCAGGACGTTCAGCTTAAGCGCATTCTCGATACCCCAGCCGATGCGCTTGTCCACGTCTTCCTGCCAGTTGACCTTGTCGAAGTCGGGCTTCTTCTCGGGGAACAAGAATGGGTAGACACCACGGTACAGGTGAGCATACCGGCTGGCGCTGGGAGTACGGGTAACCATGAAAATGGGGCAGACAGGTCGGTACTTGCTCAGCAGTCTAGCCGAGTCACCGGAGGTGGAGAGGACGATGATGCCACCGGCATTCAAGTCGAGAGAGGCTCGCACGGCAGCCATGGCGACGGACTCAACCACCGAGACAGGTCGCTTCACGATCGAGCAAAGCTCTTCGAAGTGGCTGACATAGGGGATGGAGTTCTCGGCCTTGATGCAAGCTTCGTGCATCTCACTTACAGCCTTATCGGGGTAAGAACCCTTGGCGGTCTCGCCCTAAATTACAGAGTGGTTAGACAAGGCCAACATGAAAGAGCTGTTTTAGAGTACTTATGTGACCACGATTTCGAGATCAGATGTGGGTTGGTGCCGCACAATGAAGCACCAGAGAAAGATGGAAGGCTTGGGTTCACTTACAGACAACATGACACAGTCCGCACCGTCAGTGATGGCATTTCCGACATCGGACACCTCAGCACGAGTCGGGCGAGGGTTCTTGATCATACTTTCGAGCTATTACGGTGTAAGCACAGGCACCACGTTGGGATTAAGCTGAAAGGGAATCATACCATCTGGGTAGCGCAAATGACGGGCTTGCCGGCAATGTTGCACATGGCAATGAGCTTCTTCTGGGCGGCGAAAACCTCAGCAGCCGGAATCTCAATACCCAAGTCACCACGAGCCACCATGACACCGTCCGTCTCGCGGAGGATATCGCGGAAGTTGTTGAGACCCTGTCGGTTCTCGATCTTGGCAATGATTTGGATGTGCTTGCCTTCCTCGCCGAGAACCTCACGGATATCCCGGATATCCTGGCCGCGGCGGATGAAAGAAGCGAACACCATGTCGACGTTGTTCTTGACACCAAATCTTAGATCGTTCTTGTCCTTCTCAGAAAGAGCGGGAAGATCGACGTCAGTGTTAGGTAGATTGACGCCCTTTCGGGAGCTAATGAAGCCATTGTTGAGAGCCTTGACCTTGACGGTCTTGTCATCGACAACTTCGACGACCTCAAAGGCGAGAATACCATCATCAACATAGACGATGCGGCCAGGTGTGATGACCTTGGTGATGTTCTTGTAGTCAACGTACCTAGTCACAAAAAATTAGCTCGACGCTTCTGGGACGGAAGGAAGTCTCACGAAGACATACATGTTCTGAGTGTCACAAGCAGTGGCATACTGCTCATCCGTGGTGATGTTCAAGATGGTTCCGGCGGAGAGGGGAAGATCCTCGTCACCCTTAGTGTTGCCAGTTCGGATCTCGGGACCCTTGGTGTCAAGGGCAATGGCGACGGGACGCCCGGCCTCGGTTCTCTCTGCCTCTCGGGCATTGTCAATGACGGACTGGTGATACTCTGTAGGATATGGTCATCAGCACTCTGCGCTTAGAGAAGAAGTTGTTCTCCGTAGGTTCATACCGTATGAGCCGTGAGAAAAGTTCATGCGAACGACATTGAGACCGGCCCGGCGTAGCTTGTTGATAGCCTCAACTGAGTTTGTCTTGGGGCCGATTGTGCAGATGATGGAGGACCGGCGGTAGTTGTGCTCGGGCGAGTAGGCGGTGTCAAGAGCGGCGAGCCACTCGATCTTGTTGCCCACATTGATGTGGTCAAGGGCGCTGGTCGCAATGGACTGTCTTCGCTTGTGAGAGGCCATGGTGAAAAGTGAATGTCGAGGCGGAGGTAGTAGAGGATCAAGGTTGTCGAAACTGATCAAGAATAGTCAATAAAGGAGCCGACGTTCGACAACATCTGATATGCGGTGTTTGATTGCTGGAGAAAGCGGTCGTGCCAAGAAACGAGCAACAGGCCAAATACTGGACATGTAAATCATAGATTTGTCGAAATGCACATTTTCTCCAAACTCAACTCCGATAACGTAGCTGAGTATAAGTGAGTAGGCAAGAAAGCCAGCTCGTATGTATACTCCAGCCTCGAAATCCTAGCCGCTTAGACAACAGCATAGTCGCGTCGTGCAGGAATAGCAACACCAAAAAACACTTGCTGTAAAACATTGCCTCGTCTACACGATCGATGAGGTGCTGGACAGAATCTTCAACAAGTCGTTCCGCGAGGAACGCCCGTATTTGACCTGTTGCTACCCCGCGCGTACGACAAGCTTTGGAACAGAGCAGCCAGTAGTAGTCTGCTCGTCCCAACGACTCGATCTCACAATTCGTGTTTCGTCGAGTTGTGCTGGGATAGGGACATGTTTACATAGACCATGATGGAAAAAACCAGACGATTCAAAGATTTGGATTCACGTACCTTGGTCAACGGCTAGGTCCGGTACTCAGGGACGAAACAATCCCAAAACTCGGCCGAGGGGTTCTTCGACTCGAGACTGTCGAATGTAGGTGGAAGAGGAAGAGTTGTAGGTGAAGTGAGAGAGCGATGTCTGAGAGAAATATTGAGTGAGAGTTGAGGGAATTCTCGACGACAAGAAATTCCAGATAATATCGATCAATGTTCCCGGCCGGTAGTCCGTTCGTTCCAATGAGAGCGGCGAGACCAGGTCGAATCCGTCAGGAGTGGAAAGGAGAGCTTAGTGGTCAGGTACCTTAACGACGAAAAAAGTGCCTCAGTGCTACAGTGTTATGCAACCACAATGCCCAACCACATCCCACCAAAAGCACCAGGGACCCTTCGAGCCCCTCCAGAAAAGACCCCTCAGCAGGCTCAGAAACGCGCCAACATGCCCCTCATGAGGGCCCCCCCAACAACCCTCGTCGACCAGTAAAACGGAACCGTGCGGTGCTGACTGCCCCGCCATTGGCTGGCCCACTTCTCGTCGACGTGAATCCGGTACACGAAGTGGGGTAGCTTCTTGGCGTCATCTGATAAGAGAGACTGATAAGCCATTGACTTTGTCTCAAGAACAAGCTGCTGTGACTAAGCCGCGATAGACCGATAATCCCGGATGCTGTCCAAGTGGAGAGCTCTCGTTGTCCAGCCTTTCGAGTTTTGGCATTAAGCAAGGAAAGGGGTCCCTATTTACCGCATATGGCTTAGCTCTCGAGGAACACCTGCAGCTTGCAGCGTACATATGATCTGCCAACGGACCGCCGTTCTTCTCCCGACTGATCCCCCAATAACCTTGGGACTTCTGCCTTCGAAACACGCCATTTTCCAAGTTGCACACGACCAGGCTGGTACTCGTCATTCTCCTTGAGCTTTGCGGAAACAGCCTATAGCATCGGTTAGCCGAGTTTCTACAAGACGACCGAACCCAACGAACCCGACCGACCGACCGACTCAAAACTTAACTTTAGTCACGATGGTTGTAAGTGGCACCCTTGCCTGCCTACACCGACCCTCGCTGTCGCAGCCCCGTGTTGGTCGACACGCTGAATTCTGAACATATTTCTTCTCTCAGCTCCTTAACATACTGACATTTGGCCTCTGGGGAAAGCTCGGACGATTAGGCCACTATGCTCTAGATGCTGTTCTCAGTACGTTTTGTTCCCTAACCCGCGATGTCCGTGCCATTTGACTAACGCGGCTCTCGCCTGTAGTCTCGACCATCCTCGCTGGAATGCGGCGCTCCACCGGTCTCACGTGAGTTTTCCTGCGACCCTCGTCCTATCGATGGCTTGAGCGACATAGAGAGGACGGGAGAAAGAAGGAGTAGTGGTGTCAGTTGCAAGGAATGAAAAAGCTGACTGTAACCGATGATGCAGCGTCAGAAGCGATCGCATAACGGGCGAGAATGGCGAGATGCACAAATGGGTCAACAAGTACCTCGGCGTCGGCGAGTGGGTACTGGATCAGTCGGTGGCGTTCGCCGGGACCAGCAAGTACTTCGAACGTACCCGATAGTATCACGTACACACACCACCTTGGTCGAGTCTATTTTCGAACGCTTTTCAAATAAATAGGCTGGCCAAAAAAAGAGACGATGAATGGACTGATACGAAGATAACGACCGAACATGAGAAACCCCCCCTCACATTTTCCTCGCTGTATGAACTGGGCCCTTTTCCTCGAACCATTCCCATGATATCCATGGACGCGAAAAGCTTGGTAGAGCCCGGTTCATTCAACCTCAAACCAAAGTTGATGGAATGAGCACCGGGCATGGTGTCGCAGAGGAAAACGGCACACACAAAAAAAGGATCCCTCTCAACTCATATCCTGCTCTGATCAAGCTCTCCACACCTTCAATATTTCCACGCGAAGAGGCCTTTTTCTGCTCTGCTTTGATTTTGCTTCGAAACTTGCTGGTACGGCGTTTCATGGACTTTAAATCCGGGGAGAGTTTGTAGATAGATGGTAGCAGCTGTTCTTCATATATATGCATGCTCAAACCACTGCCTGCACATCTGCGCGCAAAAATGGGTACGAAACCGCATTCTTCATATCTGAATGTGAAAGCGAATAGAATCTGGCAGAAAGTTGACATGCATCGTGAGATTCGTATCGTTCTCTTATTGCTTTTTGAGCAGGAGGTACTTAAGTAAGTAGATAAGTAGGTACCTAAGGTAAGGTAGATATGAGGTTTGGGTTCCGCATTCCGCCGAACAGCCGAGCTTTACCGACGCTACTCCTCGGACTGTCGATCCATTTGTCCGCCGCCTAACTAGGAATTTGGTATCTTAGAAAAAAATATAGAAGAGATCGAATAGCTAATGAACAGGAAATGAAGAAGAGAGAAAAGGAAAGAATAAAAAAAAGACGGGTTTGTGGCATCGAAAAAGGTAACAGCAGCAGACGAGACTGGACGTGACTGATACCTACTATGTGGAGATTACCCAGATTAAATACCCAGGTGAGAATGTGAATAGGCAGGCAGGCAGCAAACTTCGATGCCGCGCTCTATATACTGTCATGTCGTTATGATATTATCATGTACACACGCGCCCATACATACATCCAAAGAAGAAGCGTATAGACGTTTGTGAGTCCAGTATCAATCAGTAAAGAATCTCGCGCAATCGCATAGAAATAACATCAAGTTAATACCACTTTCATATTCAGAGTGATCAGTAAGTAATTAGCATAATGGATATGATAAATAAAGTAACATGATATGAAAAACAGTCGTAGACAGAACCTGGGGGTATGTATGTATGTATGTATACCTCTTGTCCATTCGAAACGCCACATCCCAAAATCCCAACCCAGCCAGCCCTGCCTCAGCCCGTCTATCATGATAATTCATAGACGATGCAAACAAATATGTGTTACACATATACACAACCCTCCCTCCGTGAAAAGAGAACTGAATGAAAAAGAAAAAAGCTCATCACCATCACGATGACTTCTCAGCCAACAAATCAGGCGGAACCTCATTAGCACTGCTCGCTCTACTCGAGGGCCTCCTCTGCTCCTCTCCCTCTTCATCTCCATCCGCAAGAACCCCTTCTGGTTCCCGTTCCGGCTCTACCTCCGCCGCCGCAGCGACCATCATCATTTTCTCCTTGCCCTTTCTCCTGGCTTTAGGCGAGGGACTATGCATAGACAGAAACTCAGGCGGGACAGTATTATGTTCATCATCATGGTCATCATCATCCTCGGTCTCGTTAGGCACCTCCTCGCTAAAGAGACCGGGCGGAACCTCATTGTCGTCTTCGCTATCTTCGCGGCGATCGAGGAGGTCATCGTTAGGATTAGTGTTGGTACGGGAAATCGAACGTCTTAGCAACTCGT
Organism: Xylaria flabelliformis; assembly: GCA_007182795.1. Classification (NCBI taxonomy): domain Eukaryota; kingdom Fungi; phylum Ascomycota; class Sordariomycetes; order Xylariales; family Xylariaceae; genus Xylaria; species Xylaria flabelliformis. The sequence goes on from VFLP01000044.1 coordinate 302,200, forward strand.
CGGTCCCGTCCCAGCGACGAAGGACACTACCCGTGATCTCTTCCTCCAGATCTCGCCCGCCTGGCCTTGTCGTCTCGACATCGTCTTCGCCCAGCAGATCATTGTCGCGCGAGCTTAGGCGCGCAGCGGTAGTAATGCCCCCGCCATGGGGAGGTGTCACTACGCCGTCGTCTTCTTCTGCCAACCCTACGAAACGCAGCGTATCTCCCAGCTGCGCTTTCAGCCCGTGGAAGTAGTTGATTTCGGCCCCGAGGGCCGTGACGAGCAACTTCCAGCCCTGCGCCTCCGTGTATTCGTACAGTTCCTCGAGCTCGCCCGTCATTTCTTTGCACATGGCATACTGCCTCTTGAGTATTTCGCCTAGGTCGTCGAATTTGGTGCTCTGTTGTTGTTGTTGCTGCTGCTGCTTTGCGGTGGAGGAGGAGGTGTAATCCGACATGGCGTCGAACGTTGCCTTTAGGTGGCGATCGTGCTCCTCCAGACGGCCGAGCATGCCCTGCCATAACTGCGTCCCCTCGTCCAAGGCGGCGCGCTCCTTATCCACGGCCACCTTGCGCAGCTCGAGGACCTGCACTTCGCCTTCCCACCAGTCCTTGGCCATGGGCATTGTTCTCCGCTCGGGTCGGAGCGAGAGGAACTCGAAGCCCGAGATGTGCTGTCCCACCAAGGCACGGAGATCAGCGTCTTGCGCCATGAGTCCCTCGACCTCGAGGACGGACACCTCGGGGTAGTTCATGATGTCGCCGATGCGTTTGTCGCATTCGTTCAATGCGCCCCTGTAACCGCTAAGCTCTGAGTCCCGGGTGCTTTTTGCCTCGGCAATCCTGGTTTCGAGCTTGGTCTTTGTCCGTTTCAAGTCGCGGAGTCTCTCCTCCAATTTCTGGATATCCTCGCATACGGTGCGGTGCTGGTGCTCCATTTTTCGGATGTCGTTCTTGAGCGGCTGGTCGCGGTCCGATTCTATGGCCTTCATCTCGGCAACTATGGAATTCCGTTTCGTCGATAGGTTTCGAAGTCTCGAAAGAGCTGCTTTACGCTCTCCGAGCGCTGTGGCAATGTAGGCCTCTTCTTCGTTCTTCAAGTCGGACAGTTGACTCATGCAACGCGAAATGCCCAGACGCGCCTCCATCTTGGACAAATGCCTCTTCTTGGGTTGGCGCACGGGGACAACATGACCATTTGCTGTGTCGGACACTGAGGTCCCTGAGCGTGGTGTGCTCTCACCGTCGGGTGTCGTGTTAGCCAAGTGCTTCTCTAAAGCGTAGTCCTGCGCGTCTAGAAGCTGTTGTAGCTCCTGTTGCATCTGGCGTTCGCGCCTCTCTATTAACTTAAAGCTCTGGTCAACCTTCGTTGAGGGAGTTCGCTGAGTATATGCGGGTCGGGGCAAGAACATGCTCTCAAAAAAGGACGGTTGAGCACCGTCATTCTCGGCATGTAGATCACGGGCCTCAGACGTAAAGGAGATGCCGGGCGGTTTGGTGTTTTGTTCGCGTTGTTTGTACGCCCTCTTCCCGGCCCTGTAGTCGTGAATAGCATCCCCGGTCCTACCAGGCGACCATGGTGGTTCTTGAAATGCCACAGATGCCTTCATTCTAGCAGCGTCACCTTTGCTCTGAAGGTGCACTGGTTTTCCCCCGCTGCGCACGGTACTGGAACTACTACGGCTTGGGTTACTATCGTCGATTTCGGTTGCCAGCAGCGCATGCTCGGGCCGCGGGGACAACTCAGCAAGGTCATGCTCATCGACGGGGCGTGAAGGGGGAGATGTGTACTGGGATATGAAAGAGGCCATGCCGGATTCGCCAAGTCTAAGTTTCGAGAACAGGTTTCCAGTAAAGCTCATGTTCCGTCTACAGGTTCGTGGAGTTATTCAAAGCGAGTGTATCTCAGTCTCAGGGTCTAGGTCTAGGTCTAGGTCTCGAGCGCATGATTGATTGCCAGTCGTAGTGAACAGAAAAAGCACAATCAAGATGCCAAAGAGTCTATCGAAAAGCAACAACGCTTCAAACTGTGAGTCAATACGGACACTGGTGTAAGCATTCAGATATTCAAAGTTAGATAGATTAAGTAGGTAGCAGAAGCGACGATCAAGACCTGCGGGAAGCAAGCTCGATGATATCAGATGAGCAATATCGATAAGGTGACATGGTGTCTTCTGACTTACCTACATGTAGGTACCGACTAGGTTAGATAGGTTTTACCCAGCCAAGGTCCAACTGATGTCTGGACTATGCCGCTTTAAGGCTCAACTTTTCTACCTACCTACCGAGTTCAGTGAACAAAGTTGCGCAACTTCTCACCGAGAACAGATATAAAACCACCTGCATGTAGTAGATTGGAAATACTTTATAGACTTGCTCAGTGCAGCACAAAGTTTAAGAGCCGTATAGCAGTACGTACGTACCTTTCTGGTCTATAAAAGCCTCGTCCGTTCTCACAAGGACGCATACGCTTTCCCATTCCGTATTAATAGGCGGGTTGTGTTTTCATCATCTGTTCTTTTCACCACAGGCCAATGATGACAAGTACCTACCTAAGGGGAGACTGAGGCCTTCAACTTCTCCAAGGGCACTATAGCTTACAGGTAGGTATCTCATGCAATGAACCAACCGATGGTCCCATAGCAGCACTTCCGAATTGCAGAATCAGCCCATTGTCTACACTGTCATTTTTCTTACATTCTGCTTCAATAACTCATCCTTTCTCTTCCTTGGGATTGCATCGGTTAATTATTGAGTAAAATGATGATGGGTAATCACCATTATAAGAGAGGTGGCCATGAGAATCAACAAGGGGAATAGAATTCAGAGCTAAAGATGCGACATATCCAACAACACAGAGCAAAAAGCAGTAAGTGAGCTAGGCCTATTTAAACAGCACCTGCCATGAATTGGTGACCAGGTGCGCCGCTCAGCTGGTTCAGCAGACCCTCCACGCCAGGACATAAGTATCTTTAATCTTTCCGCTCTAACGCGATGTAATTCGTACTGTGTTTTCTTACCCCCTGTGGTACACGGCTTGGCAGTACTGCGCTAGGGAAAAATTCTGGGACCTACAATACAGGGGGTTTTTCCGGGCAAGTACCTCTGTGTTTAGCGTGATGCTGGAAGGGCTAGCGTCCTTAGGTACGGTACCTAAGATACATGTAAGCGTAGCGCTCCTTTATCAGACGCCAGTCCATGAACTCTTGGATGTAAGTTGTCGCAGGAACTTCAACATATCAAAGCGAACCTTCTATGAGATGCGCAAACTACTCGATACATACCTATATCAGTGGTACCACTAACCCCATGTTTTTCACGACTGATCGCCGCAATCTGCCAATAGCTATTAGCTGGCCTAGACCTTCAAGCAGACCTCAGGCTACACTAAATATATTAAACCACCAACCAACTTGCATGGCATTTAGGCGAATCTGCATGCACTCCACGCTCTGGACCATCATGAAAAAGGATTGATTCACTATGAATTTCAAGATCTCCATGAGGAGTGTAAATGCAGTCCCAGCACCATTCCAACATGGACTATTTCTCTTTGTACGGCAAGACTGTTCTGCGCACGTTCTATACACGCAGTAGCACCATGACCTCCGCCACGATATAATCTCCCTCGTGTTACCGACATTTATGACACAGAGACATTCAATGTCCAGGTAGGAGATTGATTCTATATATCTGGCACAGTAAGTCTTACACAGAGCGAGCAAACACTTGCCTGATTTTTGTTGATTCCATGCCATCGCAACATTTGGTCTGTGCCTGGGTACTCGGGACATGTAGTATAGATATTTTCAAGGTTCTCGAATAAGAGTGTTGCTGCTCCTTCTGCAATTAATATCGGACGTTGACATTGCGTGCAGTATCGATAAAGTTGTCTTTCCGCTTCTGATCCCAAGGTTTTGATCGTGTACATATTCGTCGTCAAACGAAGGAAATCCCCTATTGCCTACCACCAACCTTCTTTCTCCTCTCATTTAGAGCGTCGTCAATCTTCAAGCCCTGTTGTTCGTTCTATCAACAACCTTCACATCAGAGTCACAATGCGATACAGCATATTCCCAGCTTTCGTAGGGCTTACCGCGGCTTTACCAGGCCAAGTCGTCCAGAAACAGGTACGTCTATCACTTACCACCATTATCAATCAAACATAACCAACCGCTAACCTCTCACAGATTTCCATCTCCACCGTCACGGCCGCAGCTCACCCCATGACATTCTGGCCACTGAGTCCACTAGCTACGACAGCAACACCACTAAGCTACGGCTCACCACCAACCCCAAGCCGAGTTCCTCCTCCCCAGCGGAACGGGGAAGTCATCCTCAACGCAGACTGCACATCATCATCCACTCTTTCTCCTCCTTCTCCTCCTCCTTTGCGCTCCACTCCTGCCCCAACAACAACAACCTCTCTGTGCACCATCATCAAGGGCTCCTACCCAACCTCCACCCTCCCATCCTTCTGCCGTCCAACCCTCTTCGCCAACGCCCCCGACCGCCCATCCCCTTCTGCTGCGGCGGCGGCAGTCGTCACTATCGGCGCCAACAGTGTCCCGGACAAGATCTCATGCTGCGCTGAGTGCGCTGCGTACTATAATTGCTTTGCGTGGCGGTTCGTCCCTGCCTATGTTGAGCAGACGCCTACGCCCATGCTTCCCGGAGGATTCGATCCGTGGCGTCATGGGGGGTGTGAGATTGCTTATCATACGGGTGATAGAGAAGAGGGGGAAGATGGGGAGGATGTGCCGAGTCTTTGTCCTAATGGGTTGGTTACGGGTCGGAATGGTACCGAGGAAGAGAAAGGGGAGGCAGACGCTCCGTGGTTTGATGGCCTTTATTATAATGGGTGGAATGAGGGCGCGTGTAGTTCGCTTGGGAACGTTCTCTTTTTGGGGGGCGGGGATCTTGGGATTGGTGACGAGAGCTCGCTCTGTCATGTATGAAAACTAGTATTGATATGAGTATGCATCACCCTCCTGTATACTTTATAATGAAATGAATTAAAGTACACGAGATACGATTGATTTTTCTGCGAGGTACGATATGGGTTTCTGCGCCGTGTCGTGTTGCTTGCTGAGAGATCGGATTTCTGAGCTTATTGGGTTTGGTCTCGCATCCTTTTGTTCAATTCTTGCTTTTACTGCGGTTGGAGATGCGCAGCTTTGTGTTTCGGAGGGTGTATTCTGGTCGTAACATGATGCTTAGGAGCAATTCTTCAATACCTCTACATTATAAAAAAGCGGATGCGTAAAAATATCGAGTGATTTATTCGCATAACTTAAGACGATCAGAAATGAGAGTCGACATAATATCAAACAACACGAAAAATCATTACTTAAACTCGATCGTTATGCACACCGAGTATCCCGCTGCATGTATGAAACGAACTCTGCATAAATGAGAGGTGAAAATGAACTTGAGGACGAGATAGGTATAAATCCTCTCAAAGTTAGTCTGGAAAACTTGCCATCAAATCACATCAACGAACAACCCAGCCACCTATCTATCCAGTCTCATTCTGTCCTGCTCTTCTTCACGCTATTAGGGCTAACCCATACAATCCCACAAAAGCATCTTAATCCCAGTCTCAAAACCACCCCGTTCCTATTCCCTCCATCCAGCAACCTCGGATACCAACAATCAATCCCCCTCCCTCCCTCTTTCCTTCTCTCACTCACGCAATCATGACGAAAACATCGGAAGCAAAGGGAACGAATACACCCAACCTACCAGCCAGCCACGTCAGTGGAGAGATACCTTTCCCGTCCGAGTACACATCACATTAGGTACCTAGTTAGAATATTTCGGTTCATTACATGTAGCTAATTTAAGCGTATGTAGGTACGGTAGACCCGGATGGTCCGAGGTCCAATTGTACGGCGTTGTCGATCCAATATGCGGCCGCGAACCCGGCCCACTAGTGACACGCCAACTGACGTAGGTCCCGGATTTTTTCGATGCGGTTAACTACCTAATTAACTAACTAACCTATACTACTCGCGGAATTCTTTGCTGCAGAAAGGGAAAAAAAAGCAAATAAATTCGATGTAAGGTAAGGTAGCGCCATTAGGTAGTTAGATAGGTAGTTAAATATGTACGTCAACCGCCCGAGCCGTGATTTGGGTACCCAGCTTGAGCTTGCTATTTTTCTATTTCTACCTGATATCTTTTGTTTATCTGGCGAATGCGCCTATCTAAATTCCATAGATGCTTATTGACGGTTCAAACAAGGTAAAAAGATCATAACGTTATATTATACTGAAGAAGTCGAAAAATCAATCATTGTACAATGACGACCGCGAGATCGGACCTCACGGCCCGGGTGCTTCCCCAGATGACATTGGGCACCGGGGCCCCAGATTCCCTGACCGCCCCACCCTCTCCCTTATCCACGACCTTATCTCCCATCGAGCGCGCCCACGAGCGCTTCAGACTCAGCGGCAATGCCATCGTGACGGGCGGCGCGGGAGATCTCGGGTTCGCGGTGAGCAAGGCCCTGCTGGAACACGGAGTGCAGGGCCTGATGATCTTCGACGTCAACCCGTCCGAAGCGGAAGCTAAAGTAGCCGTGCTGAGAGCCGAGTTCCCGGATGTCAGCGTCCATTTCCTGAAGGTCGATATCACGGACGAGGCGGCTGTTGATTCCGCTGTGGCCGAGACAGTGGCGCTCCTTGGGCCCGTGACCACGTTGTTGAATTTTGCGGGTATGGTCTGCTGTGGCCATGCGCTTGATTGGAGATCGAAGGACTGGAATCGTGTGATGAACGTCAATACGATTGGGGCGTTCTTCGTGGCGCGCGCTGTGGCGAGACATATGATCGTGCACAAGATAAGGGGCAGCATGGTTTTCGTCGCGAGCATCTCGGCGCATCAGGTTAATTTTCCTCAGCCGCAAGTGCCGTACAATGTCTCCAAGGCCGGTGTGAAGGCTATGGTTCGGTCCCTGGCAGGGGAATGGGCCCGGTACGGTATTCGGGTGAATAGTATCTCGCCGGGGTACATGGATACAATTCTGAACGAAGGCGACGGCCTCGAAGAGGCGAGAAATATTTGGCTTAGTCGTCATCCATTGGGGAGGATGGGGCAGCCGGATGAGCTGTGTGGTGTTGTAGTTATGCTTGCGAGTCGGGCGGGCAGCTACTTTAATGGATCTGACCGTGAGTCTCCCGTTTTCTTCTGTCTTTTGTGACGCATCAACCTGAAAGCTGCAATTCAAACATGGGTTTAATACCTCTGATGAGTCAGGAGACTAAATCACAGTTGATTGTATCAGACTCTGAATTGCAGATCGTGCTAACGAAAGAGTGCCACAGTTCTGGTAGATGGAGGACAAACCCTATTTATGTGATGAACCATTCGGTAGATGGCGCATGCCTCTGCCACGGTAGATTAAGTAGTAAAAATAAAATTAGTCTTGCTCTACTTGCGGGCTTCAGCCTTCCTCTCACGAATCGCAGTGCTACTTATTTTGGTCGCAAAGTCCTTCTTTGTCTGAGTAGGGCCGTCAGCGGAATCCTCGGCATCCAGAACATCGACTTCGAAAATCTCAAGGTCGTGCCAGCCGAGCTCTCTGCGCCGTGCATTTACAGCATCACCGCCTGATCGGGTCTCTCCTGATACTACGAGGACATCCATTTCCTCTTCTGTGGTGGTTGGCCCGAAAGCATCTCGAAGGACGACGCAATGGATCTCGATTGCGCCATCTCGGTATCTGGCAACCACCTTATTGTCTTTCTTGATGACGTCCGGATCAGTCCAGCCGCTTTTAGAGAGTTGGAGAATGGAGGCCAGAAATTCGATGACGTTCGCAACGCGTAGATCCCACGACTGCACAAGTTCTGCATACTTCTTTCGCTTTAGTAGCTCATCGCCGGTGACGCCGATAACGAACCTCGCTGGTGGTGTCCCAGGATCCTCCGGGACCTTGAGCAATATGGCAGCAGCAGTCAGAAGAAGTTTGTGACCAGCGTGGAGATGGTCGAATGTGCCTCCAAGACAGACAACAGGGTAGGTTTTTGATTGTGTGGATGGTAATGAGTTCTTAGTCAAAGAGAGCCCGCTCTCAACAACAACGAGCTGATCCTGTCTGAGCGTCTGGATACGCTCATATATCTTTATATACGAAGAGAAAAGCTGATATCCCTGTTCACTGTTTACATGAAAGATCTGTTTCCAGGGGTGGTAGGTGGCGGCGAAGGTGGGCAGGTCAACTATTACCGTATTATTGGCGTGGATTGTGGGACGACTGTCCCCGGCCAGAGGTTTGGATAGATCATGGTCGATGAAAACTACGCGCACATCAACCGAGTCAGGCCCGGCGCGCATCTCACTGGGGACTGAGAGCTGGGCGCAGACTATGGCCACGATGCCATATACATGGGCTAGAACGGACTGCGCAGCGGGCCATGAGAGGGAACTGTAGTGCGGTTCAGGGCCGGCGAGGGCCAAAATGGGCGATGCGATTCCGACAAACAATACCGAACCTCTGTCGTCAAGATGAGGCCCTTGATCCTTTAATTTTGCTATGGCGGCCTTGATGGAAGGTTTATAGGCAGCATTCAAGGCTGCATGGTCCGCTGGACTTGGAGGCGGGGGTAGAAGTAATAGCGAGGGGCTGTCATGATGATTCGCCATTATGAACAGTAACTAAAAGCCTGCAAACTCCTCGGAAGGCCGGAGATGATGTGTTATGACTTAGTAGTGACAAAGTGTGAGTCTACTCTAGGTGAGTATGTGTGAGTGAGCAAGTAAGTAAGTAGAGTTGTGTGTAAAAGGATCGCGCCATCGACATTCTCACTCACCATAATCCATAATCGGACTCATCATGCCTCGGTAAAAGGACCTAGAACTGAATTGGACTGAATGGGCGTTGGACCGACCCGGTTCGGCATGACAAAGTGGGACGGACGGAGAAGCTGGGAGTGACGTGAGATGGAAACGGCCCGCTACCTAACAAGACCAGGCCACGTTCGTTGGATTGGTACCTCTGAAATGTCTTACATAATAAAGTGGACCCCAGTGCATTTGCATAACTCCAAGCGCGTTACCTAGGAATTGTTACTCACACGGGCTGTCTGTGACCAACGACCCTTCCAACACCAAAGATTCTTGCCAACTCTTCCTTCTCAGCTGTATTTTCGGCTTGAAATAATCCGCTCTCCTTCTTGCAGCCCGTCCCTCAAGGTGATTAATATACCAATATTAACTTATTGACCTATTGACTTGTTATATAATGCAATCGCAAAACTTGAGACCAGGCCGCAAGGTCCCCCGATACAATGGCCTTCGTCAACCGAGATAGACGCCGGTGCAACAGCATCGACGATTACAAGCGTCATGCTCTTTTTGCCAAAAGACTCACCTCCATAGACATTTTTCAATCCGCTCTGCAGAATTCGGCATTCGTTGCATTGGACACAGAATCTCTCGGTCAGGATGATCGTGTGCTCTGCCAAGTGGGCATTGCCTACTCAAGTTCATTAGTCCCGGTCTCAACCGACTCCATCAGTGGTAGAAGATCACTACAGGAGTTTGCTCAACAGAACGGTATTTCTTCAACTACCATGAATGTCACATCAAGCACACACAAAAAACGAATACCAAAGCGAATACAATCACGTTTTGGAAATGAATGCAATGTTGATTTCGATTGTCTTGACGAGCGTATCAACAAACTACTGCTGGAATACAATGCTCGACGCATCGTCGATAATAAGGATCGGCTCATCCTGGTCGTTTTCGAATACCGAGCAGAATGGTCCTATATGGCCCGTTTCTTCCCTTCCGCTCTGCGCTACTTTTCTGCATGGCTAGATGTCATAGACCTTTCTCGTGAAGTTGCCCCGGGTGGAAATGTACCAAGCCTCAAGAAAACCCTGAACCCTTTGGGATACAGTCTTTGGGATGTCACCCATGATCGCAAGTCGGAGGAGGGCGCGGCTCACAATGCCGGAAACGACGCCGTAATAACACTTGCTGTTCTGGAAGGCCTTCAATGGCCTGCTAATCAAGCTAAGCTTCGATCTCTACAGGCGTACTGGCGCATTATCTCAAGCCATCGAGGGCCGCCAAATCTTCTCAGGATGCCTTTTACAGCCAACATTCAAACCCTTGATCAGACTTTACTTCCAAAGTCTCTGGACTCGGCGCTTTGTTTGTCGCGAACGTTTTTTGACGAGTATCATCCCAAAACATCTCCGTTTCTGGTCAAAACCCCAATAGCGCCTGGGTTACTTTGAGTTCCTTGCCGCAGCTGAATCGCTTTGTCGACGAACTTCACGGGAATACAGTTTACGGGAAGCAATTGGTTGTCACAAGTCTATACGACCAGGCCCTGGCCCTGGCCGAAACGGAGACTGGTAAGAACCAAGCGATCAAACAGCAAAGAGAGGCGCTGAGGAATATAGCTATTGCTGTAGAAGAGCCCGACCTCGAGAGGCTGTTTTCTTGAATGGTCCAAGACCTGGCGTATGTCTCGCTGACGACCGTCGTATAGATACACTCCAGGCCGGCTCTCGCCTACTTCATGATTCCGACATGATGCTGATGAAGTGGTGCGTCAAAGGGGGTACTATCCTACGCAACCACTCGCAACTATTAGAACCTAGATAGAGCAAGCGAGACATGATTATAGACCAAAACGAGAGCTTCATATCGTGTTGGAACTTTGTTATATCATTGTACCTACCTACCTACTCTAAGTACATGCACGTATTGCACTTACAAGCATTCGGTAACCCAACAAGCTGCTTGCCAGTGATTAACTCTTTATTACATGGATCAACTCTGGATATCTTGGTTTGCCCACTCGTTATCGAAGGAATTGGGCATAGAAGTAAGTTGGAGCCTAAGAGAAAAATTTACATGATTATTAAATTCATTCGCAATAACAGGGTCAACCTGGTTAATAAATGAAGTTGTTTTCGGGATCTTTACCTGACTTACTACGTAAGTACCCGTACTTTACGGATTATAAACGGTGGAGGCCCTCTCTACTACGTACAGACACAAGACTGCATGAACACTGCTCAATCCAGACAACCCAACGATGTTTTATTCATAAAAGAAATAAGACCTGAACAGATAATATTAAGAAAGAACATGAATAGATCTGTTAAGTGCTGTATAACACATATTTCTATCACGTATATGTATCATGGCGAGTATCAAATCCATTACTACTTTTGGGGCCCACTGTTACACGTACCTGAGAGTAGAATAAAGTTAGTGGCAGAGTGGGTGCTGAGGGGTGCTGTAAGTACCTCTCCACCATTTATTGCCCAGCCCCTCCGCCAACCTCTGGTTTCGGTGGTGTTACTGCGCCGGCACCCGCATCGTTCGTGAGAGCTGCGAGAGGGAGCGTCATCGTGTCTATCCAAACCCCGGGAACTGGCTCGTGGCTTGATGTGCTAGACGTGCTCGACACTGACACCAACACCGACGAAGAGAACGTCACACTCAGTTACACCACATTACAGAAGGAGGTGCTGTAGCTCCATCGCCCTTGTTACGGCACATTCGAGTCCACTTCCGGCATTGATTCATGAGATACTTCGGATAACTACTTAGTAGCTATCCTTGGTCGAACCCTGCCGCAACATTTCCATCTAGGTACATACATTTAGATTAGGCGCAACCCGCCCACAGCGCTTTCATGCCTGCTCTGCTTAGGCACCTTGCCCACCTAGGTTACTGATATAAGTAATTCCCGAGCCACCATTCCGGCTACTCAAAGAGCATATCTACCTTCACAAGACAACGACGACAGCAACGGGAGAGACGACTGTCGGGTCGGGTTGGGTCAGGTCAGGTCAGGTCAGGTCAGGTTAGGTCATTCTTGTCCGCTCTTGTTAGTCAAGTCAAGTCAAGGTGATCCGACCAACCGCGGCACCGCATCGCACCGTACCGTACCGCACCGCAGACAGGTCAGACCAGGCCAGTCGCAAGCAACGCCCGCCGCTCCGTCAGCCAGCCACTCACTCCGTTGTCTTGTCTCTGCACTGCACCACTTTACTTTACTTTGCTTTTTGACAAGCGACGCTCTGGTTTCCGGCCTCTGGCCTCCCCCATATTCAACGAGGGACGAGGAAGGCTAACCACGCTGCCTAACCTCAATCTTGGGCACTTCTATAGCCTGGTTACTCGATCAATTTGAAGTCAGCCAAACCAGCCTGCTGCGCTTCCACCCGCCGCTCACCACTCCGCGTTTGCCCCGCCATCTGATCTGCCGTCTGCCGTCTGTATCTGCATACTTCGTTCGCCTAGCCATTTTTTGGTATCGTACTACCTACCGCATCTAGCATCCAGCATGAACCATCCGCCGACGCAGTACGGGGCCGCCCCGAGACGGCCCAACAATGCCTACGGCGCCCAGCACGCTTCCGACGAGCTCCATATCCCCTCCAATTCTATGAACCATGGCGGCGCTGCTGGCCAGATGTCCCCTAGGGACTTCACTACTGCGCCTGGTCCTCAGATCAAGCTGGACCAGGCCCCCGCGCAATCTACCAATCCTCCTCAATATCAGTCCTCCTCGACCGTTCCCAATGTCCTCCAACCTGGCCGCCCCCCTATCATGAGTAGCAACACCGCTCCCACTTTGTCATCCATGTCCGGCGCCATACAACACTCCCCGAGCGAATACACCTCGCCCTCGAAGCCCCCGTCGCTAAGCATGTCGCATACCTACACGCGGGCGAGCCCCGCCGACCCCTACGATACTTCTACTCCCGCCACCTATACCCCCTACACGCCTACCACCCCCGGTGGATCAGCAATTGCCGGTTCATCTCAGTACATGTCACCGCCAGATTCCAAGTACACCGCTCCTGGGTCGCAGAGGAACATCTCTAACACGCCGCTCGGTCTCGCCGACATCAGGCCGCGCGCCGACTCGAGCTTGTCCGACAGTCAGCCTGGGACCATGGGATACGAACTGGCCAACTCACAACCTTCGACAAGTAACTACCTAGCGCCTTGGGCTCTCTACGCCTTTGACTGGTGCAAATGGGCACCTCAAGGGAAAGGTGCTGGCAAAGTGGCTATCGGTAGTTACCTAGAAGATGGGCATAACTTCGTATGTATCTGTTTATCTCCCTTGTTATTATATAGGCGTCATACACATCAGATGGATTAATACGTCTCTCTCGCCCCAGATACAAATTCTTGATACTCAAATCGTGAATACACCCGCCGACGTTTATACCCCTGGGTCCTCGAAATACTCTCTGGAATTCACCAAGGTTGCGGAAGCCACACATTCGTACCCTGTTACGCGCCTATTATGGGAACCTCCATCGTCACAGAAGCAATCGACTGACTTATTGGCAACCTCGGGCGATCATCTAAGACTTTGGTCACTTCCCGTCGACACGCAACCGACACATTCTAATTCGATAAATAAGTCTGCATTAGGGCCCCCCATCACGAAGTTGACTCCGTTAGCTCTGCTTTCCAATTCGAAGACTCCCGATCACACAGCTCCACTGACCTCATTGGATTGGAACACCGTCTCTCCAAGTCTCATCATCACCTCTAGCATAGATACCACGTGCACTATTTGGGATATACCCTCTTTAACCGCCAAGACACAACTGATTGCCCATGACAAAGAGGTCTATGATGTCCGGTTCTGCGCCAATAGCATAGACGTATTTGTTAGCTGTGGACAGGATGGTAGCGTGCGCATGTTTGATCTCCGAAGTCTAGAGCATAGTACCATCATCTACGAACCCACGGCTAAAGATGACAGAGGTGAGTTTGGCTTCATAAAACGTCTTCGTTTCTCTTGCTTACCACGTAGACAGACGGAAGGATCAGTCCTACACTGGCCCAGCAGACTATGTCGAATGCGCCTCCGCTCTTGAGACTTGCCACCTCGCCACATGACACTCACCTCTTAGCCACATTTGCTCAGGATTCCAATATCATCCGCATCCTCGATGTTCGGCAACCTGGCCAGGCTTTGTTAGAGTTGCGTGGTCATGGAGGATCAGTCAACTCGGTGGAATGGTCCCCAGGAAGGAGAGCGCTACTCGCATCTGGAGGAGATGATTCTCAGGTGTTGTTATGGGACCTTATAAATAGTACCCCAACTACTGGGCCTTCACCTAACGGTAGCGGAGGGACAGATAAGCACCTCTCGCCGGTGGCTAGCTGGAACTGCGACTACGAAGTTGGAAACCTCGGCTGGGCTCCTCCACTCCATCACAATGACGGTGCCGGAGACTGGCTTGGCGTTAGTGGCGGGCGCGGTGTCTGGGGAGTAAAGGTCTGAGAAACCGAATTGGGATAAAACTATGATAATGCCCAGAAAGGAGGGAATGGCAAAGACGAACATGACGAATCTCTTTCTTCCTTGCGCATTAGGACCCATAGAGCGATTGACGGACTGAACACGGTCGACTGGTTGTATTTATTGGCTATCCTCAGGCTTTAGTATGGAGCGCCGCAGAGATGAGCTAGCGATGAGCACAGCTGGAGGCGACCATCCGATGCCAAAAGGTGGGAAGGATTGCTTAACCAAGAAGCCAAACAACCGAAACCAACCCGGAATTCGGACCTGGGAATGGGGGAACGCTATCGCTGCTGGCATGGGGTATTCGAGTAGCATGGGTTTATATCGCATCCGTGCACATACGATTCATTTTTTCTTGTTACAAAGCATACTTGCAAATGCGACGGCGGTGGTTGGTGATGGTGACTGGCTGGCGCTGATGGGAAAAGATGAGCGCGATATGTTCTATACGCTTATCATGACGAGAATAATCATTGGTCTACAAAATTCAAGTTCTTGGCTAATTCTGGTTCTCGAGTGAGACCGTTATCTTTTTCTCCGTGTTTTGTTTCTGACTTGTTGTGTTAGTTTATTTATTGAACTGCCCAGGTAAGTATCTAGCACGGATTGGTGTGGTGCTTGCATCTGTCAAGTATTATGAACATGAACAAAGGTATTGTCATGGCATGTTGGGACTTCCATCAGCTGTTGATAGTACAACTGAACAATTGGCTCTGCTGGAAATACTTCACGTCGGACGCACTAATGAAAGTCACAGCGGATCTCGACTTACTGACTGAATCAGGTAGGTAGACAAGAGACAACGCGATGACGCATATTTGGAAAGATGAGATCACAACTGAGCAACTCGCCGAACAAAGTCACGTCTTCTGCTTCACACGTGTATGAGAAGATTCTATTTGATCATGCGTCGCTCATCTACGGTGAATTATACCATACAACAACCCTCGACTCGCATCCTCTCATAGTCTTTCTCTGACAGGAGGCTCATCTCCCGGACTAGTATCAACCTGAATAACCGCCTTACCCCAGACCTTGCGGGACGCGACGTCAGTCAAAGCTTCAGGAACACTCTCCAAACCTATATATCGCTTTCCAAAGAGCGTAGGTTTGAAAGCACCTCCCTCTATCATCTGATATACATCACGCCATATCTGCTTCGTTTCCTCCGCGTATCTTCTCGAGGTCTCCCCATACCGCTGCGTGACAGATAAAAGCAGGTCAGCATCTATATATATATACAAGAGGCGAAATTAAAAAATAAAGGAATTGTGCAAACTTACATATCCCAAGATTTGAGCTTGTTTCAACAGCACGCGATTCATCTTCACATGTTCCATATCATTCCCCCCTTCGCGCCCCGCGAAGCCTACCACTAGGATCCGACCTCGATGTGATAGACATTTTAGGCTAAGATTTACTAGTCCGACGGTGTCGAAGACGATGTCTACGCCTTTACCGTTCGTTATCTCCAGAACCCTTTCCCACCACGCTGTCTCAGTTCGATAGTTTATGCACGCGTCAGCCCCGTAACGCAGCGCAATACCGCATTTCTCATCCGTCCCCGCTGTGCCTATGACTTTACATCGTGTCGCTTTGGCGACTTGTACGGCTGCTAGACCGAGTCCGCCTGCTGCTGCGTGGATTAGGACTGTTTCGCCTGCAAGTAGGTTTCCTGTGTTTAGTAGGGCGCCGTGGGATACGGGGAGTGTGGCTGCTATGCTCGCTGCGGAGGCGAAGGTCCAGTTTGGTGGAATTAGGTGCACTGATGAGGATGAGGATGGGGAGGAGGAAGAGGAAGAGGAAGAGGAGGTGGGGATGACGATGTATTCGGCGTAGCATCCGCTGTGAGAGCCGAAGACGTGGGAGCCGGGCGGGAAGGGGCTGTTTTGCGGGGAGGAGAGCACGATCCCGGAGAATTCGAGACCGAGTGTGAAGGGTGGTTTGATGTGCTGCTGGTTGTTTTGGTGTTTGCCGCGGGCCTGGGGGGTGTTAGGTTATGTATATGTATGAGAGATGAGTTGGTTTTATGTATGTGTGTGTGCTTAGGAAGGATATACTTACATATAGCGTATCGACGAAATTCACGCCCGCGGCTTTTACTTGGATCAGGATCTCATCGTCCCTTGGTTCTGGGATTGGGATATTTGATACTCGTATTTCGTTGTAGCTCTGCGGGTCTCAGCTGCCATTCCTTTTCTTATACCCGACGACTCTGGTGATGAGTGAGTGAGAAGTAAGGAAGTTGCCGATTGACTTACATCCACGAAATGGTCGATCACTACAGCTTTCATCATTTTAATGACAGGCAGGAAGAACTGAATGATTTGTAGAGAAACGTGAAATTATTAATATTTTTTTTATCATTAGACTGGACCTTTGTCTTTGTGATGGTCAATGTTATTTGTAGCTTCATTCTCAGATGCTTGGCTGTAGTCGGTACAGTGCTAATAACTGAATATCGAGGTTGGCTACCTTGCATGCGGCATACCCCATTTAATAGAGTTTCTAGTCCTATTTAGGTAAAACACATATCTGGAGCTCTCCATAACGCGTTCTCTCTTGCAACAGCCGCCGATTTACTTGAAAGAGCCTTTCTACTGTCATGCTCCCTCAACCTCTTCCCATCATTACTCCCTTGTAATCTGTACCATTAATTTCCCTTTCATCCACCCGCAGCGCCTAGAGATTGCACGCATCCCCGACAATCTGCATACAATTCACGATCATCTACATTAAGCCGTAGCGTAGCGCACATTGCTAGCCGATACAATGAGCGACCCACGCGACTACAATGAAGCCGAGTCCGAAGACGAGGACGACTTCAATCCCGCCCCCGAAATGAGCGATGATGACATCAAGGGTGATGCCCACGAGGACGAGGATGACCACAGACCCGCCGCAAAGAGCTCATCGCCTGTCCGCAATGAACAGCCTGCTACTCACGATGAAGACGAGGAAGATGACGAGGGCGCTAACGAGGATGGCGATGGCGACGAAGATGATGACGAGGACGAGGACGAGGAGGATGAGATACAGGTAAGCCACTACTTCCCCCCTCTATGGACGGTGGGGTAGGGTCTAATCCCTGTGCACCACCAGGGACATCGTCGCAAACGTCGTCGAGACAAGCGAAACGCCTTCTTCGATATCGAGGCCGAAGTCGACGATGAGGACGAGCCCGAGGACGACGAAGAGGCAGAGGCAGAGAATGAGGGCTTCATCGAGCAGGAAGAGCCCGGCGACTTCGGTGATGCCGGCCGATTGGAGTCGGATAGAAGACACAGAGAACTCGATTTGCAGCGCGACCGCATGAACCACGAGGACCTCCAGAGAGAAGCGGAATCTTTCGTACGCAAATACGGACACAAACGCTCGGCTAAGGGCCTGGGTGATACCAGCGTCGTACCACAGAGACTACTTCTTCCCAGTGTCGACGACCCCAGCATCTGGGGAGTCCGCTGCAAGGAAGGCAAGGAGCGCGAGGTCGTGTATTCCATCACGAAGCGCATCCAGGAGAAGATGGGCACCAAGGACGAATTGGGCATCACAGCAGCTTTTGAACGTGGTGGCCCCAACTCCATCATGAAGGGTCTAATCTACGTCGAAGCATACCGACAGACCGATATCCTCCAAGCTCTTGATGGAATGCTTAACGTGTATCCCCGGACAAAGCTTCTTCTAGTCGATATCAAGGAGATGCCCGACCTGCTGCGAGTCCAGAAGACACCAACATTAGAGCCAGGTGCATGGGTACGACTCAAGCGGCCCCTCAAGTATGCCGGTGACCTGGCTCAGGTCCAAGACATCACAGAGAACGGGCTTGACGTGAGAGTGCGCTATATACCTAGACTGGATTATGGGATGCGAGAAGAATCACTGGGCTCCACTGCCGATGGCAAACGCAAGCGCCCTATGGCTGGCCCCAGACCTCCGCAGAAACTTTTCAGTGAGGTCGAAGCCCGAAAGAGAAACCCTCGCAACTTAACAGGCAATCCCCAGACCAATATCTGGACATACAACGGTGATCAGTTTGAAGGCGGCTTCCTGGTCAAGGATATTAAAATTCAATATTTAACTGTCACGGATGTCAGCCCGACCTTGGAAGAAGTGACACGTTTTACATCTGGTGGCGAAGACGGCGTCGAGAATATCGATCTCAAGTCACTAGCCGCCAGTCTTAGGGATAGTAACGCTACTACTACGTATCTTCCTAATGATGTGGTCGAGGTCTACGAAGGCGAGCAGAAGGGCGTCATCGGTAAGGCTACGAAAGTACAATCGGACATTGTTACTTTGCAAGTGACAGAGGGTGTACTCGTCGGCCAGACTATCGATGTACCTACAAAGGGTCTGCGCAAAAGATTCAAACTTGGTGATCATGTCAAGGTGATTGGAGGTAGCAGATATCGAGATGAACTGGGTATGGTGGTCAGGATCGTCGAGGACCGGGTGACCCTTCTTACCGACCAAACGAACACGGAAATTACTGTTTTCAGTAAAGATTTGAGAGAAGCTAGCGATATCGCGGGTCAAGGCTCACTAGGCCAATACTCTCTCCTCGATCTTGTCCAGTTAGACCCAACTACAGTCGGCTGCATCGTCAAGGTAGACCGTGAGTCATTGGTGGTCCTGGATCAGAATGGCGATACCCGGCAGGTTATGCCATCACAGATCGCGAATAAGCTACCCAAGAGAAAGCTTGCTGTCGCTGCTGATCGTACGGGTTCCGAAATCCGACCTGATGATGTGGTTAAAGAGTATGGCGGAATGGGTCGACAAGGCAAAATCATTCACATCCATCGCAGCTATGTGTTTTGTCATACACATCAAACAACAGAGAACGCCGGTATTTTCGTTTCTCGTGTGAGCAGTGTATCAACAATTTCAGCCAAAGGTGGCCGTATCAACGCTGCCTCGTCAGGTCCAGATCTGGACTCTATGAATCCAGCCAAAAAGCTTGATCCCTCAGGCAGAAACAACATGCCACCACCCCGGCAGGTATTTGGACGGGATAAATTGATTGGCCAAACTGTGACTATTCGCAAAGGAGGTTGGAAAGGTCTGTTGGGTCGAGTCAAGGATACCACGGATACTCACGCCCGTGTCGAGTTGCATACCAAGAGCAAAGTCATCAGCGTCCCCAAGACAGATCTAATGGTCAGAGATAGTGTCAGTGGCCGTGAAATCAAGAATTACGAAAGCAGACGTCCTGGACCGAATGGCACCCCCATGAGACCCCAAGAACGGCAAGCTCCTGATTGGAATGGAGGAAGTCGAACCCCTGTCGCTGCATCGTCAGCTCGAACGCCAGCTTGGAAGACACCGTCTGGAGGAGCTGGTGGTCGAACACCCGCCTGGGGCAGAGGAGGAGACGGTGGACGAACGCCTGCATGGGCCGATGGTTCGAGAACTGTCAACCCTTATGATGGGAGCAGAACGGCCTACGGTGGTTCGGGTGGTCGTACGCCGGCATGGTCTTCAAGTGGTTCCAAAACCCCAGCCTACGATTCAGGATCGAAAACGCCGGCTTATGGCGGCAGTGGAAGCGGGGGTGATACATGGGGTTCGAAAACACCATATGGTGCGTCAGCTTCGACACCCGGCGCAAGTGGAGGCGATTCATGGGGCTACACACCAGGGGCAAGCGGATCATCAAGTGCCTATGACGCACCCACTCCCGGCGGCTTGCTAGGGGCGCCTACACCTGGCGGTGCTCTCAACGCCCCCACGCCTGGCGCGTACAACGCTCCGACACCCGGTGCCTTGAATGCGCCGACGCCTGGGGGAGCCTGGCAAGGCGGTTGGGGAGCCGAATCTGCGCCCACGCCTGCTGCTGCTGCTCCAACACCCGCTGCTAGTGGTGGATATTACGGGGCACCGACGCCGGGCGCATATACTGCTGATACGCCTGCCGCGGGCCCGAGGTATACCGATGATGATTAGGCGGCGGTGGATGGATGACCTGGAGAGCAAAGACAGACAGACATATGATAACTAGAATTGATGGTGTTTGTGGAAATGAGGGAGGGAGGGATAGAATGGAGTTAAAATTTAGGACTCTTTCTCGTTCGAGCTTTTTTTTCCCGTTGACTGGTCGGTCGGTTAAAATTAGTTTGGTTGTTGCTTGTTTATTTGAGTTAGCTATCTCATCTATTTTATCTATCTATGTATCTCTACGTTGGTAGTCGATGGATGAGCAAGCGGTAGGATCTGCTGCTATACAATATGAAGCTATATCATCTACCACCTTAGTGAATGAGGGGTCTTGACGTAGTAGTTGGGAATCACTTTGTCTTAGATGTGGTTGTTGGGTTTTTTAGTGGGTTTGACATGTCACATGGGTTGGGCTTTGATTATGATTTGGATTGCGATATGTCGTATGTGATTTCAGAGCATGTACTTACTTACTTATTCCCGCCCTTCTTTGTGCTGGTGCGCTTGGGATTGGGATTGGGATTGAGAGAAGCGATGAAACCCCCATGTGGCTGTTCTATTAATTACGGATTATTACGTTACCTTTTGCCCTACGATGAACTATCACCTACGAGCATGAACCCAGACTTTCCACAACATCTCATCTACGTACTCCTTTTCTGCAAGTAGACATCATCAACTTTAACCTTTATCTATCATTTCCTCACCAACAATGAACTGCCTTCTTGTTTCTTAGAATCATTGATTCCAACCGAAGTTAACTCGTACTTCTCTTCACTTACTGTCTCTATTCTTCTGTTACCATTATAAAGAACAAAAACATCTTGACACAAGTCCTAAACAAGTGAACCAACCCCCTATCATCGCCACCCCTTTATTGCCAGCCAACCTCATCGAAATCCAATGATCCTACTAACCCAGCAAAGAATATAGCAGAATTTCCTCCGTATACTTATGAACCGGCTCCCCTCATTGATCTCAGGGCATAGAGAAGAAATACGTCCATCATTGGCGCCTGCCGGGGCCTTGCTTTATAACTTATTATGCGTTTCATTCCATCTTGTTCTAGATGGGTGAAGTAAAGTCTTTCGTTACTAAGAGGTTGCGAGTTATGACGCCTTCCTACTTACTTAATCATGTCATTGCGCTCTCTTTTAATGACTAGGTAACTGTGCGCTCAGCATATGCCTCGAAACATCGCAAGACTTACTCGCTCAGCCCAACTTATTCAAGTGCTCTGTTCATAACTTTGCCAATAATTTACCGACTGCCTGTCTGTCTGGCTGATAAAGCTAGTGTTAGATAACACACGCAATTATCTCCACTTCAAGTCGTTTTACCAACAATGCCGCTGTTGTCGCTTCTCGCTCCTAGGCGGATATGTATAAAGACCTTTGGCGAAGACGGTCCTTTGACTCGAGAAAGGGACAAGAAGCCACAATCCACAGATACAATCACAAGCAACAAAGCAGAACTGACCGAAAATCCACAATCAATTACAAAGACATCACCACTGCACACCACAGAAGCTAAAATGGCGATTGCTAAAATAGTTCGTACTCTCACTGGCAAGTCGGACAAGCCTCTAACTCCAGAGGAGGAGGCTAAGAAGGCTGCTAAAAAGGCTGCGAAAGAGCAGAAGATGAAGGAGAAGAAGGCGGAGGAGGAGAGGAAAAGGGCTGTTGAGAAGCGAAGAAGGCAAGATTCAATGGACCGCTATGAAAATCACTGAGCTGCTCTACTACTAGTAGGCTGAGGGTTTGATGATAAGGAGCGGGATGAGATGAATCTTCTTCTAACTTTCCTTTCTTGATGCACTACAACAATTGGCCCTGGCCTGGGGGCGCATTTTCTTAAGGGATACTTGAGATAAATACATAAAGGGGGGGGAGAAAACATATCCAAAAAAAAAAAAATTTAAAATAAATAAATAAAAAAGATTTGACGAAACCAGAAGATCTACATTTGTAAAATGGTAATAGTAGCAAGGTGATTGAGTCCATGAAGGGGTGACTGAAAGACTAAAGGAAGGGTTCGAATCTACCTAGCTTTGTAAACCTGATCCTTCGATGGTAAGTTACTAACTAGGTAGGTAGTTAGCGGTATGAGTTGGACATTGCTCTGCTCAGGGACACGGCATAAAATCAAGAGAAAGGTAAATAGTAGAAGGAAGTTCTGTTACCAGTTCACTTAGTGTAAGTAAGATGTCAGTGTTGAAAATCTGGAGGTAATATCACCTCATCATTCCTCGTCGCTTTCAACATATCTGGAATAATTACTGTCTATCATGTTTTTCGTGTTACTTAGATAGGAATTGTTTAAAAGGTATATATTATGTCACCTCCCCTGCTGTCGATTGATGTTCCTACACTGTATTGTTCGTGTGGAGAAGTGAGAGTGTGGCCTTCCGCCCATGTAGGTATTCCTTTATACCCTTGCGCTTGCAGACCCCATAATTAAATGTGGCTGGAATTGAGGACAGCCGAAGCGTGATAAGATAAGGCTAGCGCATTACCACACAAACACAATTTTCAAATATCCAGGCAAGCGCCACACCTACAGCCCACAACCCACCCTTGCACGAACCAGAACCGACAACACCACCAAATTTACCACCACCACTTCTTCGCCAGCGACAATCATTCAACCACTCCATCCCGGATCAACCACCACATCCACATCCTCAGCCGACAACACACCCTATCATCACCGACAATATGGCTGACGAATACGTACGTCTATCTATCTCCTCGTTTGGATGCGTTTATGCCGTGTGTTGAAATGGCAGTGGCGGAATTGGTATCGATCGAAATTGCATGCATATGCCGCTAACACACACGTCTTCTTGAACACAGGATGCGGTCGCCGCCGCCGAGCTGAAGAAGCGCAGAGCCTTCCGCAAGTTCTCTTACCGTGGTGTTGAACTCGACAACCTTCTCGAGCTCGGATCCGATGACCTCCGCACTCTCTTCCACGCCCGTGCCCGTAGACGTCTCTCGCGCGGTCTCCGCCGCAAGCCCATGGGCCTTGTTCGCAAGCTCCGTGCCGCCAAGCAGAACGCTGCCCCCAATGAGAAGGTAAACCGGCCTCCATGTCCCCGACAGGACGAACGAACGAACGACTGCTGACTGGAATACCACAGCCCGCCGAGTGCCGAACTCACCTCCGTAACATGATCGGTAAGATGAACTCGCGACTTTAAGAGGGAGAAGGATCATCGGGACTGACTAGATCTAGTCGTTCCTGAGCTCATCGGCTCCGTCGTTGCTATCTACAACGGCAAGGTCTTCAACAGTGTCGAAATCCGCCCCGAGATGGTTGGACAGTAAGTCTTCGAGGTTCTGGGCTTATGCATATACCAATGCTGATCACCATGTCGTAATAGCTACTTCGGCGAGTTCTCGATCTCATAGTAAGTTTCTCTGCTAGAACTAGACTGCTCCTCATATGATGGAATGGTGCTAACGGCCGGACAGCACTCCCGTCAAGCACGGTCGTCCCGGTATCGGTGCCACACACTCTTCTCGTTTCATCCCCCTGAAGTAGAGAGGGCTTGGGTATTTGGGTTACGGGATTTGGTTGTTGCCGGGCATGACTTCTATCACCACGCACGCCGCGCCCGGAGAGGGCCCGGTCGTTGTAGCTATGGCTCTTAGATGAGTTTCCAACAAAAAACTGGAATACGCCTTAGCAATGTTTAGTGGTTCTTTCTTTTGTCACCGAGACGAGCGACCCATAGTCATCCGGGTTGTGCTTGTGACGTCCATTACGAAGTGATTTCAGAAATACAAAGGCGTTGTCTGCCGGCGGCGGAACCGTCGGTGTGCGGTTCTACTTCAAATCAATCTCCCTATTGCCAAAAAATCTATGTTCCATGGACTCGAAGATGTTTCGCCGTAAAGACTTGAACACCATTCGTAATCCGTATTTGTCGTTGTCTTGATGTCTGGCGACTAGGCCTTGCTCGTCTCGTCTGGCGATTCGATCTTGAACCGACCCATTCGGCCCTGTCTTATCACATGATTAGAGGGTAGCCCAAGTCTCATTCGTATTCTACGATAACATGAAACAAAGAGCATGTATATGACTTTGAGGACTCGGTTGGTAGTCGTCACTTTACTCGGACGTGTGAAATTTCTTCCTCCCTAGTTCGGGATTCGTTCATTCGGCCCAGTTAGTGTGTTGACCTTCTCGCCCTAAGTAGAATAAGCCAGTGAGTCTGTCCAAGCCCCAGATGAATCAGCATCGTTGAGCTTCATTGTTCACGTTAACCCGCTCCTATTATGAGGGATTAGTGTGGATCTACTGGAGAATGAGGCACGAAGATGCTTCGCCACTCCGCACACTTTTGTCCCGAACGGTTTCCCCGTTCGTTAATGCGGTTGAAGATAGGGAAGTCTAACAAGACGTGGCTTCAGCTTCTCTCTCAGCACCCTGCTGTCAATTGATCCTTTTCATTAATATGAGTAAACGTTCAACCAAACTAGGATGTATGGATCGCTGTTCACTGCCTCCCATTACAACTACGTCCATCCGCCATCTTCATACACGTATTTCACATTGCCAGGGGCTCTATATTTGAGGCTGGTCAAAGATACTTGTTTGCGTGTCTAAGCGCCCTTGTCCGTGGACGTCTATACGCGTGTGGCAAATATTGATAGGGATGCTCCCTTCCGTAGAATTATCTATTCATCTAGGCTCAGCCAGCTTCTGCAGTTACCTAGTTCCTCATATATTTCACTGCAGTAATCTGGTATGTACTACCTCTATCGGTTTCTAATCACTTCGATATCATATGCTTGCTTACGCTGGGGATATACGTTTCATGTGAATAGTAACTCGCATACCGTGGCAGTAGGGTGCCCGAGAAACTCCCTTGCGTAACTCCCGTGATTTGTTTTGCCCCCGGATACGACCCGTGTTTGCGTGATGCGAGGCAAGATTATGGTGTTCGCCCGGCTAGATAGGCTACGAGAATAATGGCATCGGAATGTTCTCATTGACGTACGGCTCTGTATCACCATGTCCCCCTAACTAGTCGGGCGAACATAACACTTCTACAACACGTACGTTTGAAATACAGCGAGCTGAACTAACTCCCTTGCTCTGGACTCAGCTGACACGTATACAGCAAACCACCAGCTCATAGCAACAACAAGAAAGCTAGAAGTGAAAATATAGAGGTGAGAGGCACCCCGAAGAGGACTACGGACTTTACATTTGATAAATTGCCCAGCTCGTATTTGTAGTACTCATAAATGATATGATAACAATGCCGAACATCACTCAGATAAATTGTAGTTAGGATGACAATTCAATATCTTTAGTGCAAGCAGCATCGAAGTCACCTTTATGTGAGTTATAGTAGATTCTAGAAGTTTGAAGCTTTGCACGACATTTTTGATTGTTGCTAACCAACAAGTATGCCCGAGTTAATTGCATAGTTTGCATCAAGGGATGCAAGAGTGATGGCGTTCAAGGACTAGGCCGAAAGGGCGTGCAACGTGAGTGTTCCTAAGTACACCAAATGAAGCCCAAACATCGGTGATCTGATGAGTGGCTTTTAAGGGAGGTTTCTTGTCAATATCTTTCAGCCCTCACAAGACCGCCACGCGCATCCGTATAGAAGCCGTGTCATAACAAAAGCGATACAATGTACATGGCGCATGGTGTATATAAAGAGGTCTTCTCATCCTGCTCATATAGTCGGAACCATCGCTCAGCACAACTCCCACCACACTGATAGAAACACGACAATTTTCAGCCCAAGACTACCAAACATCGATTATCTGGTTCTTTGACAACTCTACAACTTCAAAATGAGTACTTACGTAAGAAACGTTATAGTAAACGACAGGAGAGAAATTGATTTCCCTTCCGACCCTTATGATGAGAACAGCATCAAGGCCTTTTTAAATGAAGCAATCGGCAACAATTGGACGCTCAGGGTACAGTCTTCGTCCCCTTTCTTCTGATCAAAACACACATTGCTTACTTGGATTTAGAGAGTTTCATCAGGTCGATTTCACCTCTGGATGCCGGCGGAATACAACATCGACACGGTGAGAGAATTATATGCTGTGGTTTCTCTTCCATCCTTTTAAGTTACAATTTACTAACCTTGAAACTATTGCTAGAACGCGCTTTTTGCGCAATGCCGCCGATAGGACAGAAACAGCCGATTAGACTACATCGTGAGGTAGCATTTGGGGTCTTGACACTCATATGGGTTCTCCCGGGACTTTGAATGTTATATATCAAACGTGCTTCGCCTGGCCTAGTCGAGTTTTGTGTCCTGTAGAAGAAATGAGGAGGAGGATGGTGGGACGATCACACTGAAAAAAGGGCATGTATGTATATAGCCAGAGACTACCCCATGAAGGTGGATAGACCTCTTCGCGCAACAACAGAGCTTATACGTACCCCATACTAGAGATCTTGACAGGTGACTTGTGATTGTTAGAGAAAAAAGGATGCGATATATTCTTTTACTGTTGTGATGAATGCTTTCGAAGCTTCGGATTCCTCATTCGCTAGATTTGCTCTATCTCTGTGACTTATCACTTGATTCTTTTATGAGATATAGGTGTCAGCGGATTGACTCTCCTACATCAGCATTTAGGTCCCCTGAGTTTTTACTTTACGGAGGTTGGCTTTATCCGCGTTGCGTGCGAACGTCCCCTTACTAGTACTAGAATCTTGATCACCCAGTGTTGCACAAAGCGCTTTATAACATGTAGGTGGTCTATGTTGAAATACTGCTTTACGAAAGAATTGGTAGAACGAACTGTAGTTTTTGTTTTCATCAGTCTATTTGTATACAGAAAGCTCTTTGCAGTGCACTGGCAAGCCTTATGACACGTCACGACTGTCACTTTAGACCTAGATTGATTGAGAAAATCGATAACACTACAAGATCGACTTAATTGTTAAGTATACAAAGTGAAGGTGGGACAAAGATTCAAATTCAACAAGGTCCAAAACTCAGTAGAACTGGGTCTAACTGGCCAAGAAGATTAAATGGGTCAGGAGACCCTGAATTTTGTACCCTTGGGCAAGATTCGGTTCTGAACAACAACATAAGATATACATTTCACGTTGCTGAAACCGGAAGACCAGGCACTAAACGCTCGGAAAAATTAACATTGTGAGGTTGACAAATGGTAGTCATTCTCGGCGACAGCTTTACCGATTGTCCATCCTTAATCATGTCGGCGGTTGCCCAAACAATCGGCTATCTACAAATTGGATGAACCCTTGATACCCGTTTCGGCCAGCTCCTCTCCCAGGGGTAGGTGGAATGCCAACCTAAGCGAGAATCTGAAAACTTCGTGTAGCATTTCAGACCGAAAATGGAACTCATCATGCCTATAAATCAACTTGTATTAAGCCCTATTTCCGGGAATGAATAGCATAGTGAACCACATCAACAGGGGAGCCCTGTCGTTTCATTGATGTGTGGGTAAGGGTGTTGTTGGAGGGCTATAGGCCTTGGCAGTTGTCTTCACACGTCAAGTTCTTGCGCCAGAGTTTGTACACGAAGTCCGACGACAAGGTAGATGAGACAATGCAATTGCGGAGCGTGCCGAAATTGGGATATCTACCCTGCTGCAACATGGCGCCTAGTGAAGTTTACATGGGACCAGAATGGGATGACGGCTTCAGAACCCCAACGTGCTGCTAGGGGTGAGATCTACACTGTGGACTTTGTTCCACTCACTACTGCCTTTGTGAACAATATCTGGTTACCGCAATTCAAAGGGGGTTGTGTAATCCATGATCTCTGACGGATATCGGACATCCCTCATAGTAGAATGGAGTCTTCGGTTAGCATATCTCTTGGCGAGAGCTTCATATCCCGGTAACGAACGATTATCGCTGATTCACGTTTGCGACAGTGTTGGATGATTTGCTGGGCCTAAGAAGATCCGAACATATAAGATCATCGACTCTCCCGTCCAAATCCAAACTTTCTTTCTCATCACACATCGATCATTCCTGTCGTCACATTTCCTCCTTCATCAACCTAAACAGCTGTGCTGTCTTTCGTTTCTTGCCATTACTCGGGTTTATTTGCCAACTTTCCTTTTACCAGCAGCTGCTCAATCGTTGACGATTCAGCACCAATACCACACAGACCTTGCTACACACCGTCCACGCACACCTCACAATTTCAAAATGCGTTTCTCTCTCAGCTTGATCGCTGCTTGCGCAGCTCTCGTCCAAGCCGGCGTTTTCACCCAGCAGAACTACAACGATATTTCCATTTCCGGAGGTGTAGCTGGTAACGCCCAAAACGAGGCCATGGCCGTCTTCAGCGCACTGGACTTGAACGACCTGGCCAATGTCGACAAGGATGATCTCGACTTCCTCAACTCAGTCAACCAGATCTGCAACGATGCCGAGGACGAAGCATTCAACCCCGCCATCGATGCTGCTTCCGGCGAGGAGGCGGACGCTCTTCAGCGTGGCAAGATAAAGAACAAGGTCCTGAAGCTCACTGCCAGCGTCCTCAAGCTTCAGGCCCAGGCCGCTCAGGGCCAGGATACTTCGGCTAAGTTGGCTGAAGAGCAGAAGAAGCTTGACAACAACATCAGCCAAGACGAAGACGAGGCTGGCAATGCGTCCACCTTCTTGTCCTTCGATGCCACCACAGATTAGATTCTGGACCAAGGGGTTTACGTCATGACCGGGAGAGCGGTGGAAAGTGGACGGGAGGACAGGTCTTCCTATCGACTCGCCATGAGAGCTGCGAGGATGGGATATACCGGCATACTTAACTCGAGAATGGACTTCTTATTACATAATTCGAAATATATACATACAACACCATGTTAGATTCGCGTCTCTCGCATGTGCATGATTTTATCAAGAACTTACTCACGTGCGAATCAGACTACCCAGCGCCTTAGAATTCGTCATCACGCACTTGTATGAATTTGATTTATTCACGTGAACTATCCTGATACTGACTCGTCTATCTAGCAAGTAAAGACTGGAGGTCCGGGTGGCGTGTAGGAGGTGGGAACAGGGTAGTATATGTTGATCATCAAGCCCGGATCAGTTGGCTGATAAGCACCAGGGAACGAAACCAAGTTCGTCGGCGTCTTGCTACCGCCTCCAGTGACCTTCAACTGGGCACAAGATACGTACGGCTGAGCGCCGCCCGCGGCACTGGCGCTGTGAAGGGCGATATGCTCAACGCGAAGCAGATAGTCGCCCGCTGGGATGCAGGAGGGAATCTTGGTGGTCACCCGACTCGCTCCCTGGCTGGGCCAGGTCAACCCGCTGGGACCGATGTTGGGACCTTGTGAGAAAATCTTGAACCACACTGCGCCGGAGCCGTCCCAGGAGTCGGCTGTTTGGCCCGCCGGCGCCTTGGCCATGTAGAATTGAAGAACACCGGGGTGTGATACTGATGCGTCGGCTGTGAAGCCTACGGTGTCGCCGGCTGCGACTGTCATTGTCTTTGCGCCTTCGTTGCCTGTGGCGAGTTGGTAGCATCGGAACTGGTCTGAGGTCACGGACGGAACTATGACGCTCGGTATTAGTGAGTGGAATAGGAGAGCGAGGTAGCTTTGGTATATGCCGGAAGGACGCAACGATTCGTTACATACCTGGGCCATTGCTCTGGTAGTTGGTGGTCTTCCTCACGTATTCCCATTTGCTAGTTGTCGCGCTGCCGGCGATCAACGCTGGGAAGGTGTCTAGAGAATATGTAAGCACTGGGTCTCCCGCTTTAGTTCAAGGGAACATCATTACAGTGAGCCTGAGCTATCGAGGCGAAGGCAAGAAGGCCGGCGAGCATCTGCATCTTGACAATGTAATCGTCCTCAGCTGGGGAGTCTTGGCGAATGCAAAATCCTGCAGAGTAGGGCATACATCAAGATCGAGAGCTTATCCTCGTCCTTATTATATCTCCCAACATGCTCCGCGTAGAGTACCAAGTAGACGCAGATTACGGATCAATCGCATTACCGAGGAAATTACTCATGCCTGATGACGACTAAAACCAACTCAAATGGGACACACGGGAGATCGTCAATGGTGACGACCCGACGGTTAAAATGCTTTGCAGGTCCTGCAGCCAGTCAGCGGAGGCTTTTACATTGCTCGCAATCTAGATAGATCAACCGAGATGGGGTCCCCAGAGATACTCTTACCCCATATTTTATCATCTATATTAATAGCGGCCCAGTAGGTTGGGAGAAAATGGCTATGAATATGGCTTGGCTTGGGTTCGGGGTGCCTTGACGCTCCACGCTACCGTAGCCGCGACCCAGTCGGGTGATGATATGATGCATTGAGCTGTCGAGCTGTCATGATTTCTCTAATGGCTGCTCGGTACAG
Source organism: Xylaria flabelliformis (assembly GCA_007182795.1). Lineage (NCBI taxonomy): Eukaryota > Fungi > Ascomycota > Sordariomycetes > Xylariales > Xylariaceae > Xylaria > Xylaria flabelliformis. The sequence continues at coordinate 332,779 of VFLP01000044.1, forward strand.
GTTAAAAGACCATCAACTCTGTACATCTCTTCCCAAAGACTAGGAGCTAAGAGAATTACGCTATTACGAGGAGAATAGTGCGTTACATTTGGCAATAATCCATGAATCTCCAATGCTTCGGTTTTGTCTAAGAGGCAAGGAAAATAGACTAGACCTTGCTTGTCACTCGTTTCGTCAAAGAATGTGAGTATTTTACTAACTTGCTGCTCGAAATTATTGCACATAGGAACCTTCTGCTGTGAATCACGAACGAAACAACCCGTCATAGTGTGCTAAAAATAGGGACATCTTTTCACCGAGTGTAGTCCTTAGCCTTTGCTCAAGAATCCGACAATGTTGAAAATCAGGTGATCGCAACCTAGTCGTCGAACTCATCCGCCATATCGTCCTCCTCGGAAAACTCCTCTGATAAATGGTCTTCGACGGCAAGCCTTGAAGATGAGGCACTAGCTTTGCTACGGTTCGCCCTCTTCGACATCTCCTTTCCTGACCTCTCGCCTGGGTCGCTATACACTTTCTTCGCTTGATGATAGGAAATTTGCGCACCGTAGCTATCCTGCCGAAAATTATTCTCCTTGGCAAGAAAACTACTCGAACCGTGTTGAACAACTTGCATGTACTTCTCGAACTCTATGACTGACTTAGCAATTTTAGCAAACTTGGCCCGTGTTAGCTTAATGGACCTGTGTTTTGGATCAGGAGACGTCAATGCCTCCGTTTCAGTAATGCCTTCTTCTTTCAGTCGTTTGCATCTATCGTAATTACCCAGTGCAATTGCGGTTTGGAATGCGTTCCTGATCTGCCTTCCATTCCACGTTGCATCTTCTTTTACCTGTGAACGGAAGTGTTTTGTGGCAAAGGCCAAGAGATCTAGCTTGTCAAAAACAATCTTCACTTCCTCTTCGGCATTATCTCGAGTAATTCGCTCCAGTATACCCTCCCATATTCTTTTGGTAGATTCGAGATCAACTGCTGGATAGGTTAATGCAATGTGTATGCGGGATTTGAAGGCCTCATCGAAGTCCCCCACGCGGTTACTTGTCAGAAATAAGATCCCAGAATAGTACTCAAGATGTCTTAGGAAGACTAAAGCCAATGATAAGCCTCCAAAATGGGTAAAATCGAAATAAAACATGGCACATCCGGGAAGTGGAGGACTTACTTGAGACAATTGCATTCCTTGCCATGTTAGCCCAATCTCTAGCGACCAGGAACACATCAGCTTCATCTAGAAGCAAAACTGCGCCCCATCTATGTGCCAGTTTGAAATGACGTTCTAGTTCCATGTCTACCTGGGTAGGCTGTAAGGCGATATCACCGCAAGTGATTGTGTAAAGTGGGCGCTTTGTATATGCTGCAATTGTTTCCGCAGTACTTGTCTTCCCAGTACCGGGAGGGCCATGTAACAATATAATCAGGCCTCGCCCTTTGCCCCTTACAACGTCAATTTGAGCTAAAGAAGAGGGCCTGTGTTTGTGAAGCTTAGTCTTCTGACCAGAAGAATGATTGTTCACCAGTGCCACTAGAAGTTCCCGGAATTCTTCAGGTATCACGAGGTCCTCGAAGCTCTTATCTTTCGCTGCTGAACTTGTGTCGAAATCACGCACTAGGTCGATATCAACTTTTGCTAGAGATATAATTAGATAGGTTCATCATAGTTGATCCTAGTGTACTGACCCCATTTACGTGAGCGCAGAATATATGCGGGTACCTGGCATGGTAACAGTTCTAGGTGTTCATGGGACAGTTTTGCTTCATTGGGGGCAATCTTCTGTAATAAGCCGCGGTATTGCTCGGTGGTGGCCTCGGCAAGCTTCTCGTCGACTTCAGCGTCACCCTCACTATATAAAAACTTTCCTCCATTGAAGTTTTCTTCAAGCGTTGTTAAGTCTTGCTGGCTTCGTCTCAAGTGGCCTAGTCTTGGCTTTAGAGCTTGGCGATAGAAAGCTTCAGAGTCAACCACCACGTCACCCTGAAATTCTTCTAGATAGCCTTTTCTGCCACCAATCCCACAGATTTCGACTTGGCCATAGTATGTCTTGTGTCCGTGGCAAGATACATATTTCTCCCCGCGGTCTCTCAGTCGTTTTCTGACGACTTCTTCGCCATCCTTGTGGAATCGCACCGGGTATATTTGTAGGCTAGTAACGTGTTTCTCTCCGGTGTAGTGACTTATTTCTACCACAGTATCCAGGGGGCCGAACTCCTTGCCATCGAAGGCAATAGAATAGCAGTCAATAACGAGAGGCGAATACGTACCCTTCCCGAAGGCTTCCATGTATTTTCCTTTAGCAAGTTCGCTATCATTATCTTGGAAGTTCATGTTGGGGGGTCGTATAGGGTTTATTACCCTGCGACGATCCAGCTCGTCCTTCGTCTTGTTTCGTAGACGGAGGCGTCCTCCAGTGACGTAATGGGCACGGTATAACTGTTCGCTCCCTTCGTCTGTAAAGTAAAGGAGATCTCCGGGCTTGAAGAGGCGCCACAAATCGTCGAATGCAATCATCTCAAGTGAGCCAAGACGAATATAGTTTTGTAAGGTGAGTGAATGGCTACAATTTGTATCGATGAAGTTCAACACGGTTTCTAGATAAGGCAAAGTCGACCGCACAGATTCAGTAGTTGTAGCTTCGTCCGTTGACGTATCGGTGATATTGGACAGAACCTCGAGGATTGTGGTACTTGGTAGGTCTTGCTGTGCTGCGGCCTCGGATGATGCAGCCGGCAAATTGGGTGGTTCGGTACTATATTGGTCGCTTTTTTGTTGCAACTGCGATTGTAGCTCTGCCACTCTCTCGGCGATACGATCTCTGAAGCATACGAAGAGCTGCTTAAACGTCAGCAAAACAGCAGAACACCTGAGATGTCTATGTGAGTAGTTCTTACCTTGAAGGGTGGAACTAACCTACTCAGACGTTTATCAGTAAATATGCCGTCCACAGCTGCTTTTGACTTACACTATAGGATAATGAGAGGACAGTGAAATACCAGATATTTCCTCTAAGTATTTTATGATTTCTTTCGAATTGATTTGGACCCTTTGCAACCGCCCTCTGATCTTGTCTGCGGCGGCTGACTTTTCAACATTACTTGGCAAGCCTCTGTCAAAGGGCGACCCTTTGGACCCAGCAAACCCGATCAGCCCATACTTCATGTTCTCTGGGCTGTTCCACCTGACATTGGGCCAGTTCGTCATTGGGTATATTTTCACCACAGGTGGCGACACCGTGAGTGGCGATCTGTTTTCAGGTTTCGGAGGTTCCGGAGGTTTCAGATCGGCGAGGATTTCTTTCAGGGATTCAATTGTTGGTTCGAAGTCGAAGAAAAGGGCATCGTAGTGTTTCTCAATACTTTCAAGAATCTCTTCGATACTTTCTTGAAGTTTCGATTTATCAGGACGCTCTGTTGCGATCGATTCATCTTTCTCATCTGAAATCGTGTTGTTTATGGCTCTATTTGGATGATTCTCACACTGATTGGACTGGAGGCTAATTGTCGCAGATATATGAGTGCCTTCCTGAGGCTCTTTTTGTTCTGGTGGCTGGTCGAGATTGGGTTCGGTGGAAGCCTCCTTAGGTAATAGCGGTTCGGAAAGGGGCTCGTTTCCAACATCGTTTGATGGGGTTTCCTTCATATTATTATTAGCCAGAGTAGAAAGTGGAAACCTTCAAGAGTTTCGTTTTTTCCACTTTGCAGGGTATTCAATTGTAGTTCGCTGACAAGTTGGTAAACGAAAGATATTAGAGGATAGTTAAGATTGAATGTGCAAGTGTATAAGGCGCATGAGTATCAATGATTAGTAGCTACTTTCTATGATGATGGTCCCACTCCAGTTGTGATGGTAGCTCCGGATGACCATACGTCCTATTTTATAAGCGCCTTACTACCTAGTGAGAAGAGGGGTACATCACGCTTGCTATAAGAGCTGCAGAGAATTTCAATCCTTAGCATTTTGATTGGCTAGGTAAATATTCGCATCGAGTTCTTCGGTCAGGATAAGAGTAATGTGTTCATCGAATAGCCTGCCTTATCATGCATTTGCGAGGGTGATAGCCGGGATTGATGTTAATACGTAGCTAATTTGCATTACCTACCGCTCCCACAACATCCAATGATTCTAAGAGCTAGCGCCTAACGTGTGGTTGCATCGACACAGCCTGCCTGTCGAAGTCCTATTCTAAATTTCACTTAGGACAGTCTCTACGTGAGTGGCTTTCAAACCCCGCTCGCTTATCATTAAACCGCCGTCAGTCTGGTCGTCAGCGGAATCACACACGATGGACGAGTTTCAGCAGGAGACTACAGCTATTCGATACCAGGTATTGGAATTTATTCCGAGCCGCCTCGACGGCTCGACTGACGAAGCACTTGACGGAACTTCCAAATCCATGTTGCGTATCAATCCTTCTAACGGATGCTGGGAACCAAGCGATACATGTGATCACCTGTACTCAAACCCCCCGAAGATCTTTCCAAATCCTCTGTTCTGACGCAGTTATAGAAACTTCCAGGAAATATACCATGAGTGTTTCGAGGCTCGTGACGTTATGCTGGCTACTATTAACAGATACTTGGAAAAACAGGGGCAACCAGCAATGCAACTGAATGCATACCATGATTGGACCGAGGTTGAAGATACACTAACTTTCGCATGCAATCAACTAGATAAAACAGTGTTTGGGCGAAAAGGGGATAGCCATCTTTTAGGCCGAATGAAGGTGGGATTCCAGTCACTTTGTCGGCACGCGAAGACAGCACAAACATTCATATCTTTCATCCCTTCGGACTTCATGTGCAGCTCGGTCTTAACTGGAGGTTTAAAAGCCATATTCACGGCCCTTGAGAAGACTGGGAGTCATCGTCAGGAGATTCAGAAGGCCCTTGTAGATATACCAGAGATACTCGACGAGACAACATTCCGAATGAGAGTTCATCAATACAGCGAGGAACTACATAGAAAATCCGCGAAATTGTTCGCTGCCGTTCTGAGGGTCATGAGTCACATACTCCGCTGGCTTTGCGAGAAGACGATAAGTCCGTTATTAATCATACGCTCACTCTGATAGAACCTTATGAGTAACAACAAAGCATACAGAGACTGGTGCAAAGATGTTACTTAGCCCATCACACTATCCAGACAAACTGAAAGACCTCATGGCGGACCTCGAACTGAAAGCCCAGCATTTTCAATACTGCGCATTAACCCTGTCTCAGGGTCAACAGAATAGGATGGAGCGATTACAACACCAAAGCCTTGTCACGCAGGTTGCTGCCCTGCATGGTCAAGATGCCGCTCACCAGAAGTTAGACACAGTCATAAATATGTTAGAGAGGAGGCTAGAGGTACTCGAAGGTATTCAACTGCTGTTTGAAGCATCTGGTTAGTACTACTACTCTCCGACATGCCCCAATATGTACCTCTAACAATAGGCATTACTTAGGTAGGAAGTATGTTATCCAAACAAGAAATACGGAACACGATGGTCGTCAATGCAGCTTTAGTGTGAAGGATTCAGAAGTGGACAAAAACACTGTATGGCGGAAGTTCCAATACGATAAGTCCTTGGTCGAGAAAGACTGTCGTGATCTGATTCCGAAGCGTGGTACGCGGATACCTCTCGACAGAAACCGGATAGACTTAATCGAGACAGGCCCTTTGCTGCGTGGATGGCTTGGGCTAAATCGACCTTATCTACTTCTCCTAAACGGTCGATCGCGTAGGAGGCAGAGATCTGAGGTATCTGCTGTGATCGCCCGCACCTGCCTAGAACTTCTCAGTCACGCGGAGGGAAACGAGGTCTTGATTACGCTCTGTTTCTTTTGTGGGCAGCATTCGAGCACCGACGATCCCCTAGGCAATGCCAACGAGATCATACTTAATCTTCTCTCACAGCTTGTAGACCAGTACGACCAATTCGCCTCAGAAGACCTCCTAGGATGTTTTGAAAACACGGATCCTGGAGAGGTGGAGAGCGTGGCAGATTCGTTTCAGAAACTGCTAGAAAAACTGCCTCGGAGATATATAGTAGTCATCGTGGTTGATGGCCTCAGCTTCTTCGCGACGCCAAGAGAAAGACAGAGGGAGACTCGAACGGTAGTGGAGCGACTCATAGAGATATGGAGAGCTATACCCGCCGCGATGCTCAAATTATTGTTTTCAAGTCCAACCCATGCGGAATTCGTGGAAGATCTCTTCGAGTCACACGAGATTCTCAATTTACCGCGGGAGGTCAGGCGTAATGGTAGACGCCAGGAATTACGAAAGGGTAGCTCTTTGAGCACCGAGCTAACCAGAGGGCTCTATGGGACAGACACTTCTGAGATCGAATGAGCACATACAATGTAAGGAATATACATATCACTGATGGCATGTATATTATACTACATCTCGGAAGCTACTTATTACGTCGAATGGAGTTTACACTCAGTCACAGTCCTCGCTGCATCTTGATAAAGGAAGATTATCCATGACTTATGCCAGCGATGACAAGTCTTCACAATGCTCACACGACGAAGCAGATGGCTCACACGCCCGCTCCGTAGCATTGTAATCGACTCCACGCCATTCTAGCACGGGATACTCGCCACTCCGCGCCCTCTGCTCAGCCGTCCCTTCCAGGGACCAGATCGCGGTGTCCTCCTCTCGCAGCCAAACACCACTATTCAAAGACAGACCAACGGGCTCCTTGAATAGATACATCTGTGCAGCATTGTGCTTGATCATGTCTTCCACGGCGAAGAGCTTGTCCCGGACATCGAAGTAGGAATTCTCAGTGGATAGGAACTGGGTCCACTGCGGCTCGGTCCAGCCGAGCCCCCTCGTTTCGAAATAGAGCCGTCGGCCTTCTTCGTACGGGCCCTTCCACTTGTCCAGCGTTGCGGAGAGCTCCTTGCGGCGCCGCTCAAGACGTTGGAATTCGGCCTCTACGTCGCTCTTCTTCAAATTTTGCATTGGGTGGCATTGGCCGTGAGAATGGCTGATCAAGACACCGTTCCAGTTATCTTCTTCGTGGTCTTCTCCTCGTGTGATAGGAATAATGAGTCCTTGGGTAATGGGTTCCGGCCAAAATTCTAAAGGAAGCTGCGATCTGTCATGATGATGACTTCTTGGTCTGGATCTCAGCGAGACGCTTCGTGTGGGTTTTTCGCCAGGCACATACGGCTTCTGCTGTGCTGCCCATATCTCTGACCTTGGTGATGGGAGAGAACCGCGCCGCTTCCGGGGTAGAAATTCGAGAACCCTCGGCTGAGGGTCATTGTCAATATTTTCTTGGTGCTCTGTAGATGATCTCATAATTGAAGATTTGAGCATATGTATTAGATTATCTTGATTTTCGTGTCTTGAGGGCCCCCGGGGGGGCTCGTCTGCTTTTAACTACTTAATAGGGAGGAAATGGTACAAAAGACATTGCCGCTGTCTATTGAATCACACAATGCGAACTATTGAATTGTATGTCGACAATGCCTTCGTTGGATCAAACACATCGTAACAAGCCCTTTGTTGCTCATAGTCAGCTCAGGCTCAGGACAGTCTATCAGCCCAGTGTGCCAGTAACAAGCTATGGTCGTTCTGACAATCGATCTCACTTGATGAGGTAGGCGCACTTTGTCAACCCGTCTCGGATCCGAACGAATTGTTCCGCCTGAAGCTGACTTCGTTCCTCGAGAAGCTCACACTGAAGCATCATCATTCTTGCCTTCTTATCTGGCGAGTCAGTTTCCTTTAAGGTATCTCCGACTGTTTTCCGCAACAGTTTGGCGTTCCCCATCAGGACTGCAGTTATGTGAGAAAACAACGTGGCCTGCATCGAGGAGGCCGATGTTGCCGAGGCGACGAAATTGCCGACGCGAAGTTCGGGTATATGCAATCGAGGCTGAATCAGATCCGGGGATGCCGCGGTGATCTTTGCGCAGAATTTGGTGGCCCCCACAATGTAGTCCAGGGCGTCCGAGACACCTTCGTGACAAGCTGCGAGCAACTGGAGAAGGAACATGTCAATTGGGCTGCGGGTGGGATTTGTTTCACTGAATACGTTGGTGAACTCTTCTAGCATGTCCGAGTTGTGGAAGCAATTCAGATCTTGGCAATCTTCCCCCCAGTGTGGGCGAGATCCGTCAGTTAATAGGCGCAGAGCATCTGGGTACAGATCAATCAGACGCTGTGCGAGTGTGAATAGCTGTTCGATGCATCGAGAGTGCGAGACGTGGATAACGTGCTGGGAATAGTACTCCTCAAAATCGGCCCCCTTGGACAGATGGATGCTCGCTGCCGGACTTAGTTCAACTGATACATCATGTATCTCGACAGCTATGGCTGATAGCTGACGTACACAAGCCGACCTAGGATCTTGCGGCGTCGTATCCAGTGGGGGATCTGATATAGGCGGCGAAACATAATCTATGTTAGCCACTGGTAAATCGCCGATATCAAATATTGGTGGCCAAGTGAGGTGAAGGTCATCACCTCCATGTAGATTTTGTTGCAGTAAGGGGTTACTTTGGCAAGCAATGTTGCCTGAGCGGCGCCAAGCCGGCCCAGCTGGGCTAAAGACGCAGTTGGATCCGGCTTTCAGACAACGCGAACATGATGCGCTTCCAAACTCCTTTGGGCATTTCAGTTTCTGAGCATGGCAACGATCGCAGGAAGCCCTCAATGGCCGCGGCATGATGAAGACTTCGAGAAAACCCTAAAAGTTGATTTTATTTTGGTCGCTGGAAAGTGAGATCCAACACCAACGCCCATTTCCATCCCTGTAAAGATTATAAATCATCAGCTAGTCTAGGTTAGTCTTCGCTAGTTATCCTTAAATAGAAAGAAGGACAGTGTATTTTGAAGATTCCTCACGGTGGCTACTACTTAACTTATATAATCACAATGTTCGCCTGCACCTTGTAGGCAAGGAAAAAGGGAAATTCTTGCTATAACCGCCGGCGTACGAATAAATACTAGGTTGTGGTTACGTACTCAGAAGTAGTTAATTATAGATGTATAGAGCCCTACGTGTCTCTAAGATTAGAGGCATCGCTGGATCTAGGTCTATTGCCATGATAGTAAACAGGGCGCTATCCTAACAAAAAAAAGGTGGCAAGCAGGTCTCGCAATTTATTACATCTGTAATAAAGCAGGCTAAAAAAGCCATCATAATACGTATCAATATGCAAAAACACGACGCACCCTGGCGCATAGAGCCAATAGCAACCCAGCCCCCACGAGGAAGAAACAGGGTGTCTGAACTTCTACATCGAATATGCTGCATTATGACATCTAGTCACGAGCGGGGAAACCCGACGCGAGTTTGGCGTGTGAAACGAATATAAGGTTATATCTCCTTACGAAGAAAATGGTGCGAAGATGGCTTGAGAAGATTTGTTCTCCGTCATTCTATTTGACTTGATACTTCCCTCCTTTTCTCCTGCTTAGTCGTAGTGACTATCTTGTGATTAAACATTTATTAGCTCATCCTATGACCAAAATGTTAGTTTTAGAAGCCGAGACCATGGCTTTCTCTAAAGCTACGCAGACGGAAGACGATTGGGACGAAGTAAAGGCTGATGTCAAGCAACTTGTTAATGCACTACGCTCTCTCGATCTTCAGTCTAAGCAGGTCGAATCCGAAGTTTGTCATGCTAAAAGCTAACATTTAAGATCCTAAGTGCTAACGTCTATCTGATGTAGCGAAAATTTGGGTTTGATTTAAAAAAAAAAGAATCAAACAGGAATTGGATCGCAATCTCAGGCCTACCAACCAAAAATAAGAAGCGTTGGCCCTCTGCTTGTTTCCATGTTCACCACTTTCCAGAGCAAGGATCGAACCTTCAAATCCTTGAACGAAACAATTTACACCAACATGTGGCTTCCTACATTCGCCAATAAACTGATCTTCAGAGTTCCTACTCCAAGCTTTGTGTCGGTACATTGAAATACATTACCGTCTTATAAGAATAGTATCTGATTACTGCTACAGATGGTGTTCGCCTTGATATATTCCAAAAGGACGCCGCCGAAACGAAGCGGCACTACAAATAGGCACTTGTGTCGGTCTCTCTATTTACCTATATTAAAGCCCTCGCGTTCATTATCGCTGTGGACTGGAATAATTTTAGACGACGGTGCTCGTCGTGGTGGGTTGGGTTCTCACGGTGGCGGGGTAACTCATCGTTAGGCGGAAATACTGCAGGAAACCTCAATAATTCTGTTGCAGATGTGCCAGCTAGCCGTGCTCCAGAACAGGAGTTTCAAGTCCAAACGTGGCTACGCAGGCCCGTAAGGTGGGAGATGAAGAAGTTGGGCCTCATGAACCTAAGCATCGATTCCCCTACTTTCTTCGGACTGGCAAGTCTGGCGAGTCCTCAGACCCTAAGGATAAGGGGAAAACGCCAGAAAAGAGCCCTTGAAAGAATACAAAGGATTTTACTTTCAGTACGAAATATAGAAAACTTAAGGGTATGCTAAGACGTCTGAGGCAGGTAGGCTAGAGATTTTCTGCCGGAGTGTATGGCGTATCTGGAGACCCAAGTATTTAGCGAACCAAGCCAAATAGCTTACTATTCTACGTGATTGATCTTTTGCATACAACTGTTGAAGAGTTGGTATGAAGCCTCCAGAAATGGAGGGTTTTCCATTGTGACTCTCGCTCTATAAGATGATTGATTGAAATTGTTGTCGCAAGCTTCATCTCATGTTAAACTAGCAAAAAAAGAGGATAAGTATTCTGTAACAGCGCTATTTGAAAGCTACCAATATCTCCATTTAAATGTCTTCTTAAATAGACCGAAGGAGATTGACGACAGCTAATTCGTAGCCCATCTGCGTCTGCCACCCTTTTTGGCTGGAGATGCCACCAACTTCGCGTTCAGAGTCAAAAACACTCTACTTGAGCCGTACATAGTTAGACTTACGGCGAGGGCCTATACCTTTGCGTAACTTAGGTGCTTGGACATCTGCTTGTATGTCGTGACGTAAACTTAATAAATCAACAACGTTATTTCTTTGCTATAATAAGTAGTATGAGCACTTGATTATGCACTTGACTTTATAATTGCCCACGTTTTCTACGTCGGTTATCTACGTTGTATAACTTGGTGCCATAGAATACAGGGCACTTTGGCGCGCTACTTAATCGTATGTAAGTGGGAATTGGCGGCATCCCCAGCCGAAAAGGGTGGCAAGCGCAGGTGAGCTAATAGTAAGCTTCGCTCGTGGTAAGCCAATGCGATATGTCCCGAGACAATGACAAGCATAACGCAGTCACCTCTCCGGTAGACGAGCTATACAAGACGGACGAGATGAATTTCTCATCGAGAGTTCTTCTCTAGATGCCAGTGTTGCTGCTTAAGTAATCTGTCCTGTTAGATGATCGCTATTTCTATACTGTCTGGACCACCCTGGCTACTCGCCAGTCCACTCTCATCGACCTGGAGACCAAGCCTCGAGATGTCGTCAGCATCGGCTACAGTGCAGTGGCCGACTCGTCGATACACGACCGGCACTGTACAGAGCACAGGCTCCAGGAGGAGACAAGATACTTCTGTTGCACATTGCCCCAGAGAACGGGGGAGAGCCTCATAGCGAATTGCCTGCAGGGAAAGAAAATAAAACGGCCCGGGCACACCCAGAGTGATCCCGAGAGCGTCGGGATGTAAAGCGCAGTGCATTGGCTGCTTGTGCTGGGTTAACAAGCTCAAGCTGCCCACGAGGCGCAGACACGCATTGCCTGGTGCTGTGCTGCTGTCGGGAGGCGTTTCCACTGCGGAGACCGTGACTAGGAATGCGGATTGCGCGACGGCAAAGCGCGGACGGATAGGTCCATCCACACTTGCCCAGGACCACGAAGGTGCGCGATACTTTTCAGATGATCTGCTGCGCGGCTGGTCCACCCACCAGTCCAGCAAATGCAGGAGGTTTGACCGCCATAGGCCGGCCAGATACTGATCCCCTGTAATTTCTCGGAAGAGTTCGGCAACGCCAGAAAATGCCGGCAGCCTGTCGTCGGGGAGTGTCAAGGCGCAGTTTGAGTACTCGCGGACGAGGCTGTTCCACAGACGCAGCGCGGGCGTGGACATGGCCTGATCCTCTGGCAGGTCATTCGCCGGACCGTTCTGCGGCGACGATGGCCGCCTTGCATCTCCCATCTCCCAGAGCGACTCTAGGTCCTTGGCCGAGCGAAACGACTGCGGCATGCCGTGGGGGAACCCTTCACACTTGAGCTCCAAGAGACACTCCCAAAAGATTTGCGACTGGCCGAAGTAGAGTACGCGGGTCGACAGAAGGCGTTCCTGGAAGACCCATCCTCTTTTATGCAGAGGCCCGCCGAGGATCTGTCGGTCTCGGTAGCTCATGTCGACGACGTGGTGCGTCTCGTCGCGCAAGGCCCCAGATGGTGCCGCGATTAACCCCGGCGCAACGGCTGTCGTGTCTCTCGCCCGGAAGAGGCCACCGTACGGATCGCTGGACGCAGAGGCGGCCAAATTGCATGCCGCATTACTATAGATAGATCGCATCTGGGGAATCTCACGTGCCTTGTCTTCATGCACGTCCTGGACGATGCAGAGCGCGTCGATCCATAGATATCGAATAGACAGTCGCCGGGCCACGACAACGGCGTCTTGAAAGGTTCGGGGCAGATCCGAGATCCGCAGCTGTCCTCCGCGGAAGTCGTCGAGTGTCGAGCGGAGAAGCCTAAGGGCTCCGTCAGGTAGTCCCCATCGATAGCTCAGCGTGGCATAGGGCGCTGGCTCAGTGCCGTCTTGCGAAGTTACGACGAGTCTCCAGCACGTCTCCCCTTGACTACCAATGTCCAGCAATCGACGCGGTAGCCAACCCGGGCAGCGCTGTGACTGACGGCTACAGAGAGGATGGCTGCTACAACAGGACTGATACCAGTGCAAGGCCAGGTCCAGTGTAGTGGAGGAGGAGGTATCTGCGTCAAGCTGAAGGTGAGGAAAGAAGCGAATGCTTGTAGGGTCTACAATATTGTAAAAAAGTTAGCAGCTGGTCCAATGATGCTGTATTCTAGACCGAGCCTGCATATCTGGCACATACCACTCGTGGGAAGCAACTGGAATTTTGTTTCGATTCTGGCTCGCCTTCCAAGGAAGATTACCACGACCTGTAGGTCCTGCAGGTCCCCCTTACTGCGTATCCGATACATTGTTGAAGCCGTCTCGATGCGGGCTTCTGTTAGTAAGTTTTGTGCTTGGTGATTCACATTGTCATATACTATACGGCACACAAGGCACTTTTGTGTGGCTGCACTGCGAAACGAATCGAGCGTCGGGTGGTGGCGTTGATAGACATAAACATCTTGTGACTTTTCAAAAGAGCACCTTCCTGTATATAAAGCATCGTGGCAAACCCGGCAAAGAATGCTAAGACTCGCCATGGTGTTTAGAGTATCAGGTCGTTCTCTTGGGCGCTCGAGCTATGGCCAAGCCTTCGCATTATCCATACCAGCGAGGCTCTCTCTTACAAAAGGCCGAATGCTGTCAGCTTACATACCAAGCCACGCTTCTGCCTAGTCTGCCTGCTTGCTTATATATACATGTTTAAGCTCTACGACTTACCGTTTCAATACTCCTCGTACCTGTCATTTTCCCTGAGGAGGTGAGAACAGCAACAGAAAGCCCCGCAGCCGGCCTTTTGCGACCCCTTTTCACCAAAGATCATCTTTTCTACCAGTTTTGATACAACAGAACTCAGCCACTTCCCAAGTCTTGTTTCTTCTTTTTATGAGCTGCAATGTGCACGGTGATATACGGGAGAACGTTTTATAGGGCCTGTGGTCATTATGCCCGCAGTAAATATGCTGGAACGATACCATGTCCACAAGCGCCAAGCCAAGGTGAAATGGACAAGGTTGGTCACTGGATTCCTTGCCCAAAACGGAAGGAAGGGAATAGTGAAAACAATGAAAACAATACTACGTCCGAAGAGCACGGGCTATGTCCGTCTTGCGAAGCAAATAGGTAATTTCGGTCCCACGACAACCCTGCAAGAAGAACACAGAAACTCATAGAGATACCAGAAAAAAAGTAAAGCGGCCGTCAGAAAAAAAGAAGAAAGCACGCCAATAATCGACAAAAGCACTCATTTAAATTACGGCTATGTGCAGCTGGGGCTGCGACCCTTGGGAAGTTTCGAAAGACAGTGATTGCATGTCAATTACCTCCATCACATCTACAACATCAATAATTATCCACTTCGCTCAACTACACTACATCACGCCTATGCAGATAGCTCTCCAGATATGGGTCTGTGATGAGCTACGCCTTCGTTTTTAGCGAAGGGCGTGCACTTAGCTAAGTAAAACGAAAGTATTTTTGTTACATAATATATACATACATATATTATATGCTTAAGAAATTGGCCCAAATAGCTCCGGACACAGCTAGGTGGACACATTGTGCCGTCGACGTAGCACGGCCCCCCTTCGCGTAAAACCTTTTTCTTACTGTAAAGGGACCATATGGATGTTTTACGATATAAAAGGACATACGTTTGATGAACTTTCTTATTGTTACTCTGATTGAGGCTTAGCTGGCAGCTTTCAAAATGTAATGTAGACTGCTATAATACTAGAGAATTTGTTAATTAATGTTTTGCCACCAAAGTTACACTTGTATATGCAAGCTAGTCCACCCGGATGAGGAAGCTCGTGATGCGCTACATGCTCCCGTCTCATCTCTCAAGACCAGCTCAAAGTCCAATCAGAAAGAAAAGCCCCCTTCTCAGTAAATGTCTCCAACTTATCTACTTTAAGAACCTTCGATGCGGAATCATAATGCCAGCTTTCGCCATCGAGTTTCGTCTCGCCGAATTTGACTTCAGATACGTCTCCCTCGACGCCAAGAATAGTCACATAGCCCAGAGGATTTTCGTCTTTATAATCCCCAGACAGCGTTGCCGTAAGCGCCGATTTAGAAACGGAGAACTAGTTAATAAATGAGTCAGCAAGGTAAGCGACACAGACACGTGTGCAATAACTCACATCAACCAAGGCTGTAGCCTCGGGGTTCACGCTCTCGCCATCATCGATATACACCTCGCCTTTCGCCTCTCCTTTCGTGTCTAGTGCTACGAGTAATGACCACGGACTAGCCCTCACGGCTGCGGTGGTTAACCCTGCCTCGTGCATGGGTATCACGCTTCCACCGCGCACATACAAGGGGATGTGACCGAGCGGTGCCTCGATTGTTACGTTCTGTCCGACTTTCACGTCTGTGATGCGCGTCTGGGTATACCAATCGTACCAGATCGTGCCGGAACCGACACCGGGGAACACACCATCGACGGTCGTCGCACCTTCTTCGAGAACAGGCGTGACTAGGATGGAGCTACCAAGCAGAAACTGACGATCTGCCTCCGCGAGCCATGGCTCGTCGGGGAATTCCCATGCCAGGGCACGCATCGTGGTCGATCCTGTAGAGTGGCTCAGGTAGAATGTTGTGTAGATGTATGGTAGCAGGGCATAGCGAATCTCCATCGCCTTCTTGCTTGCTTCGATTACAGAGGGCCATAGGTACGGTTCCTGCGAGGTGCCGTGGATCTCGTTGTGGTTTCGGTAGAATGGGAAGAAGGCTGATAGCTGCATCCACCGGTTGCAGAGCTCCTCGGTGGCGTTTCCGGTAAATCCGCACGTGTCGACACCGAACATGGGAATGCCGTATAAGGAGAATGATAGTGCCTGCGGGATGGAGAAGTAAAGATACGGCCAACTCGAGAAGTTATCGCCACTAATGTCATTTAGACTTGCTAGATACCCCTGAAGGCATGGTTGAACTTACCCCCAATGGCCGGCATGTCTACCAGAACCTGCAAAAGTAGAACGTCCGATAATAAACGGCCGCTTTGTCGGAAAGATGTTCAAAAGGGCGTAGTACGTCGCGTTCAAGTATAGGTGCCCCTCGACGTTACGGAAATCATACTGCAAAGTCCCATCACTGTGCGTTGCATTGGGACTCATAGTTTTGCCACCAAGCTCACCGTGATAGTTGTTGATCGCATAAGGAGGGAATTCGACGTTGCGAGTATCGGAGGCTGTTAACTCTCCCGTGGCCGAGGGTAGGGAATCCGGGCCTGTGTTGCCGTAATATCTGTCGCTACTACCACAACTACCTAGGCAAAAGGATGATACTTCATTCATATCGATCCAGATGCCGTCGAAAGGGATCTTCTTGTGATACTCGGTAACCTCAGAAATCCACCATTGGTTCGTCGTGGATTCTCCAAATAACGCACCAATCCAATCGGCCCAGGCTGTGGTTGTTTAGTACGAGCGGATTAAATCATCTCAGGAGCATACGTACTGCAGTATCCAGGCCAGACTTGTCCCACATATAGTGACCCATCAGGATTCGACACGAAAGCCTTCTGTTGAAGTCCCCGGTCAAACGAAGGATACTCATCGCTCTGATTGCCGGGCATAGGCACATAGATTCCAGCGTCTATGATTGGGATGTAGTGCTGATCCTTCTCATGAAGTGCGTCAAGAAACTCGAGGCCTTTATCATATGGATAGCGAACCGGATCATTTTCGAAATCC
This sequence comes from Xylaria flabelliformis, assembly GCA_007182795.1. Classification (NCBI taxonomy): domain Eukaryota; kingdom Fungi; phylum Ascomycota; class Sordariomycetes; order Xylariales; family Xylariaceae; genus Xylaria; species Xylaria flabelliformis. The sequence goes on from VFLP01000044.1 coordinate 349,320, forward strand.
CGGTAGGCGTTCATGTAATCAATATCATCTATAACAAGTCAGTACCATCCATGAAGCCTTAAATGATGACAACCTACTCCAAATTGTTTCGAGAGGAATCTCATTTTTAGCAAAGTTGTCGACAACTTCTTGGACGACAGACCAGTTCTGGTAACCCCACCGGCATTGATGGAATCCGAACGTCCAATACTGGTGCATCGCGGGAAGCCCAATGGCACTCTTTTGGTAAGACTTAGTAACCTGGTCCTGGGTTGGGCCCTCGAAGAAGTATAGATCAATGCCGCCACCGAGTGCCCTCCAGGCGATACCCTCATCCCGTAGCAGAATTTCCTGCGTATGCGCATTCCGCTGAAACACGCCATGCGTGAATGACTTGTATTGCATTGATTTATCGACGGGATGCGCTGCGTAGGTTAGTTTACCATTCTGATCAACCTCAAAATATCGAGTGTCAAGGTAGGTTGGGTGGAAGCCATATAAATTGGCGTCAATAACGTCGCCCACATCTGCATTGTGCAGTGTCCCTGAAATGGTCAGTCGGGTTGTCACTCGCACGGAGAGAAGCAACACGTACTCGTGAGATTAGTCCCTAATCTGAAGCTGTGAATGGTTTCCCCTAACCCATATAGGTTATAGTTCTCTGGTAAAACAGACTTGAACTCCACGAATTGGTCCTCAAAGACAAGCTGAGAGCCCTCTGTTGAGAATAGAACATCGCTTGTGCTCTTCCGCGTGACCTTAAACGAAAAGGTCGGCTCATCACTCCATGAGAACTCGAGGTCACTTTCTGGTGTGACGTCGACCTCTGTCTTGGGCTTTGGCACTAAAGCCTCGGGTAGGACAAACCATGACTGGTTGGCTTGGCCGATATACTTGGGTAGAATCTCAATATGAAGCCTGTCTGCTGCTTGATACTCAACGGTGAGGCTCAGGGCCTCGACATCAGTGCCATAGACATTACAAGGGTCTCCAGCCAAGATCAAGTCGGCCGTCAAGCCGAGTGATGTCTCGGCCACGTTCAATGCTTTGTACCCGGGACATACTGATTGAGGGTTCACGGCGTTCGGGTCATATATGTTCGGAACGACAGCAGCATCGTCTCGCTCACTAAGTTCACCAGACGATGATAGCGGCTGCGTAAGTATAAGAGCGGCTAGGGTTGCGAGCATGACGACGAGTAGGGCTGTCGCTCGAATAGTCTCCCCAGGACGTTTCTTGACGTATAGGGAGCCATAGAGAGTGAAGGCGGAGGAGGCGAGAATGCTCGATATAAAGACGATCCGAGAAAGCGGGGTTAGATGCTCATACCAATCTTCTAACCTGGTGTAAAGCAGACTAATGATTTGGTGTGGTAGCAGCGACCAAGTTATTCCGTCCATACTGCTGCTGAGGAAGTCCATCTTGGTTTGTAGTTGTTACCGCAGACGTCATCAAGCATCAAGAGAATACCGAGTACATGGTCATTTGACTGACACGATACGACTCAATCTCCTCTAACCAGAAGATCAGCACTGAGAGATCGTATAAGATCAAGAGCAAAATAATAGTGTTACGTTTCTTGTCTTGGAGTATTATTGTCCCTTCAAGGTTGGCTTATATGAGAATATGAGTTGTAATTCACCTACTTCTCACCAGGAATAAGGTATTGAGCGAGTAGAATTAAGTAGGAAGTATGTATCATAGAGATCCGGTATGTTTAGGTATATCAAGGCCAGGGTATATATATGAGATGGGAGAGCTGCTTGATCAGTGGTGACATCAAGATCGGTGCAGAATCGGGGATACAAAGGACCCGGAGACGGGGAGGTTGGAAGTGCTAAGCCTTTGCAGGGATAATGCCATCGGGTCCCCCGCAACGACTTCGGGAAGGAGCGCCCCCTCACTAAGTAATTACTACGTAGATCATTAGCAATATTAGCTGTAGTTGCAGTGTGAGGCAGCAAATCGGATGGGACGAAGATAAACCCCCGCCATGTTCATTTTAATTATGTACTGTATGTTCATAATTACATTGATGTTTCCCGTCAAATAGAGATCATAACGAGTGTTCAAACTGCTATTAAACCCAGCCATCTGAGCTAAAAAGTATACCTGAAAAGTGACAACTTGAATTCGTCTATGTAATAGGTAGATAATTCTCGATAATTCCATATTACCCCGGATTCTGTGCCTGACTAACTCAATTTCGCCCCACCGCGTAAGGATCCGGGTGCTTCCCGCCAGCCGCATCTTAATCTAAAATCATCAATCCGAAATAATTCAATCCAATTCCGTCATTATCGCAACATCTCCTCAACGCCGCTCGACGACTCCTCTGTCTACCGCCCCCGCTGCTACAGATCCACCAAGCAAGAGAGACACAGATCCAGATACCGAACAACGCGGAGAACAAACACAAGAAGAGACAAAACCAACAGGTCAGTCATCATGGCAGCAGCCACGGCGTCGCCACCAAGCGCGTCAACCAACGACCTCGCACGGCAAATCCTCGAACACACGGCACCCAGCTACACCTTCAGCTTCTCGCCCTTCCTCCGCAGCACCTACGGCCACGGCTACTCGCCCAACCTGCCCGTCTGCAAAGCCTTTCTAGCAGGACATTGTCCAGCAGGGTCTCAATGTCCCGACCGACACACCACCTCCTCCTCTTCTTCTTCTTCCTCCTCCTTCCCTTCATCCCCGCCGCCGCCGCCGCCGCCGGGCAACAACAACGCCTCGTACAACAGTCTAGTATGCAAGCACTGGCTTCGCGCACTCTGCAAGAAGGGAGAAGGCTGCGAGTTTCTCCACGAATATAATCTGCGCAAGATGCCTGAATGTAATTTCTTCGTGAGGAATGGGTATTGTTCCAATGGCGACGAGTGTTTGTATTTACACATCGATCCCTTAAGCAAGTTACCCCCTTGTCCCCATTATGAGCGCGGCTTCTGTCCCCTGGGACCAAATTGTAGTAAGAGACATGTCAGGAGGAAGTTGTGTCCGTGCTATCTTGCGGGATTCTGTCCCGATGGCAAGGCTTGTAAAGAAGGGGCTCATCCTAGATGGGAGAAGAATCTGGAGAAGCCGGTTGCGAAGGCTGATGTTGTTCGTGAGGAACGAGAGAGGAGGGACGAAGGAGGGGACGAGGAAATGAGGGATTTTGGAGGAGGGGGGAGAAGGGATCGCGATGATAAGTTTGGGGGACGGGGGGATCGATTTGGTGGTGCTAGGGGTGGGCGATGGCGTGGGAGGGGCGATAGAAAGTTTAGGGGGAGGGGACATCATTGAGGTATCTTCACTATGGCGATGCTTAAGTTTTGGCTATCTGGCGTCTTTGTCACGCTGTGTCTGTCTGTCTCGGCTGTCGACAGCGAGCAGTCTGGTAGAGTCTGGCTGGTTACATCGCGAGTTCATCGAACTTGGTTCGGTTACCGACAGACTATGTCCATGTCGACCGCCATGTAGTGTGATAAACCTCACAAAGGCATACCGCACGACACGACAGTGAGGTCATCCAAGGTTATCATGCCGAACATGAACCAGCCGCATCGGCCTGAGCATTATGACGAGAGCCCAACGGGCTCAATGGAAAATACAATGCTTCGCGAGGAGACGTGGGCTAGCTAGCGATATACGTATATTATGTAATAGTCAAGTTACCTACGTAAATACCCGAATCAATCACAAAATACAACAGTTGCATACACAACCTATATGAACGATCCCAATCAACTCTATTTGTTTTTAGAAAATGCTTGTGTTAAAACGTAAATGCTAGAGCTGCAAAAGCATCCCATGAGCCTACGATACGCGTGAATGGAGTGTTTGCCCCCCACCATGTAACGCCCAGACGCCCATCAAATCATATGTGTGTGTGTGTGTGTGTGTGTGTGTGTGTGTGTGTGTGTGTGTGTGTGTGTGTGTGTGTGTGTGTTTGTGTGTATATACATGTATCATTCGTGAGACGTTATGCTGCTTTAAGATGCGTGTACCATTTATTCATTCATTCATTCCTGAGGCCGCCGTGGCCGTTATGCTTGTTTAGTCCTCTTTCCAGACACTGCCGTATTCCGAGTTAGTCTTAGATCTCTTTAATATAGGCATTCAGCGCACCAGGGCACGAAAATAAGACCAATAGAGGGAAGGGCTGTTTCACTATTGATTTGATAGAGGGGAGATCAGATCATGATGTCTGCTAATCACTTACTTGGCAGCCCCTTCGTAACTCCGGCCCACGGCTATGTACTCACTGCCCTCGCTCCCGCTCTTCTCGCCATCGCTGCCGCTGCCGCTACCGCTGCCGCTATTAGAAGAACCTTCCCAGGTGCTCAGCTCGTCGACACGGCGGATGCCCATCATCCAAGCCACAAGTCCGCGCGGCACCCACCGGCCCACGAAGCCGTACAGCCCGGCGCCGAGCCCCACGCGCACCGCATCGCTCGTATCGGACCCGTCCAGCACGTCGAACACGGCGTGGTGCAGGTCACGCAGGGCGCTACCCCGCAGGCCGCGCACGCGACCCGCCGAGATGGCCGACGACGACTGCGACTCGTAGTTGCGGGCGTACACGAGCCGCGCGGCCTCGGGCCACTGCTGCGTCTCGGCCGGTGGAGGCAAGGTGCCCGGAGCATGCGGGCCCCGCGCCGGAACGAACCCCGTGAAGTCAAAGGTGCCCAGCTGCAGGTGCGTGACAGGAATCCGGAGCGGACGCAGCTCGGCCGTCAGCACTTCGGTGAAGGCAGACAGCGCCGATGATACGGTAGCTTCAGGCGCGTGGAAGGGTGGGTTGATGGAGGATATGATGGACGGCGTGAAGACGAGGACCCTGGGCCCCGGTGGCGCCGTCTTCTCGGCATGGGGAGGGGGAGGTGGGGTTAGGCGTGACGTGAGGAGAGGCAAGAAAGCCTGGATTGTGAGAATAGGATGTAGCAGGTGGGTGTTGAAGAGGTCGGCGAAGTTAGAGGGGGGAATAGTGGCGATGGGCGAGGTCTGGTAGTGGAGAGACGGGATCAGGATGACGGATGTGAGCGTCAGGTAGCCGGGTTTCGCGCGAGGGACGGCGGCGTGAGGTGTCTGCAGATAGGCGGCGAAACGTTCGATCGAGACGCCTGCATTCGAGGGCTACGGTGGGGCATACACGTCAGTCGCCGATGACGCTGTCTCGTATTGAATAATAGAGGGGATGGATGGATGGATGGATGGATGGATACTCACATCGGTGATGTCGATGCTCAGTCCTCGAATGTCGGGCCGTGACAGGCTTTGCACTATAACCTCGTCGTCGATGGTATTACAAACGACGTAAACGATGAAGCCTCTCCGCTCGAGGTCCAGGGCGAGCGACTTTGTCAGTGGCAGTGCGGGGGAACCAGCGATCACGACCACCTCCAAGCGGCCACCGTTTCTGGCTCGCCTCGCCCGCCTCGACTTCCGGGCCAGTTTGTTGTAACGGACGGCGCGGTATGCTACGTAGCCAACGACACAGACGAAGACGCTACCGGCCACTCTATGGCGGACAACCCAATTCTGCATCCTCTCCCATGTCGACAGGTGCATGGCGGGGACGGGAGGCGGGGACGGGAGCTTCGGACGAGCATAGTCGGGTATCCATGGTGTCGAGGCGAGGGTATCCCGCACTTGATCGGCGGCCTTGTCTACGGCCTTGTCGATGTAGCCGGCGACATGGCCTGAGTATTCGCGCACGTGGTTGGGCACGGAAGAGAGCTATTATCGTGTGCACATTGCGTCAACAACGCGGGTTCAACGGAGGAGAATGCGGTGGTGAGTCGAGTGACTTACCAGGTCCCAGAACTGTTGGTCGTCTGCGGACATGTTGCCGTCTTCCCTGCGGTATTTCTAGTACGGTTAGGAAAGGAAGATGAAAAGGTAGTTTAGGTAGGTTATGTTTGCTCTCCAATTTTTATTGCTGCATGCCAACTCATGCAGTCTGAGTATGTAATAATTAATTATTGGGTACTGCAGGTGGTGGTGCCTCATTGAACTGGACTAATCTACTATCTAACTAAGAAAACTACTCCGCACAGATAAGACCCCACCAGACAAGCAACCTATTACGCTATCTCCGGAAGGTTCCGAAGAAATAGCGGTGACTCTAAGGCATCTGTCTGATCAGCTGGCCGACAACTGACCATCTCTTTTCCTTTCCAGCTCTTCACTGATCTTTTACATTTGCATTGCATTCATGCCTTCCATCAATGATATTTTTATCTATCGACGACGGGCCATGATTTTTACCGAGTGACGAGTGACATATATGACATGGCTGGGTCATATATTCACTGAGCAACGTATCATTCATTGGCCAGGCATCAAGATGAACCACGGTCCAGACATGGCCACTATTTCCTTATCTGGCAACTCAACATCAATTAGTCTTCACGTGCTCTGCGGCGGATGCACGTCGTTGAGGAGTAACATCTCCTTTCACAGGTTATAGGGCAAATACAAGCTTCTCGAACGGGTGGGGGAGGATGTGATACCGAGGTCCGACGTCTTCATGAGGCTTGAGGCGGATGCTTTACCTGCTGCGATCCGATGATTCCGCTGACTACTGTTGCCGACTCGGCCGTAAACCGGAACCGGCTCTCGATACTGTCGCCGCATTCATTCATTTGTTCAGTTGTTGCAGCCGTCTTACGTAAACTAGTAGGTATTCGTTAGCGCCGTGAAACTCAACCCCGTTGAAACCTCACTCGATAGAGGTGGTTTCTGTTACGACGATGCGTGTCTGGATCTTTCTTGAGTCTCCTCACGGTCACTCTTAAGGGAGCTCTCGGTCCAGCTCTATACTCGTGACACTTGAGCCGTATATAAGTGTGCCCTCTGGCTCATCAAAATCAGCTATGACCGAAAAACCCGGTACCCAAGGCTAGCAGAAGATATGGCTGCCCTGACTGAATATGGACGGCGTTGATGACCTCTGCCGTTCTAGATTCTGGGTATGTTGACACGCTCCTATCGAGTACCGACATAAACGCGCTCTCGTTAGTCGGCGATGTTCCGGGAGTGCTATCCCGAAGCCCGCAGCCGTGTCAGCGGATTCATCCTAGTTCGATGGGCCTGGCTAATGTTACCGACATTCGTCGGGCGGAACAAGTATTGTGGTTGTAAAGTTATCTTGCATTGCTCGAGTCCAATCTGGAATAACTTAACGGGAAATGACAAGTTCATGTAAACAATACGGCCTTGTTATATTCTCGTGCCATTCATTCGTATCGTCCCAGTAGTGTGGTCCAACGGCGATCAATCTGAGACGATTCTGTGCTACAGTAACCTCGCCGATTAATGTCTCACGCAACATTCAGCTCACCCGTTCTTACGCTTCCATTTGTCGAAGGCGTTTCACATGACTTATTAGGTGTGCAAACAAGCGGTTTCTTCCCTGACGCCACTATTCGCCACGTAAGCACATCACACGAAGCCATCTTTTGGAAGATATCTGAAAAAACGTTTCAAACAACTCACTTGAACTCTAATCCGCCAGCGTTGCAATCTGTAGATTGCATTTTTATAGTAGTGCATAATAATGGTGGTAGATGTAGAGTGGCTGCAGAGTTCGGGATTGAAGAGGGTTAGGTTACGTTTACGACCAGGGAGACAACGCAGAACAAACCCGGATTTCATGCAATACCGCATAAAGGTGAAACAAGTATTTCATTCAAGCGATTATCGTAGCCACGAAGTCTGGAACACGTCTGACTGGCTGAGCAAGGGTACAAGCATCGCATGTACCTTGGCGTCGAGGTCCGAACGCTTCAGCCCGCGCATATTCGTTCCGAAGCGTGTGTCCTGTCCGAGACCTCAAAACGTAAACTTGCGTTGAAGTTGGAAAAGAAATTGTTATTGTATTTTTCGTAGACAAGGTTAAATAGACTTATATAGTCTGATGCATTTTCTTCGATATGTCTTGCCGTGATGCGATGATCTATGTGCATCAGGGCTATCTTATTGTTTCGTCCTGTAGACAGGGAAGTGTAAGGCCCGTATAGATTTCATGGACTGTCCAGTTATGGGACCGTGATACGAGTCGTTGATGACCCTTTTGTAAACGGGCCGCAACTTTGGTGGCCATGCATCGACTGATCCGACTTCGATAGCCGGTGCTATCATCGCAATGGCTTGCGAGACTCGCTCCGTCGCGTACTGTTTAATGCGTAGTATTCGATATTCTACTCCAGGAATATCAAAATCCCCTCATTCCACACTTTACGTTTTCCCTCTCTCAACAAAATTGGCTTGGACCGGTTGCTAGTTTACCGATGTTGTCGTACCACGTCGGGTATTTGTTTTATGGAAAGGTTCTAAAAACGTCGGTGGCGACGCTATTGAAAAGTCACTAATGCTTCTCGTTCCTCAGCTCTGGGACGTTGGGATTTATAGAAATAGAACGATTCCTTTTTCTCGCACTGTTTAGTTATTGCTCTTTTGAGGGCGGCTGACGCATTTCTCTTTTTCTTTCTCGGAGCTATAGGGTACCGCATGATCTTGGTACCAAGTAGTTTCCCGGTAGGGTTATCGTTCGTAACGGGTGATAATTCAATGAAACGAAATGAGACGAGCCAGAAAAGAGATATTGGGTCTATGAATCGTTGAATATCATGGTTTTACAAAGGTCCCTTCCAGAACTATAAAGTGCTGCGGAACTAAGTCCCGGGACGGCCTGGGGCTCTATGCAGCCTCGTTTCTGGGATAGTCAGCAGTTAAGATTGTGTCAGTTGCAGTACCGAAAACTCGGGTGCTGGGAATCGGCTGTTTTGGAATGGGTATACCAATTGGCTGGTTAAAAAGAAGATGAAAAAAGGAAAAATAAGCCGTACCAAATCATGACAGAGTTTTCCGTAGATCATCTCATCAGCCGCGAGAGGCGCATAACGAGAGTGCACCCAATTGCTTTCCAAAACAATAGTGGGCGAACCCCCTGTCCCCATAACCATGCCGTTCAGGGATTAGTAGAAATAAGCAAAACTCACTGCATAACTACTGCATGCATGGCGCTCTGCAAGGTCATGCGAATAGGTAGTATATCCAGGTTCTGCAGATTCAAGGTAATGGGTAATGATGGTAAAGTCGTCATCATTTGATTTTTGGGGGTACTTTATACCTAAGAGTCTGAGATAATTGGTAGTCCCCCTATACAGACCAGCATCATTTCCATTCACATACCGTAGTAAACCGACGACACAGGTCTCCTCACCCTCCCAACCATCATTTTTTGCGTGTATTCGTCCTACCCCAGATATACCCAAGGCTATGGAATCGACTATATATTAGGTACCCAATTACGTAAATGCCAGCTACCGCGAGAGTATGTTTGGTGGAGGCGCTGTAGATGCCAACCACGGCTCAACCACCACATGTTCGGTGTGCCTCCATATAGTCAGTGGCCAAGATAACGTCATTCATTGTCTACGACACATGTCTAGCATATGCGCAATCACCAACAGCTGTGACATTACATTGCTGTGGCGCTTCAACACGGACAGTGTCTTAAGTGCTAAGACGTGCAGCTGCCACTTGTGGAGATGTGTTTGGCATATTGTAACCTACAAGCATGTTTAATAGGTAGACGATGAGTGCACAACATGGATTAGGTACGTATATCAAGCCGTTGAGTGGGGTGGGTAGGTACTTAAATGTGATGTACCAAAGAAAGTGTAGCTTTTGACACAGGGCTTCAGCGACTCCTTTCCACCCGCTCAAGGGGGGAAATATATGAATGACCACTTCGCCCTTCTGCAAACCAAGACATGCCAGATTAACAGTAACAACAACATCAAGATTTAAACAGCAAACATGGGCTTTTCTACTCTACTAACAACAATAGACATGAGTCGCTTCAAGCGCAATCCGATTACCATGACTTCGCGACAGATGAGTTCTGTTGCTGTCAGTGGCCAAGACACATCGGCTATAGACACTACAGCTTTACAATTTGTGATTATACTATTCGTTCTCATCACAGTTTCCTATCCAATATACGTCCTCTATCTACATCCTCTTCGAACGTATCCTGGCCCAAAACTTTCAGCCATCACTCGATTACCGTACTGGATCGCCTGTCTGAAAGGAGATCAAGTTAGATGGATGAGCAAGTTACACAGGCGGTATGGTCCAGTAGTAAGATTTGGACCCGACGACCTGAGCTACACTGACGGGCGAGCCTGGAGCGACATATGCGTCGTCTCTAAGGGTAAGAAGGAGAACGGGAAGGAAGTTGGGTTCCACGCACCGTCAGCTAATGGTGTGCCAAATATTGTCTGTCAGAACGACATCGCTCACCATTCAAGGCTAAGACGTGCTTTGTCGCCTGCATTCTCCGAGAAGGCCCTGAAGGCTCAGGAGCCGCTGCTGCAGAAGTATGTCAATCTTTTGATTGCCAGGGGTCGCGCAGCCACCGAGGTCGACATATCTGAGCTCTTGAACTTTACAACGTTTGATATCATGGCCGACTTCGCATTCGGAGAGTCATTACATATGCTAGAGAAGGGACAATACTCGGAGTGGGTTGCGAAAGTGTTCAATACTATAAGAGTATGTTGACACTAAGGGACTAACGAGCTTTGAATAATCATTAATATTACCAGATCCTTCCACTTATCCAGATGATCGAGTTCTACCCCCTCGCTAAGAAACTGTTTGCGCTCGTTGAGCCTAAGGTCATCTCCAAAATGCGTCACGAGCATTTCAATCACACAGTCATGCGTGTCAATAAGCGCTTAAATCAGGGCTCGGAGAAGCAGGACCTTTGGGATTTCGTTGTTGGATCTGAAGCTCTCACTCTTCAGGAGATGCACGTAAATGCGGAGCTTTTCAGTAAGAAAATTTCGGATTCATTTTCTTGTTATTCTCTTAGGGAGCACGAGACTTCCTTCTTGAATTAAAACAATGTTTGGAAGCTTCTAAATTTCCCATAAACTACGCTCCAAAGGAGGACGACTGACTCTAATTGTTGCAGTGGCTGCTGGTACCGAGACAACTGGTATGCAAACCTGCCCAGCAATTGTATAAGGCGTTGATTTAACCTCTTCTAGCTTCACTAGTCACGGGTGTAACCCACTATCTCGTCTCGAACCCTGACAAGATGAAAATATTGACGGATGAGATCCGAGGGAGATTCCAAAGTAGCACAGATATTACCTTAGAGGGCTTGGCACCGCTACCCTATCTAAACGCATGTACGAACACTTCGAACTTCGCTTCCTCGATCTCGTATAACTGACTGTCCTCAGGTATCAGAGAAGCGATGAGAGTATACCCTCCGGTCCCATCGGCACTCCCCCGGATAGTTGCAGAGGGGGGCAACTCCATTCTGGGCAAATGGGTCCCTGCGGGCACTCGCGTATCAGTTCATCATTTTTCAACTTACCATTCTCTAGATAACTTCAGGCAGGTTTTTAATTTCTCTATTTGATTCAGCTTCTTTTATCCGTACCATGACTGTTTACAGGACTAACATTATCAAGGGACCCTGATAAGTTTGTCCCCGAACGCTGGTTGGGTGACCCTGCCTACAAGGACGATAACCGCAACGCACACCAGCCATTTTCAGTAGGCACAAGAAACTGCCTAGGCATCAACCTCGCTTGGCATGAGATGAGGTTGATGCTTGCGAAATTAGTGTACGAATTCGACATCGAGTCAGATGCTGGCCCTGACTGGCTTGAACAGAACGTATATGTCATTTGGGATCGCAAACCCTTAATCTGCCGCCTTAAGGATGCTGTGTCACGATAATTATATCTCTGATCTTCTCCCGGGATGCAGGACATCACCGTGTCAACCCCTAAAATCCAACCGTCGCCTGTAAAATATGCGGTCACTGAACTTCCTGCAACCCATTTAGGAGGTGGCAATGCTTATGTCATCTCAGGCTTACCAGCATAGTCCAGAGTTTCCTTGGGTTTTGCAGTCGTCAATCTTTCCCAGTTTATTTTGTCAGCGGACCGGATTTTCTATATCAAGAAGTTATTCCTGCTTCTAAACATCTCTACCGGAAGTTACATCGGTTGCTTTTACACCGAAGTATTAAATCATATGCCGAGAATATATCTCTTATGTCTTCCCGTTTATGTGTGGCGCTCATTCCTAAATACCCAAGCTTGATCAGTTAACATGGGACTGAGGGCTCAGAGAGCAACCGTTACGAGTTCTATACCATTATGTTAGAATGCTCTTATGTTTAGATAAAGAATTAGAAGTATATGTGTAGCTTCAGCACTTGTTACTACGCGAAGTGACCCTAGAATGACCTTTATGGATCAGATCTGCTTATCTGCGGAGTGAGCCATTTGTTTTATGATCTGATGACGCATTCCGTTATTTCATGCGCTCTTTTCCTGGAATAATTTCGGCAAAAGGGTCCGTGTTCCGGTTATGCTTGATGTTTTGCCCAAATAGTAAGTAATATGTTTTTCTAAAACCATAATATCTTGATAGTAAGGCACCTAGATCAATATTTCGTAGCAGCTTTTAGCAATAATTTTCTAAGTACTTGTGATGTAACTACAACTTAAGCGTGCTTACTCTTCAAACCCAGTCCGTAGAAGGTCCGATATCTCTTTCACCTCTTGCTCCGTAGTCAGTTGGCTCCCCATTATGTATAGCACATTACCAAGTACCCTAGAGTGTACATTCCACGCTACCCCTGGCGCACTACTAACACCATGTAGGAGTTTCTTGCGTAGGCCTTCGGCAGCGGTACTTGTGTACCCGCTGCCATCAGCTGCATTTAAGCGGATTGCCAACACACTACCTAAGGCCCAAACGCCTGCTACTCTGTTGGTTTGGAGAGATATCCACTGTACCAAAGACAGTGGCCAGATGGACCAAATCTCGGGTCGTGGCTCAGCGAGACAGGTTTGAGTCTCGTTAGCCACCTGTAGCCAACCGTTCGATTTGGCCCAGTCCCAGCTTCCAGTTTTATCCAGTGACTGTAGTTGGTTCAGAGATTGGATCGCGACCTGACAGCCGACAGGGTGTGCAGTATAGCTATGACCATGAAGTAATGCATCCGATTTCTCGTCGCTCGCAAAGGCGTCAAATATACATTCAGAAGCCAGCGTGACGCAGAGTGGAACAAGTCCTCCCGTCAATAACTTGGCGTGGACTGATATATCGGGATGTAGACCTAGGAAGGATGCAGCTGTAACTCTACCCAAGCGGTAAATGCCAGTAAAGACCTCGTCAAAGACAACGGGGAGCCCACTCCATGTCTTATCGTCCTCGACGAGGTTTGGGAGCTTGTCTGGACCAAACAGTGATGCGTTTTGTCTGACGAAGAGAACCAATGTCTGCTGGAAAAGGGGGTCGCTGCTCCATAGTTAGTATATGTAGAGTAACCCAAAGTAACGTCTGTGCTTACACTAATACCATGCCGCCTGCTCCTAGTACTACTGGCTCGAGTATCAAGGCCCCAAACTTGCGGCCCGCGTCCAGGTGCTGGCGTAGGATAGAGAGAATGTAGGACTCGTAAACTTTGTGCTCTCCTCGTGCTCTACGCCGCTCAAGATCGAAAACATCTGAAAGGTCGGAGAAGCTCTGGTTTTGGCATGTCGCAATCTCGCTTGGTACCTCAACCTGCCATTTTCCGGCAACACATTGAATTTGAGGATAATCCAGCCAAGCACCCTTACCCTCGTACCATTCCACCTTTTCGTTGTACGTGTTTGGTTCGGCGCAGTCCATAGTACCTATTGTATCGCCGTGGTAAGAACCCTTGAGACCAAGTATATCGATTTTGGTGTCAGGAGACCAGCCGTAGCGAACACGGGATGCACGTAGAGCCATTTTGACTGCAACTTCCATTCCCGTGCTCCCATTGTCAGAGAAGAAGACGCGGTCCAATCGTGGGTTTCGTAAGCTATCAAGGATCATTGTGGCCAACTTTAGTGCCGGCTCGTGAATCATCCCAGCAAACATTACATGTCCATAACGGCCGGCAGCATACGCCGCAGCCAACGTTAAAGAAGAATTTCCATGGCCTAGCCCCTGCGTCCACCAGGATGCTGATCCGTCGAATGACGGCTGCAAGAGAGACTTGTTGTTGGAAGCCGTCGAGGACTCCGGGGTCAGCGTCTGGAAATGGCTCCCATAGGCACTGTCGATCGCTACAATGTCATCTGGCTGGAGCAACTTCTGTTGTGTAAAGGGGTACCAAATCTTTCGGTGCGCCTTTGCTGACATACCCTCCAAGGCCTTGATGCGGGCGCTGTGCTGCCTATCAAGATGGGTAAGGGTGTCGCGTATCGCTTTCGCTTGGCTCTTCTTTCGATAGTACTCAAGTAGGGATCTCTCGTCTTGTTCTTTGCTGTAAGTATTCCGAGGTGGCGGCGCTGGCAAAGCTGTGACCGCGATGCCATATCGCTGCTCGAAATAGTTTTTGAGATAGTCGGAATTGCCATACTGGGCGTCCTCGAACACCACAACAATTTCTACATCATAGCCTCGGATCCTGAGTGACTCGAAGGCTGAGATTGTAGATGATATCCCGCCTAGCTTCCAGTCTCCGACTAGCACTACGGGACACCTAAGGGCAGTATACAGGTCGGCTTGCGTGGTGCCGGAAGGGCTCGGCGAATGAACTCCGCCAGCTGTCTCAATAAAGAGCCAACCCGGCCCGGCAGCGGCTCTATCTAAGGCGAATTTATAGACTGAGTTTAGGATTTGCTCATTAGAAATAGCCTGTGGGAATCTTAGCTTCGTTCAATGATGTTCAAAGGGGGCTAAGTACATTTCCCTTGGCAGCAATATGAGGGCTCACGGGTTGGCTGTATTGATACAAGGTTTGGCGAATGACACCCTTGGCAAACTTATTAATATGACTACAAGTATCGTAATCTGTCAGCACATTATGCTTTTTGGTCTCAAACATACGAGCTGCTTCTGCTTAGGGGTCAGATTAAATTTTCATTTTCAGCGAGAATGCATAAACGAACACTTATCATCTGCTTCATCATCCGATCCAGTAGACACTGGCTTTAAATATGCAGTTGCTTCATCTTTCCATATACTTCTCGAAGCATTGCAGAGAATGGAAGTAAAGATTGTCTTCCCCACATCAGTATTGGCGCCGTAGATCTTATAAATACGCAGATTCCGCCAGAGTAGTGTCCCAATTGGGGACATAGTAAATGCTATAGCTGGCTACAAGGTAATTCGTGTGGGATTTATCAAGCCTTCTCATGCGATGCAAATATTTGCTTGTAGGCTATTATGAACGTTATTATCGAACCCCGGTGCCGGCCGTCTGGGCAATGCGCGATTATCCGGATAGTGGGACAGTACATGCACAACTAAGTGCCGGTAGTTCAATGTCACTATGTCCAAACAGGTCAAGAGTACTGACGACGTTGGAGACTAGGTATTCTATAGTTCGATTCTATAACTATTGTTCCTCGGTTTCCCGAACGTCAGACAAGTAAGTAGAACAATCCTTTCCAGCGGACAGTGCCTCAGTATATACGGAGTTTTCTTTTGATTTTTCTCTATTATTGACGCAATATTACAAATGTTTATGCGCCGTTAAATCGAGAGAGTGTGTAGCAGTGTGGATAGCATAAGCTAGCGAAGACGCTATATTATCCGGTCCAGTTCAACCTGCACCCAAGTCTTTAAGTTACATCGTAGTAACATACTCTAGTATACCCTGTAAACCCTTAAAAAATGCGCACGTGTGAGAGAATATTACGCAGCACAGTTCTCATAAACAGTTTTACCAGGAGGGGAAAAGAAGTTTAGTGTAGCTCTAAGCCTAAAAGACAACTCACCTCCAACTGAGCAGCCATCGGGAAACCATGAAATCCACAGTACAAGTAGACAATCTGGAAGTCACACTCCGAGGTCGACTAGCTCAGCGTGAATATCAAGGCAGATTGCGGCATTTAGATGCCCCAATACCAGGTGTGGTGGACTTTTCGTCGAATGACTATCTGTCATTCTCACAGAATCTTATCCTACGCAAAGCTCTGATAACGCAGCTCGGCGTTTCAAGCGAGAAGACACCGCTGGCCTCTTCAAACGGGCGAGCACTCGGATCTGGAGGCTCTCGCCTTTTGGATGGCAACTCTGCCTTCGTTGAACAGCTCGAACGAAAGATCTCAGAATTTCACAGATCCGAAGCTGCACTACTCTTTACTTCCGCTTACGACGCGAATGTTGGCCTTATTAGCTGTGTCCCAGGAGCCGAAGATGTCATCTTATACGACAACCTCATTCATGCGAGCATCCACGATGGGATGCGGCTATCCCGTGCCACCAGAAAAATCTCTTTCGCCCATGAATCTATCATACGGCGAGTTAGAGAATCAGAAGTAGATCTAAAGAAGAATGGAGGATCCATGGGAGTGAAAGATCCCAAAGGCCTGGAAAGCACGCTAAAGCAGCTAATACACAGTGATGAACGAGTTAGATATGGAGAATCAAACATATTCATCTGTCTCGAGGCTCTCTACAGCATGGATGGGGACATAGCGGACTTGCAATATGTCTGTGATATGATTGAATATCTGCTTCCTAATGGAAACGGTTATATTATCGTCGATGAAGCGCATTCTGTTGGTGTTTTGGGAGATGGCCGTGGACTCGTGTGTCAACTTGGATTACAAGATCGAATATGGGCACGAGTGGTTGGCTTTGGGAAGGCCATAGGTTGCGCTGGAGGTTGGTTTATAAATGTGCAGTTGCTGTGGTTCTTTTTGCTGACGACGATCTTTCTGACTCTAGGTGGAATTCTCTGCTCCTCGATCGCGCGTCTCTATCTTATCAACTATGCCCGAACCCTGATATACACCACCTCTATGTCATTCCCATCATTGGCCAGTATTAGCGCCGTGTATGACTATCTGATTTCTGGGGAAGCCGAGAAGCACCAGCAGCAGCTCCAGATATTAATCCAACATTGCCATGTTAAGTTAAGGAGCCTTTATGTGCGCTTTAAGTCAGGCGCTGCTGGACTTAGCGTGCCTGACTGCGCATCGAGTTCTCCTATCATTCCAATCTTTACTAGATACCCAAAAAGTCTTGCCCGGCACTGCCAAACGTCTGGATTCATGGTTCGTCCTATCGTCGCACCAACAGTTCCTCATGGTCAAGAAAGGGTACGGATCTGCATCCACGCTGCCAACACAATTGAGCAAATTGACAGCCTTTGCCAGTCCATTGAAACGTGGTTACGCTATCTAGGAACCATGCAAGCTGCTGATACGCGGGGGAAGAGTCAGATAGGCGATGCCGCAGAAGCTGTCCTAGCAACCGGTTTGAGGGAGAAGCTAGAGCCAAAGCTCTGATAATTGGCTCTCGAGGAGTTATCCCCCTACTTGCACTCTACTTGTATAATAAATGCACAATAAGAACAGATAGATCCTAGCCCTGAGCCTGAAGTCGCTCCTCTCCTATCCTGACCCTGGGGTCTTCTGAAATGACCTGGTCGTGATGTACCGAACCCGAGTCTCCTAACAATTTGCTCGCTTCTGTCTGCAGAGGTTCCAAACCCCACCTACCGAACATGGCCTTATCCTCATCCCAACCATTGCAGTCTGTCGTTAACATTTTCTCACCCGTGAAGATGGCATTAGCACCAGCCATGAAACATAACATCTGTTCGCTCTCCGGCATCGTCACTCTACCGGCCGCTAGTCGGATGATTGTGGCAGGCATCACAAGCCTGGCCGTCGCTATACAGCGGACGAGGTCCTCTAACTTGACTGGTTCTTGGCCAAACATTGGTGTACCCTTGATGGGTACTAGCTTATTGACGGGGAACGACTCGGGATGCTCGGGCAGCGTGGCTAGTGTATGAATCAATCCGACGTGATCAGTTTCAGGCACTTCACCCAGGCCCAGAATGCCACCGCTACAGACGTGAATGCCCGCCTCTCTAACGTTTTCTATGGTCTGAAGTCGCTCGTCGTAGCTCCTCGTTGTGATGATATTCGAATAGTGCTCTCGCGATGTGTCGAGATTGTGATTATATGCGGTCAAGCCCGCCTCTTTGAGCTGCTTGGCTTGCTCTTTGTCAAGCACTATGACATGGAGAATCAGTGATTTTCATTCTGGGCCATTTAGTCTCTCCTCGAAGACAGTTATGGAAAAGAACGGCCTTCAACAATACTCACTGCCCAATGTCACGCAAGCTTCCATTCCCATCGCTCTTACCCCCTTAACCATTTCCACGATGTTCTGCATCCCGCTCTTTCTCCCTTTCATGTCTCGCCAGGCTGCACCCATACAAAATCGATTGGAGCCATTTTCCTTGGCAATCTTCGCGGCCTCAAGAACTGAGTTAACTGTAGAGAGCTTGGTGGCCTGAAGTCCTGTGCTGTATCTCGAGGACTGGGCACAGTAGGAGCAATCCTCTGTGCAGCCTCCGGTCTTGATATTCATCAGAGTGCATAGCTGAATAGCTGACGGTCTGTGAAATCGTCGGTGAACATTCCCGGCCGCAGACGCGAGTTCCATAAGCGGCTGATTGTAGATATCTGATATCTCATCTCGTGTCCATGTTGTCCGGGGCGAGGTCGCGGCTATTGTCTGCTGGAATGTCGAAGCATGCCGTTGAGGCGAAGACAGAATACCCTGTCTCAGGCCGCCCCGACTTCGAAGGGCAATGAGAGTACTGAAGCTTCTCATGATTTTTGTTTGATCTTTTATCGCCAGGTTTTATTTTACTCGCCGTAGGATCTCCGGCTATACTCGCATCATCCGGGCCGGCTGCGTAATGCGCGCATTTCTACTGGCTTGGCAACATCATTATCGGACAAAAAATCTCGCAGGTGGGGTGGCTATGGATACATCGTCGCTTTGCATATGGGGCAAAAGGTTTTTGAGCCCCTCAGAATACGCATGTATAGTGCTGAACAGAAATTAATGCTGCGTTAAGAGCGATTGGCCAGATCGTCAACGTCGGCATCAATTGAACCGACGCTAGGAACACCATGAACAGATAGTTCTTGCTAGTTCTCGCCGTGCCTCGATATTATAGCTTGCTTTAGATGTCCCCGCTAAATGATACTTGAAATCTACTGCTTTTGCTAGGCACGCTCGGTACGCTTAAAGAACTATGCACAATTTGCAAATGGGCCCAGATTTGTCGATGTTGTGATTATAGGATTTCTCATTTTCGTCAGGCACAGCACGGTTCTATAGCATCGATACGTTGCAGCAAGGGTGAACAGGACCTGCACACCCGCGCGCCTCACATTATAAGTGTACATAAATAAAAGGGTCTAAATTTGATTCAGATCGCAGGAAAGGACCTACATAACATCAATATGTAATAAAAATCAGTGAAATCTCCAGAATTAAAATCAGGCTTTTCCCTCGAACATTAGTTTATTGCTACAGCCTTCGGGCAACAACGAGTACATCCATCATCTAGATATCTGTATAAGGAAAAGAAGTCTTAAATAGGCTAAGTGACTTATAGTTAATATATTATCTGCTTATTGTAAGCTGCAATTATTATGTAAAGATCCTGGTTAAAGCAATGTATTTGTTATCTCCTAAGGCATGAGATTATAAACAAGGATGGATTAATTAATATAACAGTTGCTATGAAAGGTTCTTATTTGTATTTACCTTTTACACTTACACTATCCAGCATTTTTATTATTATTATTACTATAAAGTTAAAATAGACCTTTGCGTATTTCTGAACTTTTTATCAATTGCATGTCACACATTTTAAAGGCCAGCATGTGGAAGTGACAAACGACAAAGAAGAAAAGATAAGATCAAAATGAAGTTATAACTGCTGGAAAGTGTCCCGAAGGACACCATCTTTAAGGATGTTGTCCGAGGTTTTGTATTTAGTGAAGATAATCAACCAATCAAGAATACTCTCTTTAAATTACCTGGCCTACCAACTGATTCACGGAAAACCCGACGGCAGTTTGAAGAAAGTGACAATGCTTCTAATGACGGACTCGCTAGCAAACCCGACCAGAAACACATGCTGCAGATGAAATGTATCTAGGGGGTGTTCCATACTCCTGGCGGTCGTCTGAAGAAAGTAAACCATGCCTCGCCATCCCCTCTGTGATAGTCAATGAATTCTGGGATGTAGTATGCAGAACTAAGCTCATTAGTAGAAATAATTTTATTAAGACTAAAGTTTGTTTTATTTGCTCTGTGATCAGGCTGAGCTGAGATGTCGAGGTAATGAATGGAGACTTACACGTATTGCCACTCTTTACCAGCATCCTCTTCGGCAGGATCACCCTCGAATTTCGAGCACCAGATATCGTCTGGTTCTGTCTCACTTACTAGCGAATGGGCTCTAACCATGATGACAGGAACCTCTTCGGCGAGATAGTCGGGTGTCTTCTCTTTCCGGGTATCGTCAATTCGTCTAAACTTCTCCAAGATATCCTGGTCCACGTAGAGGAAGTACCAGTCATACATGCCGTGATCAATCCACCTTTCATCTTCTGCTCCACCAGCTGCAATCCACTGGACAAAGATATCTCGTACCTCGTGATACGTAAGGCCTTCCAGAGAATTGTCCTCCCTTAAGAGGAGGTGGAAAGATGATTGGACCTTTGCAGGTAGAGTTGGATCCTTCCGCCCACAGTGATTTTGGATCTTGGCAATGATAGCATTGTAGACGTAGTTCGTATATCGTTCCCAAATTTCCTGGTCCTCAAATGTGGTGCGATAGATATATAGACCCCATTTGTGATCAAGTCCCATTTGGGATCTGAAGGATATAAATGCTGGCATTGAGAGCATTGCGTTGTTTGAAGATGTGCACTGTCTGGAGGACGAAGGTGGGACCGTGAGACCGTGAGACTGTGAGAGTAGGAACACTTGTGAACCTTAAGGCTTGTTGATGGCCTTGTTTAGTAGTTGAAGGGGTGTCAGGGTACGCAAGTAATGGAAATGGAGAGCCACAGGCTTGTGACAATAGATAACCAATGAAATATATAATGATCGATAGATAAGATAAGAGGTCAACATTCGTAATTGACCAGGCTTTAGTCTTGTATTAGGTTTTGTGTTTTGTGCCACACATGACGCTGACGCAAGCGTTAACGAATCGCTTATATAATGTCCGCCTTACAGCCTCTATTTTGGCTTTTTTTCTTGGGCTTTTGGGGAACAACAACCTGGTCAATAATCTAAGCAATAGCTTTGAATGTGGCATGTTGCACACCCACGCAGCAAGTTCTTCATGGGAAAAGTGCCGTCGAGGCCATAGGTTTTGAATGCCCACACTGTGACTCAACAGGATGCGTTAGCAGTAACGTTGCACAGGAGCATGATTGACGAATCGATTGATTGTGGTCATCAAAGTGTGCAACGAAGTTCTGCTAGCTGGTGTTGGCCATATATATGTCATGCAACTGATCGCTCGCTGGGTACGCTCTTGTAGGTGAATGTGATACAACTAATAACACCACTACCCATCGCGGTGTGGTGGGAGTGAGATTTTTTACAGCTACTATATATCAACAATAATCATAGACTGTAGGGACACACGCGAGAGGTTATTATAGTGCAAGCAATTTGTAGAGGATATTGATCGACTAGCCCGTCACGCTCATTTGTCAGAGACTAAACACTTTCTCACTGTCTAATAATACACCTTACTGTTCTACCAAGCAGCCAGTCAGACAGGGATATAGCAACTGCTACAGAGGATGATTGTCACGGAACAGAACTGTAGCACTATACCACAACATTATCAAGAGATAGAACGTTGTCAAGTGGGAGACTTGACTGTCTGCAGCTACTTATATAGTTGGAGCCGTAACAATGATGCCGCATAAAAAGGTCTAGAGACCAAGCCATATACTTGTAAATCAATAGTCTTTAATCATGAGAATTGAATTGTTGTTCTGAAAATTCAGTAAGTAGAGAAATAAATGAACACCTATACGTATATAATCACATTTTATAATACGTCTTGCCTGGTAGAACATCCTAGTGTGGCATCGTAAGAAAGATCAAGAGTTACGTTCACGCTACAATAGTCATCTAGCGGGTTCTGACAGAACTTGTCATATGCTACCAAGGTGTCAAGGTAACGCACCGGCTGCATGAATAGAACCGCACTGGTACTATGGTTGACAAAGTATCTGGAATTGATCGTCAATCTCGGGCCGTCTACAATTCAGTGGCACCAAGCGCAAATATAAAGTTTTTACACTGACAACAGCGTCCACTATCACTTGCATCTCTTCTGTCACAACTCTGCTTGTTGCCTTTATTTCTACCATGTTCATTCTACAATCATTCTTTCCAATCGTCCGCAATGCGGTTTATCACGTTACTTTAAACTCTTATGGTTGTCCTTACCTGCAGCAGGCCACCAACATTCACCAAGAGCCTGATGAAGTGAATAACTGCGCAATCAGCTCTTGTGAGTTCGCGGACCCGGATGGTTATATCGAACGGATCGGGATGAATGGGGCGCCTCTAATTATGCTTTTGAAACCCCCATCTTCAACTCGAAGCGCGATTACAAAGTTGAAGACATTAGCACTCACGACAGCTTCTCATTGAATCGCGATCATATCCTGGTTCTAGCAAACTGATGCAGCCACCCGCATCCGTAATAGACTACGACATTTTAAAAGCCGCTATTAGGTAGGTCATACGTTGTAACGCCATTTGACATCCAGCATGTTACATATAACAAATTTATTATTATTTCTTCCCATTAGCATATAGTAGATAGTGATTAAGGCCAAATGTAATGAAGGCTGATAAATTTCTGCAGACTAACTACCTAGAATTGTGCAGACATTTTTGTTCAATTCGATGACCCAAGCCTCCATTCTACTGCTGATTTAGCCAGAAGATTTTCCACTGAGCATTAATAGGAGGTACGTAGTGGATCTGCAATCGCATGTTTTAATCGTCTCCAGGCTCTTTCTGAAAGGATGCTATCATGACTGCGAGTTTTCCTCGAAGAAGTAATACTTGTGGTCTGAAAGCTTCAATTCCACTCCTCGTTTCTTTATGCGATGGTGAACGGATATCTTTCAACAAATTCACCAGACGTTGTGCCTAAGATGCTACCCATCACAAAGCTTTCAATACAGGTTTTCAGAGACTACTACATCCAATCCGGTGTACTTAACCCGCCATATGGTCATGCAGAGTCTAGCAAGATTTTAACAACCCTAGCGGGCTAGTCTTGGAAGCGTTTGGCAGTAGCTCATTTGCACATTGGCTGTTTCTTGTTGAAAACGGTCGTAACACGCGCAAAGCTTCCTGCTATTGGCTTAAATCTCTAATCGCCCTCGATAGTTTCGAAGCTCGAGTAAAAAACGCAATCTCCACTGGTCAGAGTGAAAATATGTCTTTGCAACCATTACACGAGGTACGTACCAACCGAAGTTATTTTATTAAGGAGACTTTAACGCTAACAGAGAATACATAAGCCCTTTGGCATACATATACATGAATAACGAGACAGTTATGACTATGGCAGCTTACAATAGAATCATTATGCATGAAGTAATCAGCTATATTGCAAATAAGGCAGTCGACCCACGAACCGGCAAACAACCTCTTCTTCCTTTAATACAAGGTTTCGAGGTGATCTGACCCGAGTGGCATCAACAAGCTGCCAAGAGTTGTATGGATATCCTTAAGTATCTTGTAGATCGAGCTACAGCCTTGTATGATGCATCAGGTTGGAAGCCAGCAAGTTCTAAGGCCGTTAAGGTTGCAATTAATCATTGAAACCTCCAAAAACACCAAATTGAGAGAACATACCGAATGATCCGTGGGGCTAGCTTAGAGTTAGTCTGCTGCTTCATTGTTTTATTTGTTCCTTCCCCCTCCCCTTTTCTTTTAGCGAAGCGGCATGATTAAGTGGAATAAAAGTAAAAGGCGTCTTTAGGTGTCCGTTTAAGACACCATCCTTAAAAACGAAATCCCTTTAAAATGTTATTTAAGAACTTGCTTATACTTAGCTAAATAATAAATCTAATAATAAAATAACCCTTATAACTATAAATATATTAAAGTTAAATAGTTAAAATATATTTAATTTATAATTTACATAAAGTATAAGTAAGTAACTTTTACTTTTTAATATATAAAAAAAACTTAACCTTTTAAAAAAAAAGAATTAAAGTATAAAGTTTTTAATTAATAACTTAATTAAGTTATTATATATAAATATAGTTTATAAACATTATTTATTATTTTAATTTAATTTATAAAGGTTTAATAGTTTTAAATAATTTAATAAGTTTAATAAATAATGTTTTTAATATAAAAAACATTTTTAAGTTATTTTATTTATTTAATTTATATAATTAATATATATTTAATTATTAAAAAAATTATTTTTTATTATATATAATATAAATTTTAAAATAAAGTTATTAAATTATATATAAATAAACAGCTTTTTATTACTTTTATTTTTTTAAATTAAAAAGTTTTAAAAAAATAATAAAGATAATATTAAATTAAATAACATTTTAAAAATCTTTATATGTTATTATTATAAGTAAGAAAAGCTTAAGTTAAATATAACAGTAATAATCTTAATAATAATTATAATATTTATTATATAAAATATAATATAAATAAAATAATATTATTAACTTTAATTAAACTTTATTTTATTTAATTATTTATTAATTTTATATTTATAGTTTATTTTAATAATAATAATATAATTTTTTATTTATTTTTTTATTTTTATATAAGTTATATTAATAAATATTTTATATATATTTTAAATAGCTTTAATAAATATTTTATAATTTTTTAATATTAACTTTATTATATAAAGTTAAAAAGTTTATTTTAATAAGTTTATTATATAAAATTAAATTTAATAGTATAAAGTAGCAGCAAATTTAATATAAAAATAAAAGGAATTATAATATAAAAATAAAAAAAAATAGCCTTTTTTATAAAAAAAAAACAAGTTAAGCTTAGCTTAAATATAAATAATATTTAATTTTATAATTTATTTAAAAAACTAACGCTATTTTTATTAAAATATATAAAACTTATGCTTAAATTAAACTAAATTTTTGCTGTTATTAACTTAATTATATATTATTAACGCTATTTTTACGAATTAATTTTTTATAATAATGTATTTTTAATTTAAATATAATGTTAGCTATAACATAATTAATTATATTATTATTAGCTTAAAAAAAGCGCGCTTTTTTATAAGCAGTAAAATAAGCTTTTAATAAATTTTTAATATTATTAAGCTAAAAAAGTTAATAAAACAAAAAAAGCTTATAAAAAAAGTATTTATAAGCTAATAATTATTTTTTTTATTGTTAATTTTTTTTTTAATATATTACGTATATTTTTTAAAAATATTTAAAAATTTAACTATAAAAATAATTAATATTTTATTTAAATTAAACTTATATATAAGCTAAAAAAAAAAAAAACTTATTTTAATAATATAAATAATATAATAATAATAAAATAAAACTATTTTTATATAAATAAACGGTTTAAAGTTTATATATAAAAATTAAACAGGTTAAACTTAAATAAAAAATAATTTATTATTAAATTAAAAAAAAAGCGTAAATTTTAGCTTTTTAATAATAATAATATAACGCTGTTTTAAAGTTTATTTTAATACGTTTTTAGCTTTTTTAACTAATAAAACTAAGTTATTAACATAAAGCTTTTTATGTTTATTTATAGCTATAATAATTTAAAATGTTTATAATATATTAATAATATAAAAATAAAATAAAAATAAAATAAAACTAATATAATTAGTTAATAATATATTTATAATATAAATATAAGCTAAATATATATTAAAATAAAGTTAAAAAAAAAAGAGCTAATAGTTATTATTAATTAAAAAAAAAAAGCTTTAAAATAAAATTTAATTAAAATATATTTAATATTAATTAAACTATTTTATATTAAGCTTAATTAAGTTTAACTTATATAGCTTTTTTTTAAGTTATATTTAATATATTTTTATATAAACTTATTTATATAAGTTTATTATATTATAATTAATTAGTTTATTATATAATATTTATATAAATAATATATAAATTTTTAATTTTATTAGTTATTTTTATAAAAAAAAATATAATAATAAGTTATTTTATAAAATATTTTTATTTAATTATATTTTAATATTATATTAAATATAATATAGTTTTTACTTATATTTATATTAAAAAGTAGTTAATATAACTTTAAATAACTGTTAATTTAAATAATATAATATATATTTAAATATATAAATTAAATAAATATTATTATTTAATATTATTAAAATTTATACTTTTTTAATATATTTAATTAATTTATAGCTTATATTTTATTTTTTATAAATAATAATTATTAAAGCTTTTAAATTAATAATTTTATAATATATTAATAAAAATATATAAAAAGCTATAAAAAGCTTTAATTTATTTTATAATAATTAATAAAAAGTTAAATTTTTATTTATTATTATAATATAATTAATTAAATTTATTATTATAAATAATATATAATATTATAAATATAAAAATAAACTTAAAGTTT